>VZRI01010693.1:543437-556311 GCA_013397515.1 Upupa epops | reverse complement strand
TGCGGCGGAGACCCCACACGGTGACGTCATGGGGTGGGGAAATTCCGTGCCGTGATGTCACGGTCGGTATTCCACCTGTGCCCAGACCGCCTCCGGCTGGGGGGGCACGGCGCGGGGGGACTGCGACAGTGCTGGAGCACTGCCCTGGGGAGCCTTCCTACAGCTAATCCTCTACAGTAGGTCCCTCTGTATAGTACCCCCCTATAGCAGATCCACTACAGCATCACCCTACAGTAAAATCCCTTCCAGCAGACCCCTATGGCACCCTCCTCTAGGAAATCCCCCTTTATAGCCCCCACCCATAGCAAGTCCCTGACTGCACTCCCCTATAGTAGATCCCCTATAGCAGATGCCCTGTAGCATCTCTGCTGTTGCAAACCCCCTGTAGCACCCCTCTGTAGCAAATCCCCTATAGTAGATTCCCTATGAAAATCCCCTATAGCACCCCCTCAGTGTTGGCGTGTCTGTGTCCTGGCTGGCACGTCCCTCTGTCTGTCCGTGACCAGTCTGGCACCTGTCTGGCACATCCCTGTGAGTGTCTGTGCCAGGTTGGCATGTCCCTCCCCAGGCTGGTGCGCCTCTCTGTGTGGCCATTACCAGGCTGCTGCATTTGTGCAGGGCTGGCACCTCACTCTCCATGCCTGGCCCTGTCCCATATCCCTTGCCCTGACCCCTCACCTTAGTGTCCCCACACATCCCCATACCACCAGCCAGCACTGGCACTGGCTGGGGATGGTGACACAGGGATGTGGTGGCCCTTGTAGCAGGGTAGGAGATGAGGAGGCACCTGCTGCATCCTGGGGTGGCGATGGGCATGCACTGATCATGGGGACATGGCATGTGGGGACATGGTGACCAGGGGTCCCCTCTGCAGGTGCTGTGAGTGCGGGGCTTCCCTGTCCCACCAGTACTACGAGAAGGATGGACGCCTCTACTGCAAGAAGGATTACTGGGCTCGCTTTGGGGAGCTCTGCCACGGCTGCTCGGAGCAGATCACCAAGGGGCTGGTCATGGTGAGCAGCAGAGGGTCCTGGGTGGGACATGGAGCCCTGACCCACAGCTGAGCCCCATGAGTGAGGTGGGGAAGAGTCTGCGTACAGCACAGCTTGGGCTGGGAGGATGGAAGGGATGCCCTCTGCATTTTAGGGGGACCCTAAGGTGAGGTACTTCACCACATTGGGGCTGGAGGATGCAGGGATGTCTCAGGGTGTTGGGGACATGTTTCTGTAGCCATGTCTAGCCCAGTGGCATGGCAGTGTCTCCCCACACGGTGTCCCACCCTGCTGTTCCTGTGGCTCTGCTGCACTTGCAGGTGCTCCCAGCACCCACCCACATTCTCTTCCCAACACCTGGGTGCCCAGGACTGATGGCATGATGTGCCCGCAGGTGGCCGGGGAGCAGAAGTACCACCCCGAGTGCTTCAGCTGCCTCAACTGCCGCACGTTCATTGGGGATGGGGACACCTACGCGCTGGTGGAGCGCTCCAAGCTCTACTGGTACGTCTCAACCCTGGGTGGGGTGGGCCAGGTCACTTGGGTGCCCCCTGACCCACCCTCATCTCCTCTTGCCCCTGCAGCGGGCACTGCTATTACCAGATGGTGGTGACCCCAGTCATCGAGCAGCTTCTGCCTGACTCGCCGGCCCCCCGCATCCCGCACACAGTCACGCTGGTCTCCATCCCCGCCTGCTCCGATGGCAAACGCGGCTTCTCTGTCTCCATCGATCAGGGCTGTGGCACCGAGCACCCCCGTACCGTCCGTGTCCGAGAGTGCGTTTCTGTCCCCTCCCTGGTGCTGGGGACCCCCACCTCACACAACCTGTCTGGGGTGGGGGTGAGGGATGGGCCTGGTGTGTCTCCATCAGTGGTTGGGGGGGACCACAGCAGTGTGTCCCCAGTGCTGGGGTGGTGTGTGAGGACCCATGTTGGCAATGTCCCAGGCCATTGGGGTGGTGTGGGGTGGCGTGCTGGTGTTGTCCCACTTGCCAGACCACCAGGCTGGCACATCCCCATATGCTTGGCATGGCTCGTGGGTTTGTGCCAGCATGTCCCCGTTGCAGGGTGATGTGTGGGCAGCACCATCATGCCTGTGTGTCTCCATCAAGCAGGGTGATTCGTGGGTACCATGACTATGTGTCCCCATCCCAAAGGGGTGACTCGTGGGTGTTGTGACTGTATGTCCCCACCGAGCAGGGCTGACCCTGTGGGCAGCTGTCTGCACACCCCCGCCCCCAGGGGGTGACTCCTGGGTACCATGACCTCATGGCCCCATCCCACAGAGGTGACTTGCAGGGGTCCCGACAGCCTCTCCCCATTGGCAGAGGGTGGTTCCTGGGCAGCAGCTGAGCACATGCCCACCTGTGACAGTGCTGGGACTGGGTGCTGACTCCGTTACCTGCTGACCCCACAGGTTGGATCCAGACTGCATCAGCCCTGACATGAAGAACTCCATCCATGTGGGCGACCGCATCCTGGAGATCAATGGCACCCCCATCGGCCATGTCCCCCTGGATGAGGTACAGAGCCCCCAGAGCACCCCTCAAACCAGCCCTCCTTCCCAGGATGCCTCCCAAACCACCCCTGCCATCCTTTTCTGTCCCTAGATCGACCTGCTGATCCAGGAGACCAGCCGCCTGCTCCAGCTGACCATCGAGCATGACCCCCACGAACCCCTCAGCCGTGAGCCAGGCCTTGCCTGCAGCCCCCTGCCCACCCTGTGCAGCCCCTTGCACAGCCCAATCCCCCCACCCTGCGGGGAGCCTGGCACCATGCGCCAGCGTGCTGTCACGTAAGGCCACCTACCCTCTTCTCCTGTTGTGGGGTGATGAAGGACTTGTTGGTGCTGGAGCGGGGGCAGAGAAGGGTAACTGGGCTGGTTAGGAGTCTGGAGAACAGGTCTGATGGGGAGAGGCTGAGGGAGCTGGGGCTGTTCAGCCTGGAGAAGAGGAGGCTGAAAAGAGACCTCACTGCTGTCTACAACTGCCTGAAGGGAGGTTGGAGTGAGGGGGTGTTGGCCTCTTCTCCCTAGGGACTAGCGATAGGACCAGAGGAAATGGGCTCAGGTTGTGCCAGGGGAAGGTCAGGTTGGGTCTTAGGAAAAACTTCTCCCCAGAGAGAGTGGGGAGGCCTTGGAACAGGCTGCCCAGGGAGGGGGGGGAGGCACCATCCCTGGAGGGGTTCAACAGATGGGCAGCCAGGGTGTTTGGGAAGATGGGTTAGGGGTTGGGGTTGTAGGATGGATGGTTGGATTTGAAGGTCTTTTCCAACCTCAGTGATTCTATGACCTCCTGTCCATCCCGCAGGAGGAGCTGCAGCACGGATAAGTCTCCTGGCCCTGGCTCAGTGGGCTCCCCCGCATCCCAGCGCAAGGACATTGGTCGCTCCGAGTCACTGCGGGTTGTATCCCGTGCCCACCGCATCTTCCGCCCCTCTGACCTCATCCATGGCGAGGTGCTGGGCAAGGGCTGCTTCGGACAGGCCATCAAGGTGGGGTTGGGTTACCACTAGTGTCGTAGACATGGGTGTCTCGGTTCTCCAGGATGCAGTGTGTGGGGGGGGTGTATCCTGGGGTGGGGGTGGCTCAGTCCATGCACCCTCACTAGGTGACGCATCGGGAGACAGGCGAGGTGATGGTCATGAAGGAGCTGATCCGTTTTGACGAGGAGACGCAGAGGACCTTTCTCAAAGAGGTGGGTGTCCCGTTTCTTAACTCCTTCCAGCTTGGGTGTGGTACACAAGGGGTAGCGCTGTCTGATCCTGTCCCCCACCCTGGCATAGGGTGCTGGGCACCACCTCTGGAGTGGGGGTGTCCAGGCACTGCAGGGTGCAGCAGCCCTGCCTGTTTGATGGAGAACCCATGAGCAGAGGGTCTGTGTGGGTGGGTGCTGGGTGCCCTGGGGTGTCTGAGGCTCGGGGGCATCCTGCAGGTGAAGGTGATGCGCTGCCTGGAGCACCCCAACGTGCTCAAGTTCATCGGGGTGCTGTACAAGGAGAAGAGGCTCAACTTCATCACGGAGTACATCAAGGGGGGCACCTTGAGGGGCCTCATCAAGAACATGGTGAGCACTGCGGGGATAAGTGAGCCCTCACCACTCCACAGCCCCAGTGGGGTTGGGGGGTACCCCTGTCTTCTCTGCTTTTCTCTGGTAAACCTCTCCTCCTGCCCCCAGGACAGCCACTACCCCTGGAGCCAGCGAGTCAGCTTCGCCAAGGACATAGCTGCTGGCATGGTGGGTGCCTCAGGGGGATGGGTGGGTTGGATGGGTGCTAGTCTGTGGGGGACTGTGGTGAGTGGGGGTGCCCCACCGTTCTCAGCCCATTCTTCTTGCAGGCCTACCTCCACTCCATGAACATCATCCACCGTGACCTCAACTCACACAACTGCCTCGTGCGGGAGGTGAGTTCCCACCTCAGTGGTCTCCTCCCCTGTCCTGGGAAGGGGTGTCTGCCCTGGGAAGGGGTGTGACTCCCCCCACACCTCTCCACCCACCCAGAACAATAGTGTGGTGGTGGCTGACTTCGGGCTGGCACGGCTGATGGTGGATGAGAAGAACCAACCCGAACATCTCAAGAACCTGAAGAAACCCGACCGCAAGAAGCGTTACACGGTGGTGGGGAACCCGTACTGGATGGCCCCTGAGATGATCAACGGTGAGCCGGGCTGCACTGCTGGGAGGGGAGATGTGGCCAGCTGGGTCTCTGTCCCCAGACAGGGGACACTTGTGGGGGCAAGGAGAAGATGTGGTCTGACCCATCTCTCCCCACAGGGAGAAGCTACGATGAGAAGGTGGACATCTTCTCCTTCGGCATCGTCCTGTGTGAGGCAAGTACCCCTGGGCTTGGAGTTTTCCCGCTGGAGTTGAGGTCTGTGGGTGGGGTTTCCCCTTAGGGTTGAAGTCTCCGTTGGGGTTGAAACCTTCTCTTTGGAGTTGATCTTCATTGGTGTTGAGGTCTCCAGTTGAGGTCTCCCCTCTGGGCTTGGGGTCCTCATTGGTGTTGAAGCCTCTAGTTGAAGTCTCCCCTTTGGATTAGGGGGGTCTTCAATGGCTTTGATTCCCCTCTTGGTGCTGAGCCCACAGCTCCTTCCCATTCTCCTCCAGATCATTGGCCGGGTGAGCGCTGACCCTGACTACCTGCCCCGCACCACTGACTTTGGCCTCAATGTCAGGGGCTTCCTGGACCGCTACTGCCCCCCTGCCTGCCCCCCCAGCTTCTTCCCCATCGCTGTCTGCTGCTGTGACCTGGACCCCGAGAAGCGGTGAGTGGTCAGGATCCCATCACTGGGGGGGTCTGGCGATGGTCAGTGGGGGATGGGACCAACGGAGCTGCCATGTGTGCCCCTCTTGTTGCTCAGGCCGTCTTTCAGCAAGCTGGAGCAGTGGCTGGAGACCCTCCGCATGCACCTGGAGATCCGCCTGCCCCTCAGCTCCCAGCTGGAGCAGCTGGACCGAGCCTTCAGCGAGACGCACCGGCGGAGCGAGGGCGGGCTGCCCGCACCCCCCCGATAGAGACCTCCCACCCATAACCTCTGCGAAGCCGCGGCAGAAGGAGCTGCACCTGCCGCCAGCATCTCCTCCAGGCTGCCACCTCCTCCATCCCCAGGGCTGGATCCCTGGGGGTCTCTGGACGAGCCCCCCACCCTGTCCCAGTCCCCTCTGCACAGGCTGCCCACACAGCCCTGGGAGCTGGTTCTCTGTGGGGTCATCCCACCCTCACCCCATCCCTTGCCGTAGCTCTTATGCCCCTGGACAAGCCTGGCCAGCCACACCATGGGGGCCACCCCACATCCCCCCACCCCCTGGCTCGCTTTGCCTTTGCACGCCCGGGGGGGTCTGCGTGGCCACCACACCCCCCGAGCCCCGTGGGCTCCCCCGTACTGAGCCGCGGCCTCGCGGCGGTGCCTTGGCTTTCCATGAACTTGCACTGCGACACAGGAGAGACCCCACTGGTTCCTTTTGGGAGGGGGTACCAGCCCCTGACACACACAACCCCCTACTCCACCCCACTCTACTATGGGGAACACAGCCCCGCAGCAAAGCCCCGCGGGTGGATCCTCTCACGCTGCTTCTCCCAGTACCCCAGGCTTGGGGGGACTACTGGTACCCCTGACCGAGCAAGGGGGTCCATGGGGAGGGTGGATTGACCCCGTCCCCCCACCCCCTGGCATGGGGACACGCATGTAGCAGTCTCCACCACCCCCACATCCCCTGGGGGTGATACGGGTGATGCGGTTTGTCTCAGCCCCCTTGCTGGCTGCAGGTGGATGGGTAGGTGGGTGTGTGCAGGGCAGAGAGTGGGGTGATCAGGGTAGGGTGGGGGGTCCACGCGGTGCTTTTCATGCTCTTTATTCAGGTTCATTTTTCTGTAAGATATTTAAAGAGAAGAGTTTGTATTATTTTTTCATACAACGTAGCGTTTGCCATTTGTCACTGCCTCGGTTCTGCTCTCCCGAAGGGACGATGGTCAAAACTGTGAAGCCTCTTGGAAAAGTCCCCTCAAGGCGATGTCCTCTCTGGAGGCGGGAAGGGAGCTCAAAACTGTGATGTAACCCCGAGCCGTGAGTCAATAAATCCTTCCCCGCTCGCTGCCCCAGCCTGCTTGGCAATCGCTCGCCTCCCCCCTGCTCCCCCGGAGGGAAACTGAGGCAGGATGGGATGATCCCTCCGCTTGGGGTGGGGTGGTGGTAGCAGGCATGGTGGCATCGCCCGGGTTGTGGTTGTTCCTCCTTGTGCTGTTCACGCCCCCTGCCAGCCCTGCTTGCAGCACCCAGACCCCCCAAGCCTGGTGTCCCTTCCCTGCCTGGCCGTGACCCCCATGACCCCACGTGATGGCAGAGCTAAAGGTGCTGACAGGCACTTGTGGGGACGTCGGAGCAACTTTACCTTCAATTAAACGAGCCCCAGGGGACAGTGAGGTGGCCCAGGCCCCACCAGTGGTGGCCTGTGGTTGTCCTGTCCTTGCCACCTTCCTAAATGGGACTGTGAGGACTGCCTCTCACACCAGAGGCTTGCTGCTGTCCAGAGGGACTGGGACAGTCTGAGGAGCTGGGCAAAGAGAAACCTTGTAGAGTTAAATAAGGATGACTGGAGGGTCCTGCATCAGGAGAGGACCACCAGCACAGACTGGGGGCCATTCTGCTGGACAGCAGCTCCATGGAGACGGAGCCTGGAGTCCTGTTGGACGGTCAGTTCCCCATGGGACAGCTCAGCCCCTGTGGCCAAGAGGGCCAGTGGTACCCAGGGTTGCAGCAAGAAAAGTGTCCAGCACCTGTAGGGAGATTCTTCTCCTCCTCTACTCCTCCTCTGCTCTGGTGAGACCTCACCTGGAGCAGTTCTGGGCTCCTCAGTTCAAGAGAGAGAGGGTTATACTGGGAAGAGTCTGATGGGGAACTGTGAGGGTGATGAAGGGACTTGAACATCTCTCCTGTGAAGAAAGGCTGAGAGAACTGGGGCTGTTTCTTCTGGAGAAGAGAAGGCTGAGTGGGGGATCTTATTAATGTCTGTAAATACTTGAGGGATGGGGGTTAAGAGGAAGGGCCCAGGAACAGGGAATGGGGATAAGCTAGAACAGAGGAAGTTCCACCTCAACAGGAGGAGAAACTTCTTTCCTGTGAGGGTGACAGAGCCCTGGCCCAGGCTGCCCAGAGAGGTGGTGGAGTCTCCTGCTCTGGAGACTTTCCAAACCCACATGGATGCAGCCATATGGGACCTGTCCTAGGGGATCCTGCTCTGGCAGGGGGGTTGAACTGGATGATCTCTAGAGGTCTCTTCCAACCGCTGACTAAGCCAAGTCTGTGACCCCAACATGGGGTCTCCATCCTAGAGAAAACCTGGACCCTAAGGAGCTCATGGAGAGGTGACAGGGAAGGGACCTGGGGATGTCCCTGGGGATCTCCCCAGGGATTGCAGATGGGCAAGAAGGGAAGGAGACCGCCCAGTCCAAAAGGGTCCCAGGATCCAGGCTAGACCTTCCCCATCAGGAAAACCTGGTGGCTTATTGCTCTGGGGGGTGCTCAGCCTCAGTATGGGTGGGACTAGGGTGCGGTTGGGGAAGTGATGACAGCTTTGTCCTCCCCAGGGGTGGCTTCCTGTCCTGTGTGACCCCAGGGAAGGGGCAGGAACAAACACTCTGCCAGGGCCATGGTGCCATCATCTCACTGTCATCGTTCTTCTCTGGGAACAAGACACCATCGATCCTCAGGGACATCAGGGGGGTAGAGGACCTGCTGCAGCCGTCACTTCAACATCAGGGTCCCCAACCCCTGCTGTCATGGAGAACAGGACCCTGGGGGACCCAGAGCCTGGCAGCAGAAGCCTCCTGTTCCCCCTCAGGACCCCCCAGTCTCACCACAGCCCTTCACCCAGCTGCAGAATAGGGTGTGCCTGGTGCAGCCAGTGCCATCAGGAGGCCATTTGCTGGTGACCCTGCAGAGGAGCCTTGGTGCTGAGGGTGGGAAGACCCAGGCATGAGCTGGCAGCTGGCCATGGCAGGGTCAAAGTGGTAGCCACCTGATTAGCACCAAGAGCTGCTCCTGTGTCCCTCAGATCCTGCCAACATCCCTCTCTGTCCTCATGGACGTCCCTGGCAGGGCTGTGCCTTGGCTTGGTGTGCAGCAGGCAGCTGGGTGTCCTCGTGTTCCACATCCCAAGAGTTGGGTCAGCAGCCAGGTGCTGCTCAGGTGGTGGTGAAAGGCAGTGGTAGCCAGCTGGGTGTCCTCGTTGAGTTGGTGCCAACTCAGCTGAGCCTCCCCCACTGTCCACCTGCACAGACACCAGACCAAGAACTCTGGCTCCAGCTGTGATGATGGGGCCAAGCCATCAGCCACCAGGTTTATCACCTTCCTCATGAGTGAGTTTGGAGAGCCCAGTGGGACCAGGGCTTCCCCTGGCATCTCAGTGGGGTGGGGACCCTTTCTAGGTCAGCAGGCACAGGGTGACAGGCAGCAGGGTCCTCATGGGGGATAGCTAGAGCTGGAGAAGATAGTGGGACCCCACCAGGCTATCCAGCTCCACAGGGACATGGGGAGCTGGGGAGAGGCCAAGGCACCCAGCTCCATAGGGATGTGGGGACAGGTCCTCATTGTTGGCTGCAGGAACTTTCCCATAGTGGAAGATTTTCCAGCAGTGGGCAGGAGATGGCAGTGGGGACCTCCCAGATCCCTTTCCATCAGCGTTTCTGCAACTCTGTCCTGAGACAGAGGCTAGACTAGAGATATCCTTAGGTCTCTCCTGTCCTGCACCCCTCTGATGTTCTATCCTACACCTGGTGCCTGGTTCTGCAGAGTCTCTGTTATGGCTGACGCTGTCTCCAGAGCCACCCTTTATCCCTTAGGCACAGCATCCATCCCTGCAGCTCAGCACTGGGGACTTGACACAGCCCAGAAGCACCCTGAGCCCTCCTTCGGTTTGGACAGGGAGGTGTCACTATCACAGTCCATGTACCCCCCCAGTATCCCAGAGCCACCTCATTGGGTCGTGCATGTCACTTGGATGTTCCCTGACTCCAGAAACCCTCACAGGGTGCTGAGGCTAATGCTGGTGGGTGAGTGCTCATCTGCCTCAGTTTCCCCTCTTATGCAGGGATTAAGGTGGGTTTTAGCATGGGGATATGGGGAGGCACAGCCAGGGCTTAGTGGGGACCCTGAAAAACTCATCAGCTTCTGATGAGAAAACTTCTTTGTCCTTGGTCCAGCTGCCATCCTCCATGGGCTCAGCAACAACCCCCTCCCAGTGGCTCCAGAGGAGGAGGAGGCAAGTGATGGGCTGGGGCTGTATGGTGGCTTGGGGTGACACCAGAACTCTCCTAATTCCCCAGAGCCACCAGGTCCCCAGGCCTGGCACCAGGGATGGATGGGCAGTGCTGGCTGCTGAATCCTTTGCAAGGAGTTGCTGAGGCTGCTGACATGTGATGAGTTGTGGGAGGGCTTAGCAGGGTGGGGTGGGGAAGGCAGGAGACCAGCGTGGCCTTGGGGGTGGAACCTCTTGTGCTGGTGGGTTTGGGTGGCTGTAACTCTCCTCCCTCATGTGCCACCATCCCATAGGACTCACCCTGTGCCCGTTCTGGGGGCTGGCAGTGGCCAGATAGGGGAGACTGTGGCCCTTGACAGCCCTCAGACCCCTCCTGACCTTTACTGGGGACTGGAGCTTCCTGGAGAGGGACAGTTTTGGATGGCTTGGGGCTAGGATGGGGTGAATCTGGCACATGGGTTTAGGGGCTGGGAGACTGATGCATATGGGTTTAGAAGTTCAGGAACCCAAACAGAATCATGTGGGGGCTATTTCTACCCTACAGGGATCCAGCATTGACAGCCCTACAAGGCTCAGATCAAAGAGACAGAGGCAAAACCAGGAATCAAAGTCCAGGCTTTCGGGGTGTCACCCTGAGCACAGACCCTCTGCCCACCTGCACCCCCTGGAGCAGCTCTTGTGGACACCATGGGGTGCAGTGGCTCACCCTCTGTGCTGGGATAAAGGAGGTTTCCCCCAGCTTGTAGGGTGGTTGGCTGCTTCAGAGACTGGGAAATGCAGCCTCCCTGCCCGGCTGCCACCTCTGCCCAGCAATCGGGGTGGCTTTTGGGATGGACTCCTCAGGGCTTGGTCCCCTGGGACACTTGATGTGGAGCAGTGGTGAGGTGCTCTGCTCTGGCCGGCATTCCTCCGTGCTGGGAAGGCCCCAAACTGGACCCGTTGGAACAGAAGGAGCTAAAAATAGCGGTTCTCACGGCCGGCCGATGCACAAAAGCATCCCAACTGCAGCCGACCCCCAGCCCCCTCCCATGCCCAGCAGTCACCCCATGGCCTCTACAACCCCAAATCTTCTCTCAGTGAACCCCCTACTTTGAATCCCCCCCCTTCCCCCCATGCAACCAGTGCCAGCAGGACCCGCCTTGACGCTGGGGCTGTGGTGGGGTGCTGGGGGTGGGAGGGCAGGCAGCCCCCTGGGGTGTGGGCATCGAGGAGCCAAGGAGTTAAAGGCCCCACACCCGCCGGATGCAGCATCCTGGGCTGGGCTCTTCCCATCTTGTTTTGGTTTGGAGGAATAAAAGCTCTGGCAGCGCCTTCTCTGCTTCCCAAAATAACTCTGCCTCCCATGGTAATTATAGAGCTCCGGTCCCCAGGAGCAGCTCATGGTGGTTTCTTGGTCCTGCTGTGCCATGCTGGGACCCCATAATGCTGCTGCCAGCTGGGACCAGGGAGACAAGGGCGCCTCGGGGATGTCAGGGTCCTTTCTGAGCAACCCCAATGTCCCTCGGGGTCGTCATTGTTGCTGCCCTTGCGTCATCCCCTAGCCAACAAAAATGCAGCCCCTTGCAGGTCCCCTCCCGCTCCCCAGCTGATCCTTTCAGCTTCTAATGCTTTATTTAAAGCTTGGGCTGGCCTCCACAGGCACTGGGCTACTGGAGTGAGGCCACAGCAAGCTGGTGGCTACTGCAGGCTGAGCCCAGTGGCAGAGCTGAGAATGCCCAGCTTATCACAGTAGTGCTACCCTCGTGCCCCTGCGTGGCTCAGCACTGCTCCTTGACGGGCAGGGAGAGCCAAGGCTGAGTTCCTGGAGCACCCGAGCCGGTAATCCCCAGTAATCTCAGAGGAAAGCGCTTGCTGTGGGGATTAGAGCTGCAGCCAGCTGCCCTCACCTACCTGCCCTGCCTGTGCCCTGCCTGCGGTGCTGCCTGCACTGCCCAGCTGGCAGCAGATGATGAAGGGCTGCCAGGCTCTTGGGCTCCCTGCACAGCCACCCCAGATGGCTGGAGCCTGGGGAGGGGGGGTCGCTGGGGCTCCCCACACGGCTGCGTTGAGCCTCAGTCAGTTATTTATGGGAATAAAGCGAATGTGGAGCCATCTGGTCACAGCCTGGCCCTGTAAAGTCCAGGAGGGGGGGACAAGGCTCTGGGTGGTGAAAGGGTTGGGGACCATGCTGAGATGGTCTCTGCGGCATCACCCGGCCTCAGTGGGAAGCTGAGTGGGGCTGGATCCAGCTTTTGCCACTGTGAATTTGCCACTGACTTCATCTTCTGTGCAGTGAAACTGAAGCAGGAAGGAGCTGCCCATGAGCAGGATGTTCTGGGGATGCAGGTGGCCTTGTGTCCCCGTAGCATGGGGTGCATTTTATGGGGATAAGGACAGCCCTGCGGGGTAGCTGGACTGGAAGGCTGAAACCTGGGGCTGGCAGAGCTTCTGCCAGCTTCTCACTGCGGGAAATGGCCACCACCAGCCAAGAGCCCCCCCCGGGCCCTTTCATGGCCAGGAAAAGAAGCTCCCCATGTCACCCGGCCACCCGTGCCAGCATCCTGCTCTGCCCTCTGTGAGGACAGGAGCCACAGCAACGTGCCACCGGCCTTTGAGAGCTAGGGTCATCCTGGGAAGGGGTTACACCCCTGTGGTAGGTCTGGGATGGGACAGGGACACAGCCTGACAGGGTTGCTGGTTCCCCATGCCAGGTTCCCAAGAAAGTCAAGGCCAGGCTGTGAGTTGGGATCACCCAGCATCGGCCCCCGGGAAGGCTCTGGGAAGGGGATTTTGCAGAGGGAGCACTGTGACAGACTGAGATCCAGTGCCCCCTGCCCAGCGCAGGATGCAGCCCTCCTTCCTGTGGTACCAGTGTGTTTGCCTGGTGTTGGGTGCCTCCTGCATGGTTTGCAGTACCCAATGCCTGCTAAATGGTACCCAGTTCTCCCAGCTGCTGGTGTGCAGCAACCAGTGCCCGGTGACTCCTGTCTAGTTCGCGTACCTGCCAACTGATGCCCTATAACCGGTTCCCAGTGCCAAGAGCTCACTCCGTGGTGCTGGTGCCCAGTGTCTGTGGCTTCCACCCTGTGTCTCTGAGCCCCGTGCTTCGTGCCCAGTGCCAGGTACTGGTGCCGATGGTGCCGACCCGATG
>VZRI01010693.1:525832-543212 GCA_013397515.1 Upupa epops | reverse complement strand
CACACCGGGATCCCGTAAGCGTGACGCTGCCTTGGAGCAGCACCTGCGTTGACCCCCGGGGGTCCCTGTGTGAGCAGAGTGGGGAGCGGGGTTCAAAGGGTCCCTGCTGGCTCCGAACGCAGCATCGCTCACCCGGAGGTGCCGCTGGCCGGTGCCGGCTCTGCGGAGCAGAGCCAGTGCCAGTGTCAGGCTGGACAGGGCCAACCGCGGCCACCGGAGCCATCTCGGCACTCATCGGCGGGGTCCGGAGCCACCAGCGGCCTCCTCGGGAGCGTCTCCGGCATGGCCCGTCCCGCATCACCCCGCATCGGTGGTGACGGGTCCCAAACAGCCCCCCGCCGGGAGCTCCGGGCACCCGCTGTGCCTGAGGTGGGGGTGGAGATGGAGGGTTGTGGCCGTGGCTCTCGTGGCACTGTGGTTGTGGCCGTGGGACAAGTGTCCTTGGTGGGGACCGTCGCGAACGTCCCCCTCTGGCAGCCGCCGTGGGAACGGGACCGGCACATTCCTGAAGCGGGACACGGGGACAGCGGAGCGGGGCGCAGTGTGGTGCAACTGCCTTCTGCCCGAAACGCTCCGAGCTGTGGCTTTGGGGTGACCAGATCCAGCCAAGGAAACATCTGAGGGGGAGGATGGCAGCCGTAGCGAGTAACCAAGTGGGAGCTGGGTTTCCCTTTGGCTGTGAATGTGAGGTGAGCTGGGGCTGGATGTGGACTTATCCAGAAGGTCTCACAGAGGTGGAGAGGGTGTCCCCAACACTAGTGCCACATCCTTCTGGCCTTAGAGTGGTCCACTGCTTGCCCGGAGAAGCAGGATGGGCAATGGTCCCTCTCAACCACTCAGAGCTCTGGAACAGGATGCTCAGAGAAGTTGTGGAGTCTCCTGCTCTGGAGGCTTTCCAAACACACCTGGGTGCAGCCCTGTGTGATCTGTCCTAGGAGATCCTACTCTGTCAGGGGGGTCGGACTGGATGATCTCTAGAGGACCATTCCAACCCCTGACATTCTGTGATTCTGAGACCTCTGCTCCCAGCACACAGTAGGCTGGATCTTCCCTCCCATCCCACATGCTGAGATTCTCTGGCTTGTTTCCAGCTTGCTCAGGCCTCACTGTCACTTGCCAGCTCACGGGATCACTTGCCACCACAGGGTTCCCATCTTGGGTCCCCACGCAGGTGCTCACAGGTCCTTCAAGCTGGACAATTCCCTGCAGGAAAGAGGCTAGAGCTGCTGCACCAAGGGACACGTTGGAAAGGCTCCTACACTGCATGGTAATCTGTCTGGTAATGACCCCATACCCAAAGTAGGGACCTGTGCCACTGCCTGCCTCTCTGCCCATAGGGTGCCCAGTTAAATTTCTTAGGAGACCCATTTTCCTGACTGGATTGCTGGTGATGGGATGGGAGGAGAAGAGCTGAGGGTAAGAAACTCTGACTGCAGCTCACTGGTGGGATCATCCGTGTGTCTGGAGACAACCCAGGTGCTGCTTGCCCCAGGGAAGAGCCAGGTGGCAGAGCTGGGTTTTGGCAAGGACCATTGTGCCCTTGTCCCACATCAAGTTTGTGCCTTTGTGTTGAGCTGTTTGTGCCTGGGCTGCTCAGCCTTTGTGCTGCAGTGGGGCTGCATGTGGGGTGCTGTGGCATAGCACCTCTGAGTGGGTTGGGGATACCTTTGCCAGCCTGGCTACAGCACAGCACCTTGTTGGGCTGTTCCCTTCCTTCTCCTTGCAGATACGGGCTGGGACTGTGGTGCCAGGCAGGAAGATGCTAATGGGTGTTTGGGGCTTTCTCAGGCTTGGCCTGCTGCCCCCGTGCCCTGCTCTGCTTTAAGCTGTCACCATGCAGGGTGGTTGTGATGCAGTGTGACAGGCAGGGACGAAGCAGTGCTTGTGCCACCTCACTGGAGCTGCTGGGCCGGTGACAGCCCCAGTGCTGAGTGCCGGCTCGCACACAGCCAGGCGTGTAATCCTCTTACAGGGGCACCAGCACAGCCCCAGGCTTGCTGTGGTAAATCCTCACTTCTGCAGTGGGTGTTGTAGGACAGCTGCCCTACAGCAAGGTGTTTTGGGGGGTGGGGGCTGGGAGACCATCACTGATGGTGGCCTTTCCTGCTGCCCTTGGGTAGCCTTGAAGCTGGGTTGAGGAAGATCAAGTGCTAGGGGGATCCAGGGATGCTGGGGACAGATGCAGAAACATCCAGGACCCTTTCTGTATCCCACAAGCTTGCAGTTCATTGCATCTGTCCCAGCACTAATGTATTGGGGCTTTTCAGTGTTTTCCTGGTGAACTCAGCCCTTCCAACCCCAGTTCTGTGCCTGTGCTGTTGCACTGGGTTTGTGTGGCAAAGGCTTGGTAGTGGGGGGCTACAGGGGTGGCTTCTGTGAGAAGCTGCCAGAGGCTTCCCCTGTGTCTGTGGGTCAATGCCAGTCAGGTTTGAGACAGACCCACTGCTGGCCAAGGCTGAGCCCATCAGCCTCTGGGAGAACAGATTTAATAAAGGAGGAAAAGTTAGAGTGCAAGAACTGTTTGATTCAGAGAGAGGAGTGGGAGCACACGAGAGAAACAGCTCTGCAGGCACCAAAGTCAGTGGAGGGAGGAGGTCCGCAGGCACCAGAGCAGAGGTTCCCTTGCAGTCCCTGATGAAGGTGATCGTCAGGCAGTCTGTGCCCTACAGCCCATGGAGGTCCCTAGTGGAGCAGCTCTACAAGCAGCATGCGGAGCACTTGAAGCTGGAGCAGGTGGAGGCACCCAGAGGAGGGTGGGACTCTGTGGGCAGCTCATGCTGGGGTCTGCTGGCAGGACTGGGGACCCTGTGGGGACCCACAATGGAGCAGCCTGGCCCTGAGGAATCAAAGAGCAGAGAATCATAGAAGGGTTTAGGTTGGAAGGGACCTCAAAGATCATCCAGTGCCAGCTCCCTCCCATAGCCAGTGCCATCTTTCACCAGACCAGGCTGCCCAGTCCAACCTGCCCTTGAACACTGCCAGGGATGGAGCAGCCCATAGGAAAGACTGGTGCTGGAGGAGTTTGTGGAGGACTGTCTCCTGTGGGAGAGACCCCACACTGGGACAGAGGAAGAGTGTGAGGAGGAAGGAGGGGTAGAAACATCCTGTAGTGGACCGATGTCGACCCCATGCCACGTGTGCCCTGCGCTGCTCAGAGGGGATGAGACAGAGAACTCATGAGTGAAGCTGAGCCTGGGAAGAAGGAAGGGCTGTGGGAAGGTGTTTTATTATGATTAGGTTTTATTTCTCACTGCCCTTCCTGATTTGATTGATAATAAATTCAACCGATTCCCTTAAACCAGGTCTGTTTTGGTTGTGATGGGAATTACTGAGTGATCCCTCTGTCCTTATCCTGATGCATGAGCCTTTTGCTCTACGTTTTCTCCTCCCCCAGCAATGGAGCAGCATTGGTGGGCATCCAGCCAGGGTCAACACACTCTTGCTGCTCTGATGCATCCTGACATGCATCAAGGTGAATCAGTGTCCTAGGTGACTGCAGGCACTGACAGCTCAGGTGCCCTGGCTGCCACCCGCAGCTCGTCCTGGAGCACTGTTAACCCTTTGCTTTCCCAAGGATGAGCCAGAGAAGCCAAGGCAGGACCAGGGATCTGCCAGGAATCCCTGTGGTGGGCATCATCCCTGCTTCTCCCAGATAGACACCCATCAGACCAAACTGGAGCAGTGACCTGGAGCTATGTGGGGGAGCTTTAATTTGTCAGTGCAAAACACTGAATTTTCAAACAGTCCCAGTAAACCAGATTTCTCCCCTCAAAGAGACTGAGGAACCCTGCTGGAGTGGCTAAGGGTGCTTCAGGGTGGGGAGTAGAAGAGGAGCTGGTGTGCACTAGCATCGAGGAGGTTTTTGTCCTGGGATGTTTGAAGGTTTTGTCCCGGGAGGGTGGAGGGTTTTGTCCTGGGATGAAGTGTTTCCAAGAACTGAATGTCCTCCTGGGCTCTAGCCAAGTTTTGTGATCAACCAAGAGGTGCTGGTGCTGGTGGCAGAGGTGGTGATACTTGCTGCTGGTGGTTGTTCCCATGCAGCCCATCAAGACCTGCTTTGCCACCTCCTTGGCTTTTCTGGTCCTTTGCATCTCGGCAACCAGATAGGAGTGGGGTTTGGCTCTGCCCTGGGGGTCCCTCACCCCTCCTGTGCCCCCCACACTAGTCCTGTGCCTCCGCACCCACATGGGCTGTGCCTGGCTGCTGGGTGCCAGCCCAGGGTGGAGTTATGCTAATGTTGTTCCCCCGCTGCTCCCCATCCCTGTGAGCAGCCAGAGCCACTCGGCATCTTCTCCTGGCCACTGGCAACTCTGGCTCTGCCATGGCCACCTGCCCGGAACTGCAGCCTGGCCATGAGGTACTGGGGCTGCACCCCTACCTGTGGGGTGAGGGAGGTGGTGGGGAGGTGAGCATGGGGCATCCAAAGCATCCTGATGAGGTGGGGAAGTGCTGCAGCTGATACTCCGCTCCCAGGAGGGTTTTGCTACAGGACCCCTTAGACTGTGGGTGCAACCCCCCCACACCCAGCCCATACCACAGTGTTGTTGAGGCCACTGGGGTGGGTGACAAGGGGGAGCCCCAAAGGGCTGAAGCTCCATGGGATGAAGCAGACGAGGGTGGTGGGCTAGGAACACTTGGTGGTGGTGGCATCCCCCTGTGTGGCCCCCTGCTAGGTTGGGTTTGGGTGGGGGCTGATGCTGAGCATCACCCAGGTCAAGGTCGGTGAGGAAGAAGGAGCATCCTGTGTGGTCACACAGACCCACCGCGGGAGAGAGAGGGGAGCACGGGGGTCCTGCAGCCCCCCTTGCCATAGGGGCACCTGCTGCTCCCCTAGCCTGGCACTATGCCCCCCCTGTGCCAGACGCTGCAGGGGGAGCGGGGGACCACACGTGCGAGTGCACAGCCCCACCGCGCTGTGACCTTATTTCCAGCCTGATAATTCGGTGCATCTTGCCTTGCCGCTGGCACTGCTGCCCTTNTGGGGTGGGAGGGGAGGGATGGGGAGGGCACTAAGGAGCCTGATGCCTGCTGGTGGGGGTCCTGCAGGAGCTGCTGCTACTGGATTTGTCCTTGGGAACTGGTCTCCTCCCACCAACCCTTGTAAACAGGATGTGGAGGCGTCCCAGTCCCCTATCCCAGCCCCGACATCCCATGGGCCGGCTGCTCAGGAGTCGCTGTGCCTGGCACCCTGTGCCCTGCCTGGAGCTGCTGCTGGCACCAGCCTCACGATGGGCAGAGCCAGGGCGAGGGGCAGTCAGGGTCTTGGTGGGAGTTGGTTGTGGGGCTTTCAGACCCTTTGTATGGAAAGGGGTTTTCCCAAGCCCTTTGCACATAGGGTTGATGATGGCTGTGGGTCAGATCCCTGCTCTGGGTGCCCCAGAGTCTCTCGGGCCCTGTGCATGGGCAGGTAGGGGGGCACAAGCAGGTCCCCTGGAACATCTCCACCACCAGCTCATCTGTTCTTGGTGTCTCCCTCATCTCTGTGGTGTCCCCTCCTCATCCTTTCAGCAGGCCATAGGGTGTGTGGGGGTCCTGGCTACCCCAGAAGACCCTGAGGAGCAGCAGGGTGCCCAGGGGGAAGGTCCCTGTCCCCCAGAGTGCCAGGAGCTGGCTGCTGTCCCTCCATCACAAGCTGTAAGCTGTTGGGGTGCATGGGACCCTTGCTGTGCCCACTGCCATCCCTATGGCTGCCCCCAGGGCTGTCCCCAGAGTGGTGGCTGGTCCCCAGGGTGGCCACATCCCTTCTTCTCTCCCATCCCTGCCATCCTTGGGGTGCATGAGTCCAGCTGCTGCGGTGTAGGGGTTTGTGGTGTCGATTTGGGCGATACCACCTCAGGCTGGCACTGTCACCTTTGGGGTCACCTTCTCCCTCCATCACCAGATAAAGCGTTTCCTGAAGGAGGACTCGGAAGAGGCTGAGCTGACCCAGTTCCTACGGGATTGCCCAGCGGCCGACAGCCCCAGGAAAGTGGAGCCTCTGGAGAGCCGTCGGGAGGCCAGCCACAACCCCTGTGGTGTGGGCAGGGTCCCCTCCGACGAACCTGCTGACGAAAGGGACACCAGGGTCTTCACTCGGTCTCGGCCCTCGGATTTCCAGCAGCACATCACAGCCCCACCACCCCCCAGCCCCAACCGCCCGCGGAGCCCCTGGGGGCAGCTGGACCCCTATGACTCCTCCGAGGTGCTGGATGTGTCCAGGGGTAGTGGGGGGGACATGGGGTGAGGGGCTCTCACTCTCCAAACCCAAGGAGTTTGGACAGGGGGGTCTGTTGGTGGGGAATTGGGTGTCTCAGAAGGGTGGGTGTGTGGGATGTGGTGTCCCCTGTCTAATGCCATCTCTGCCTGCAGGATGACAAGGAGTACGTGGGCTTCGCCACGCTGCCCAACCAGGTCCATCGGAAGTCAGTGAAGAAGGGCTTTGACTTCACCCTCATGGTGGCAGGTGTGGGGTGGGGGTTGAGCCTGGCTTGGGGAGGACCCCAAAACCATGGAGCTCGGTGCAGATATGAGCTGCTCCCCTTCACCTTTGTTGTTTTGTCCCAGGGGAATCCGGGCTGGGCAAATCCACCCTGGTCAACAGCCTCTTCCTGACAGACATGTACAGGGACCGCAAGCTGCTCAACGCCGAAGGTGAGGGGGGGTCCCAGTCTCAGCACTGGGAGGGGGGTGGCAGAACCCAGTTCCCCTCCCAGGGAAGACAGGCTCCTTGGGGTGGGTCTCTGGAGGGGTGCATTGCCAGTGTCCTGCTGGCACTGGGGACCACTCCAAGACAGTGAGGAGCCCCCTGCCCAGCATAGGGTCCCCCCACAGGGGATTTGTTCTCACTGGGAAAATAAGCCTCAGTTTGGGATCAGCTGGAGCTGCAGCAAACCTGGCAGCCTGTGGGCAGTCGGGGTCCAGGATACAGACACAGATCATTAGGGGTTGGAAGGGAGCTCTAGAGGTTATCAAGTCCAACCCCCATGCTCGAGCAGGATACAGTGCTGGTTCAGCCACAGACAGGTTTTGTGATTAAAACTGCCCAAACTTGCCCAGTTCCCCAGAGACTTGAAGCAGTGGTTTGGTTTGTTCTGGGGTGGTTTGATTTGTTCGGGGGTAGTGGGGCTTGTTTTGTGGTGGTTTGATTTGTTCTGGGGTGGTTGGATTTACTTCATCTGTTCCTGTTGCTCAGAGCAAAAGCTGAACCATGAGTGATGCAATGGAACCATTGTTGGCAGTGTAGGGACATGGAGAGGTCCTGGGGGAGTCATACATGGGGGCACAAGGAGCCAAAACTGTGATGCTTGGCCCCAGGACATGCCCCATGCTGTCTAGAGTATCACAGGGTGCTGGTGGCAGTCACTAAGGGATGGGTGTGCATCCATGTGGAGCCATGGCTGCAGCATCACCTGCTGGAGTGGACCTCAGCATGTGACAGGGCTGACCCTGCAAAGCCACCCCATGCCCCAGGGTGGAGGGTGACACGGAAGAGCTGCAGCATCTCCCCTTGTCATCTGCATCATGTTGCCCTCCCCCTGTTGCTGTGTCTCCTGCCTGCAGAGCGCATCACACAGACAGTGGAGATCACCAAGCACGTGGTGGACATTGAGGAGAAGGGTGTCAAGCTGCGCCTCACCATTGTGGACACGCCGGGCTTCGGGGATGCTGTCAACAACACCGAGTGGTGTGTCCTGGGGGGAGTGGGGGGGTGTCCCTAGGGCTGGGCAGCACTGCCGTGGGTGGGTGGGATGCCCGTGGTTCTTCAGGCTGGAGTATGCTGAGCCATGGGAGGTGGGAGCTGGGGGTCCCCCAGGGGACTCAGACCATCATCCTCTTGTCCCCACAGCTGGAAGCCAGTGGCTGACTACATTGACCAGCAGTTTGAGCAGTATTTCCGTGATGAAAGTGGTCTCAATCGCAAGAACATCCAGGATAACCGCGTCCACTGCTGCATCTACTTCATCTCGCCCTTCGGCCATGGGTATGGGCCGTGCTGCCAGGCTAGGGAAGGGGGTTTGTTGGGATGGTCCTCACTGGGTTCCCTATGCAGCCTCCGGCCCCTGGATGTGGAATTCATGAGAGCCCTGCACCAGCGAGTGAACATTGTGCCTGTGCTGGCCAAGGCGGACACCCTGACCCCTGCTGAGGTGGAACGCATGAAGAACAAGGTAGGGGAGGTTGGCCCAGCCAGGAACTTCCCAGTGGGTCTCTGGGGATGGGGATACTGTGAGGAGTCCCTTCTTGGCTGGAGACTCCAGCTCCTGCCCAGGCTTCGCAGTGAAGCACTGCAGAAGACCATGTGCCCAGGTGGACACCAAGAACGTGTCTGCCTAGAGCTGAAAGGGTGCAGGGGAGTGCCCACGATACCTAGTCATAAGCTTTTGTGGGTTCTTGGGGACACTGGCACTGTGTGGTGCTTCCCACCCCCTTTCTGAGGGCCAGAGCCCTGCCCTCAGTGGGGCTGTCTGCCTCCAGATCCGAGAGGAGATTGACCACTATGGCATCCGCATCTACCAGTTCCCTGAGTGTGACTCAGACGAGGATGAGGAGTTCAAACTGCAGGACCAAGCACTGAAGGTGGGTCATAGGGTCATGGAATGATTGGGGTTGGTAAGAACCTCTGAAAATCATTTAGCCTAGTCCATCTCTCTGCAAAGGGTTGTAGGGGCAGAACCCTGTGACTGGAAGCATGTACCATGTGGGACAGTTTGGGGCCATGCAAACCCTCTGGTGTACCCAGCATGGTGGGGTTAGTACATATGACACCACTTGGGCACATCACCAAGACCCCACAAGTGCCACCTACAGCTTGGTGGGATGGGGCTGGGATGGAGAAGCCCATCTAATGACCGCTGCGGTCCCACCCAAGGTGCTCCATAGCTCCTGGGTACCTTGAGGAATAGGTGCTGGATGTGACTGACACAGCCCTGCTCACCCCTCGCTGTCCTCTTGCAGGAGAGCATCCCCTTTGCCATCATTGGCAGCAACACAGTGGTGGAGGCCAAGGGCCGGCGTGTCCGTGGACGCCTCTACCCCTGGGGCATTGTGGAAGGTAACGCTGAGCGGTGTCACCAGAGTCCCACCAGTCTTGGGGGGAGTGGGACATCACACGCCCCATCCCCATGCTGCTCAGCCTTTGGGGGGCTCTGGGGGATGTGGTGTGTTAGGTTGTGGTCCCCTGACCCCGGGCTCCCCTGCAGTGGAGAACCCATCCCACTGTGACTTCGTGAAGCTGCGGACGATGCTGGTGAGGACCCACATGCAGGACCTCAAGGACGTGACGCGGGAGACCCACTATGAGAACTACCGCACGCAGTGCATCCAGAGCATGACCCGCATGGTGGTGAAGGAGAGGAACCGCAAGTATGGGCTGGGAGTGGGATGCCAGGCTGGGATGGGGCTGTGGGGGCATCTCCTCTCTTTGGCATGATCCCAGCACATTGCAAGAGGGGATCTCAGGGGTTTTGGAGTTGTGTGTGGGTCTGTGCAGGCTGGGTGAGGGAGCCTTGGTAGCATGGTGGGATGTTCTGATGTGTTGGCTTCCTCTGCCATTGGGCTGGGGCTGGTTAGTGGGAGGAATGATCTGGCAAAGAGGGTGACCCTATTCCACCCCCGTGGCTGAGGGAAGTTGCTCCAGGGCATCCTGGGGCAGGGTGGGAGGTGATGATCCTGCAACAAGGGGGAACCTGCATCCCCTGAAGGTTTGGGCATTACTGTGGCAGTGGGAGGGGGGGGCCTGTGTTCTTGCAGGCTCCTGGTGCTGGGGGTCTGCAACTGGTGCCACCTGGACCCATGGCACTCATGTTCCCTTTAGCCACCCCAAGGTGCTGGGGGAACCCCCCATAGTAGTGACTGCTGGGACCCTCCAGCTTGGGGGCAAGTGGAGGCCCAGGTGGTCACGGGGAACCAAAGCAGTGGGTGCTGGTAGTGGGCACTGGTGGGGTCTGTAGGTGCCTCTAAGCTGGTCTCTCCATACCTGCTGCCGGAGAAGGCAGCAGCCCTCTGTGCTGAGGCTGTGCTGCGCCGACTGCTGCACCGACTGAGCCAGGACCCGGCCAGGGCCATGCTGTGCCCCTGCTGCCTCCTCTCCCTGCCCATCCCCCTGCCCCTATATAAAGTACTTGCTGGTACCCAACGCTGTCTTGGTCCTTCTGTGCCCACGCTAGGGCCAGACAGTAGCTCTGGTGAAAGCCAGCCCTGTGGCCACCAACCATTTCCTACACCAGCTGCCCCACTGGCAGTTCCCCTGGGTGAGGTAGGGTTGGGAGGACGGGTCACCATTTAGTAGTACCAAGGTTTCCCAGCCAGAGGCTACCCAAGTGAAGGGCTGTAGGATGGGCATCCCCATCCTGCTGCTCCCCCAGGGGATGTGGTTTCAGAGTGCAGGAGACAGGGCAGGCAGATGTGGGCTGGTGAAGCTGCTCTCCCCATGGCCAGTGTCCAGCCCCTGCCTTGTCTTGCTGCCAGCAATGGAAGGAGCTCAGTGCATCCTCCCCTAGGTCCCCCCACAGTGCGGAGCCGTGACAACGGGAAGTGGCTTCCAAAGCAGCTGCAAACTTGGCCAAAACCCATCCCCTTGCCATGGCAGGCTGGCACAGCCCCCTGCCCCCCCCAGCACAGCAGGATCCCATGGGGCAGCACCCACTGTGTCCATAACACCTTTGCACATGGAGGGGCTGCACAGGTGGTGGCACAGTGGTGGTGGTACACGTGACCTCTGTGGGGGTAGCCCAGCCACGTGGTTGCCCGCTTGGGCAGTGGGTGGCATCAGCGGGGACCCAGCTAGTCCCTCCCTATTGTCCTTGGTGTAGGAGAAGCCATTGATTCCTCTGGCTGTGTCTGTCCTGCACAATGGGGTGGCCCTAGGGTGAGGACAGCCTGACCCCAGCTTGAAGCACACAGGCAGGGCTCTGTGTCTTGGGGGTGTGCCTGGCACCCCTTGCTGGGCTTGTCCCTTCCTGGGGCCCCCAGACTTGTTTGAGCAGGTCAGGGGATGCTGACAGTTGGGAAGGAAGATGCCTGAAGATGCTCAAATCCCCTCACACTACCTGACCAAAAGGCCCAGCATGATGCTGGCTGTGGGGGGCTCAAGGTCTGGGGTGGGGGAGTGCTGACCACTTGCAAGGACTGGGGTCTCCAGAGGGATTGTCCCCCGTGGTGGGGGGCTGTCAGGGCTGTCACAGCACCCTCACCTCCTCTCTCTGCCCACAGCAAACTGACCCGGGAGAGTGGGACAGATTTCCCCATCCCTGTCATCCCCCCGGTGCCAGATGCGGAGACGGAGAAGCTCATCCGGGAGAAGGACGAGGAGGTGAGTGTGGGGAGAGCTGAATCCTTCCCAGTCACCTGCCTAACGCCATGTCCCCAGCCGCAGCACAACCAGGGGTTTCACCTTTCCTCGAGCATCCTCCCAGATGCTGCTCCTCAGGCCAGGGTGAGGAGGCGTACCAGAGGGTTGCCCCCAACTCCTCACCTCACTCCTCTTGGTGATCCAAATCTGTTTGGAACTTGACTTAAACATTTCCACAGCAGCTGGTTGGGGGGTGTCAGCACTCTGCCCTGATTCCTGCTCCACTCCTTTGCAGCTGCGGCGGATGCAGGAGATGCTCCAGAAGATCCAGAAGCAGATGAAGGACTCGCACTAGCCCCCTCCTCCTCCTCCTTGCCCCCCAGATCAGAAATGTTTACATCACGCTCCATCCCACCCCGGCCCTGCTGCAAGACTCGGTACCACCTCTGCACCCGCCACCTTAAGCTGCTGCGGTATCGCCTTATCCCACGGGGACAGCAGGGGGACAAGCCACCAGCTTGGGGGTCCCCTGTCCTGGCCATGGCGCTGCCCCTCACACTCCCAGGTTGGGGGACAGTGTTTGTCCCTCAAGTTTTGTCTTTCCTTCATTCCTCCACAGCCCTGAGAGCCATGGGCCAGCCAGCACTTCACCCCCTGTCCCCTTGGGCCATCTGCTCACAGCCTTCACACTCAGTTTGGCCATGGCTTGAGGGATGAGGAAGGGGTCCCAGCCATCCCCTAGAATGCTCCTAGCTGTCCAGCCATGGGGACAGGGTTGCTTCCCATTGGCCTTGGCTGGCATGGAGTGACAGCTGCTCCTGGGGGCTGCAGGTCACCCAGGGACGGAGATACAGTCTCCGTCCTGGCCAGGGTGGCGACTGACCTCAGAACCTTGGCTGCTTCTATGCCAGCACCAGTGTGAGGAGGAGCTGAACTCACTGGTGCACAACTCTGCATCCTCAGCAGGGAACTGGACCCCACTGAGCATCTCCCCTTAGAAGAACCCCATGTCCCCAGACCTTGAGCAGGACCATGGCACAGGGAGCACTGTCCCTTGAACCCCAAATCAGAGGCTGGGTGTCCAGCCTGGCACCACTCTTCTTGTTGGCCCTATAAGCAATAATGACTGTCTCATACCCTGGTGCATCCTATCTGTGGTCACAGCATCATCCCTCCGTGGTGTTTTGACCCCTGGTGCCACCTGTTTGTCTGTGGTCTTCCCCAAGGATGTCCCTATCTGTGTTGCTCCCCAGCAAAGCACTGCAGGTGTCCCCATGTCCCCCTGTGCTGTCCCTGAGCTGTTGCTGCTCTGCAGAGCACTGCAGCATGTCCCTCCACCCCAGGCTGTCCCCATCCTGTTGCTTTCCTGCAGAGCACTGTGTTCTGTCCCTGTGTTCCCCCCCGTCGGGATGTCCCATCCCTGTTGCTTCCTGGCAAAGCACTGCTGCATGTCCCTGGGGTGAGCCCTGAGCCACGTCTCCTGGCTGGTGGCCACAGGGCATCCCTGGGGTGATGGACCCTAACCACTCCAGCTCCCTGCCAGCCCCTGGGTGTGGGGAAAGATGTAAGGGGAGGGTGAGGCTGCATGGTGGAGGCTGAACTGGGAGCACTGGGAGCTGCTTGGCATAAAGATGCATTCCCTCTCTGGCAGGTCCTGCAGAGTAGGGTCCTTGGGTGGGGCCACCCTGGTTGAGGCACTGGCATTCAGGCAGCCTGGCTGATGGGGTTCTTGTCTGGATGAGGCTCAGGCTGGGTGCTGCAGGGTACTGGGGCAGTGCCCAGCATGTGCCACCCATGTCCCTGTGTCAGCCAGAGGGTCTTTTGGCCCCCGTGGGCAGGGACTCCCCCCGGGCAGGGTCCCGCAGGGTGCGTTAGCGCTTTCCTTTTTTTAATCTTGCTATTTTCTTACAGAAGCCCTGACCTTTGCATGACAGTCCTAGAGGCAATTTATTCAAGGGTAAAGCAGAGTATAGGTTTATAAATTCTTATAGAGCTAGTGGAAATATTTTTATCCCTCCACAACTGTTCTCAATAAATCCGGCTGACCCGGCTTGTTCTGCAACCCCGAGTCGTTTCTGTGCGGGCAATGGGCACCCAGTGTCCCTAGGCAGGAGGGGGTGGGGTGATAGTGGCCAGTGCAATGGCCAGGACAGTCCTCTGCTCCCAAAACCTCCTGGCTGCAATGAAATGTATAGGGTACAGGACCCAGGCTGTGCCTTCTGGGACGTTTCTGCTCCACAGAGTGCAGCAACCTTGTGTACTAGAGACAGGCAGCTCCATCCCAAGAGGGGCTGCAGGGATCTTCAGGAGTAGAGAAGAACAAATCACTCTGCAGTGAAGCAAGGTGGGTAGAGGGGTTTGAGCCTCTTGGGGTTTTACTGGAAATGAGTTACTCAGATGTGGCAGCACTACACCACTGACTTGGTTTCCTCCAGCTTCTTGGTGGTGCAGGCCTTGTGCTCCATCAGGATTCCACATGGGGTGGGTGGCAAGTGGTAGGTAAGGATGCCTGTGGCTGTGCCCCATTCCACCCCCATCTCTGTCCCTGGGATGCAGCTGGACATCAGCATGGTGTCTCCACTGCCAGGCTGTGACCATGATGGAGCTGAGCAGTGCCCACAGGACCCTCACAGTAGCACCTCCTTCTTGGCCATCACCCGCCACAGCCCCATCCTCTCCATTTCTGCAGGCAGCAGATTAACTCATTGCTGAAACAAGGTGAGGACACTTTCAGGGAGAACAAGCATGCAGGCACCCACACACAGCAGCGGCACTGCCCTGGAAGCTGTCAGCTTAGGTCAGATGGTGGGAGTTGATCTCCCTGTGCAGGGCGTTACAGTCCTGCTGGAAGAGCCAACCAGCTGCCAAAGCCAGCCCTTATTTCGATGTCCCCTCACACGCTGTGTCATACCACATTGTTATAGGGTAGATGCCTAAACCAGGACACGCGTCCTACTGGGACCAGAAACGCAAGCACATTGATCCGTTGATCAATAAAATCCAGCTCCCTCTACCAGAGACAAGCCTTAACCTTTGGTGTGCCACAACAGTTTATAAGGAAACTTCCTCCCTAGTACCAAGCTTGTCAATCAGCTTCAAATAAGCTGCTGTAGCTCAAGATCTTCTCCCGGCAGCCATCCAGGTGTTTAAGACAGAAAACAATGCCATGACAGAGCTGTGAAATCCAGGATTACTGATGCAGTCATCAGAGGCTCCTACTCAGTGTCTCATTGCAGGGTTATGAGCTGCAAGTTCGTGCTAATCACCAGAAACAAGCTCAGTCCCAAGAGAATCCTCTGCAGGGTTTTGTAGCATCTGCATGAAGAAAAGGTCCCCTGGACAACGAGCAGTTCAGGGTTTGTACTCAGAAGGAATCCCATCAGTGTGTCCAGCCTCCACACCAAGGCTGTGTCCACACAGCAACTACGGTACTTGTGCCACTCGACGTTCCCGGGCAGTGTTTGAACACTACGGAGATTATCTTGAAGGCCAGAGAGTGTGTTTTAAAATGGTTAATGTGGTTCAACCATGTCCATTTCCCTGGCCCCCAGCAAAACTCAGACTCTACCACAGCAATTCCTTTCAAAATGTTACTGACGAAATTTAACCCAATCCATCTTTCCCAAGCTCACATCAACAGACTGCTGCAAAATCAGGTCTGAAGTCTTTGAACTTCTTGCACCTAGAATGTCAAATACCTCCTCATCCAGCCCACTCCAACTCTCCCTGCTTGAAGTCTAAAAAGTTCATGTTTGCACAAAGGCAAAGGTCATGGTGGCAGTACCGACCCCAGCTCTGCTGGATGGTCACAGAGCCAGGGTCATGTGATACAGCAATAAGCAGAGAACAATGAAGACATGTACTCCTCTAGTTACTGGCTGCCTACAGCTCCCGATTTGCTGTGTGGAACAGGTAGGTAACACTAGAGGCTCCTTATATTCCTCCTGCTTTAGCTTTCAGTCACCCAAGCGTATCTACTTTGCCTGGTGATGTGTATTTTTAGTACCTCCTCCTCCATTTGCTGTCCTCTCTTCCCCTCTCCTGTGAAACACACCAGTCCAACCCAAAAGCATTTATTTAACACAGCCAAAACGAGATTTAACAGAATCAACAAGAACCATGGATTGTGCCTCAGGAGCTGGTTGGAAACTCTGTGTGTGTTAGAAAGCAGCATAAAGAGACAGAGGATACAAAGCAGCTGCCAGAACTGTTCTCTATTGCACTGCAAAGCAGGAGGGGTAGGTGCAGACGGGCAGGGGCTGACAAACAGCCCAACAAAAGCCTGCCTAGTGCAGCAGCCAGAGGCCACCCCAGGCCTGCTCCAGCCTTGCTTTATCATGTGAATGAGAGCAACTCACAGGCACAGGCCAGCCCTTCAGCTTAGAGAAAGCATCACCAAGCCAGATAGCTCCTGTGCTAATAACAAAAATAAGGATTTTATTTCTTTCTGTATCTGCAATATATAAATAGACCATCCGTTGCTCTTTATTAATGTAGCTAAATATATCTCAGGAATAAATTATCTGGGGAACACCTTTTTCTAAGTCAGCAAATACCATTCTACCCAGTGAAGGAAATCATTAATAATGGTCCTTTATAGTACTTCAATTATCAAGCAGCCAATTATGGAAGTTTAAGTCAGTTTTCATGCTGCCAAGAGATTGGGTCTTAGACATGATCCACACTCTGCGCATCTACACGATCCACACTCTGCACCTCTTTACAAGAAAAAATTCAGCTCTTTGTCTTAAGGTCCTTCTCTTCACATTCAAAACCCACTCCTCTGACCTATGCAACCTTCCCCTCAACAGTGACAACATGAAAATGACTGGCACTGTATCAATCAAACCCTCTTTGGAAGCAACTCTTGCAGCAAATCATAGCCAGAGCAACTTCTCTACTGCATCTTAACTCCATCCTCATTATCACAACTATGACATAAAATGTTCCTACAGGCAGACATCTGTAAACCAAGCGAATGTAAAATGATAAAAGAAAACCCCACACTGCATGGAAAAATCCCAAAAAGAATTAGTGTCAGGAAATATTTGGCAGTAAGAGACCGAACAAACATGAAGGCCTAACGGAAGCGAGTGGTGAACACCAGTCATGTCATGGGATGTTGTTACAGTAGAAGTGCTATGGGAAGGGTTCTGTTATTCAAGCTTTTCATCTCCTTCCTCCACGTCTTTCAGGCTGAGCACTTCCAGTGTTCCTTTTCCTTTTGTCTCACTCCGGATCAGCTCATCAATCTCTCGGAAGCAGCCCGGGTCGATAAGGCACACCTGAAAGGGATCACAAGCACGAAGGGTTGATTTTCATCAGGCCCTGCTCAAGCTCTAATACTGATTTTTATTGTAGAATAATATTGTGTGGTTACAAAAAGGACTTTGAAGAGCTGGTAAGTGATTTCTATCATGTAGCCTTTCCTCAAAAGTCTTGTAGTTCCAAATCCCAGTGCTGGAAACAGCATCTGACATGAAACTTCTCAGTGCTGCAGGACAGTCACTGCTAGAAGAAAATACAAGGTGCTCCTTCTCAGCTTGGAGCAGCGACCCCTGTGTGACAGAAGCTACTTTCAAGCTTATGGCACTAGAATTGTGTGAAATAAAAACCTACTAACAGTACCTTTGATTTAGAACCTGTAGTTTAGCTGCCATTCAGTGGGACCTGGACAGGCTGGAGAGCTGGGCTGGGAGTAATTTAATGAAATTCAACAGACACAGTGTGGAGTCTGACTTCTGGGCAAGAACAACCCCAGGGACCAGCATAGGCTGGGGACTGACCTGTTGGAGAGAAGCATAGGACAAAGGGACCTGGGGGTCCTGGTGGGCAGCAGGATGACCATGAGCCAGCACTGGGCCCTTGTGGCCAAGAGGGCCAATGGCACCCTGGGGTGGACTAGAAGGGAGGATGGTTAGGAGATGGTGAGAGGTTCTCCTCCCTCTCTACTCTGCCCTGCTGAGACTCCATCTGGAATAGTGTCCAGTTCTGGGCTCCTCAGTTCCAGGACACAGAGCTGCTTGACAGAGTCCAGCACAGAGCCACAAAGATAATGAAGGGAGTGGAACATCAACCTGATCAGGAAAGGCTGAGGGAGCTGGGAAAAAA
>VZRI01010693.1:488230-525622 GCA_013397515.1 Upupa epops | reverse complement strand
TTCATTTCATTTCATTTCATTTCATTTCATTTCATTTCATTTCATTTCATTTCATTTCATTTCATGCTGCTATACTGCTTACAATTTCCAACTGCTCATTGAAGTCTTCACTCTCAATGACTTTAATCAGTGGCTTGAGCCTCTCTTTCAGTTTCTTCCCCTCCTTCACTGGAAGGATAAATCGCAGCCTCATGTGAGCTCGTTCAATTTGCATGGTCTCCTTCAGCTGTCTGATCACCTCCAGTGCCTGCAAAGATAACATGAAGAGGCCTCTACTAAGCTGTTTGAAAACTATCATGGCTCAAATCTCAAACCCTCTGCATCAGCTTTAGATTAATTTCTCAGCACTGACTACAGCCACTGTGCTGCAGGGAGTTTGCTAGTTTGCTGTTGTGATACATTAACAAAAAAAAGCAGCTCTTGCTGTTTGTGATCCCTTCAAATAATTACAAATCCTGACTGAAATAACATGAAGCATCAGTTAGCAAACCAACAGAAATGTTGCACAGATGCACCCCCTGATTCACTACCTCAATTAAAATGAACACAAAAACATTTCCCTGTTCAGACATATCGCTGTCTCTACTTTAATTAATCCCTTTCCTTCTCTCTTCCTTGAGTTGTTAGAAAGCAAACTGCCTGAGTTTCAGAAGCTGCTCCTATCCAGCATCCAAGTGCCAGCTGGTTGAGCAATCAGCCTGATGGCTTCAGAGGGATTTGGCTGATCCCTCTGAGACTGCTGACAGAGAAATGACACTTCAACACAACACCCCTGAACAGAAGTAGATCTGGGGAGAAAACGAACCTGCTGCTTCGTGCTCTTGTTTGGTTTGACAGAGTAGTGAATATCCTTCATGGCTCTTTCTATAAGGATGACTGTGTATGGCCTCTTTGTTTCAGGATTCACGCATTTGTCAGCCACAATTGTTGCGATGTCTCTAAACATCTGCTCCAGCTGTGTGTGTCGTTCTTTGTCTGATACCTGCAGCTCCCCTTTTGATAAAATCTGTACAGTGAAAATAATCAGTTAGTAAACTAGAAAGTAATCAGTTAGTAAACTGCAGTGAAAGTAATCAGTTAATCAACATCATAGATTTGAATACAGAGTGAAAGCTCTAGTAACTGTGAAATTTAACAAATCCTACCCCTTTCTGCACAATCACACTTTGCCTTTAGCCCACAACAGTGCTGCATTGTGTGAACACCTTCCAGTAACAAACCAACCCACCATGTCTGTGTGACCCATAATTAAAACACTCAGGAAGCCTTCTCCAAGCCAGGACACATACCATCTTACAGATCTCTGTTTGGTCATCTGTGCCAAATGCCTGAACGAGATCTTCCTTCTTGGCCACCTGGCCTTTGGAAACGTTGACGAACACCGTATGTGTCTGCAGGACCTCGTCGAGATCTTTCTCCCTAAAGATGAGGATGGGCTTAGAAAACTTCAAAGAGTCAAAGGATGGTGGGAGTTGGAAGGGACATCTGAAGAGCATCTAGTCCAAACCCACTGCTAGAACAGGATCACCTAAAGATCCCACAGGAACCCAGGTAGGTTTTGAATGTCTCTAGAGCAGAAGACTTCACATCCTCCCTGGGCAACCTGTTCCAGGGCCTCAGCACTCTCACAGGGAGGAATTTCTGCCTCAGATCTCATGTAAATCTCTCCTCTGCTATCTTGAAACCATCCCCTTCCCCTGTGTCTTATCCCTAGAGTGCCTCATAACAAGTGCCTCTTCAGCACCAGGTGTACACAGGTGTCAATCCCTCCAGCGATGGTGACTCCTCTCTTGCTTTAGACAGCCAGTTCCAGGGCCCAACAACTATACAACTATCTCAATGCAGAAATTGTTCCTAACATCCAGCCTAGCCCTCCCCTGGTGCAGCTTGCTGCCATTTCCTCTGGGCCCATCGCCTGCCGCCAAGGCAAAGAGGCTGAACAGCTCCTCGCTCCAGCTGCAGAGCGTGATAAGCTGTCCTCTCCACCCCAATGTACACATTCCCCCCCGGCCCCCCCAGCTTCTAGGAAGGCTAAATCCCGCAGCAAAGCCCGGAAACTTCTCGGGGTGAAGTGTCATCCCTGGTATGGGACGGGGCGGGGCTGGGCGGGGCAGGGAAGGCAGGCAGCGTAGGACAGGGCAGGGGAGGTCCCGGCAGGCCCCGGTGGCCACTCACGCTCCGCTGCGCCAGCNCTGACCCTGCTCCGCCCCGCCCTCGGTCCGTCGGGAAAAACCGTCCGGGGGAGAAACGGGGAGAGGGGAGTGAGGGGCCGGAAGGGGTGGTGACGTTGGTGGCGGCACCTACAGTAGCGGCACCTACAGTAGCGGCACCCACAGTAGCGGCTCCGGGGTTGAGGAGGAGGGGGAGCAGCGGTGAGAGACCGGAGAGGACCGCGAATCTGTGAGTGGGAGTCGTGAGGGGGTGCAATAAGGGCGAGGGATGAATGAGAAGGAGTAACTATGACGGGGTGTAGCCGAGCTAATAACCGAGGCGGGGGTAGGGCTTAATAGCTTGGCGGGAAGGTCTGTAGGGGGGCAGTAGCTGTGAGGGCAGGGGGCTGTGGGCAAGGATAGTCCCTGTGAGGGAGCTATAGGGGTAATAACAGTGAGGGGAGTGTGTATGGAGTAATAACTTGGGGGGTGGGTGTTGGATAGGAGTAATAACTATGAGGCCAAGGGGCTGTATGTAAGGACAGTCCCTCGGAGGGGGTGTAGGGGGTAGTAATTGCGAGGGGTTATAGTGGGGCAGTAACTGAGGAGTGTTTCTGCAGGGAGGGTAATTCCTGTGAGGGGGTGGGTAGGTGGGCACCAGCCATGAGGTGGTTACTTGGGAGGCAGGAGGGGAATAGGAGGCCTAGGTAAGGAGTTTCCCTGGAGGGTAGTTTTGTGGTTGTGGGAGAGGTATGAAGGATGAATTAGAATCATAGAATTATCAGGGATCAGAAGGGACATCGAAAGATCATCTAATCCAATCCCCCTGCCACAGCAGAACACCCTGACCTAATCCAGGTGGTTTTAAAGTGTCTCCGGAAAAGGAGACTCCACAAACACCCCAGGCAGCCCCCTCATCTCCCTCCCTGGGAAGAAGTTATAGAACTGGTCAGGGTTTCACTGAGCTTCAAGGGGTAGGTGCTGGGTTAAGGAACAGGGGTGAGGGATAGGGGGCAGCCCCAGTAGGCCTGCATGTAAGTGGGTGCTGTGGGGTGATTGTCAGGGTGGGGGGCACACAAGATGAGGTGGAGTTGAGTGCTAGGGCTGCTGCAACTATCTGGAGCTGTCCTTAAAGGCTTGACTGCTCATGTGTGTCGGGGGCACTAGGGCTATCACACAACAGCAAGGGCTCTCGGCTCTTTTCTCTTGGGAGCTTCATTGTTTCTGGTGGAGGGGTGAGAGCCTTCCCTTTGAGTTTTTCATCTGGGACTGTAAGTAACAGCTTGGGGGAAAAGTAAGATAACAAAGTTTGCAGCCTCTCAGGAAACCTTTGTTTCTTTCTGTGCTTTTTCTGAAATCTGCAAAAACAAGATCCAAAGGGACTGAAAATAACAGTAGGAGAATGTTTTCTATTTCTTAGTCAGTATTTCTATGAACAAACCTTGTTTAAGGTCCTTAATATATAGTATCTATTCCACACAAAATAAACTTCCTCCTGGCTGCTGCATTATGTACCCTGAATGTTCTGAATCACTTGAAGAAGAATCTTGGTTGTTCTGAATTAAGCCTCACTTGTGATAGAACTTAAAGTACTTTCAATTGAATTTGAGGTTTGGCCTGGCCTTGAAGCTCTGAATTGATGATGTTGTAATCAGTGTGGTGTTTACTGTGTGCAAGCAAGCTTGGCATCCAAGCAGTGTGGAGATGATTACCTCCTCAAAATGGAGCTTTCTAGCTCCAGAGATACTCATGTGTTTGGTCTATGCAAAACTGAGGCCATTACATTAAAGTGTGTCACAAGGACATTTAGCTTTCAGACACTTGCCCAGCACAAGTATTTTATGCCTTTTTTTGTAGCAGAAACTGCCCTATCTAAGAAAAACCCAGGACTTCCATATCACAATCTAAAATGCTGTCTTGGGTAACACAGAGGAAACTCCACTGACACTAAACCAGAGGTGAGGGCTCCTTCATTGAATTGTAGTGTTCTTAGCTGGAAAGTGTTTTGTATGGAGCCTTAGGACCAGCTGATGGCATGAGATGGTAGCTACTGCATGATTATTTTGTGTTCATTCTAAATTCACACTGTAGGAATCTGCTCTGGCTAAATCTCTGATTTATTCTAGGCTTAGACGTCTCAGTGGATATGTGGGACTTGTTCTGTACTTGCCTGGTGTCCTTATGGCTGCACAGAATTTACATCTATTCTGCTGTTGCGTTTGGGATCAGCATTTGGATCATTATTCAGGTCATCTCCACCAAGACCAGAAAGAAGGTAACTGAACAGACTACTCCTGTCCGAGAGAGCCTGGAAGTCTCTGGAAGTGTGTGGCTGCTGGGTAAAGGAACCCACTGGTGTAGTGAAATGTGCTGCTTTGCTGTGGGTGGTTGCAAACGCTACATGTTGCTTAATTCATGTGACAGTTCTAATCCTCAGCCTGGTTTGTTCTGTTTGTGGGTCACAAAATGCTCTCATTGCTCTGTTAGAGGAGATCTCTGCTGAATGCTTCTCACTTTGTAACTGAGAGGATGTGTCAGCCTGGGTTGCTCTGTCACTTCAAGTAAGTCACTGTGCTAGTACTCAGCATTTTCATGCATCTACAGTGATGTTAATGGCAAGGTTGGTTTTAGAATTAGAATGGAATTGGGTTATTAAGGAATTTTAAACCTCCTTGTGCAGGTGAGTGAAGTTCTGCTGCAGAGTTGACAGGTTCTCAAGTTTGGTTGGATGCTGTTACCTCCCTGGTGTGTGAGAAGTGAGGTCTAGAGGGAAAGTCTGATGAACAGAGGCTGAGGGAGCTGGGGTTGTTTAGCTTGGAGGAGACTCAGGGGACCTTATCACTCTCTACATCTACCTGAAGGGAAATTGTAGACAGGTGGGGGTCAGATTCTTCTCCTAGGCAGCCAGTACTAGGATGAGAGGGCAGGGCCGGAAGCTGCCGGGGGAGGGTTAGGTTAGATGTTAGGAAGCCTTTCCTCATGGGATGGGTGATCAGACTCTGGAATGGACTGTCTAGGGAGGTGACAGAGTTGCCATCCCTAGACGTGTTTAGGACAGACTGGATCCGGTGCTAGTGCCCTGGTCTGGCTGATGTGGTGGTTAGGTCATGGGCTGGGCTGGATGAGCTCAGAGGGCTTTTCCAGCCTCAATCATTCTGTGATTGTAACAGCCCAGTTCAGAGAGATTGTTACTAATGTCTTTCTCTAGATGCAAGAGTAACTAAAATACTTTGCCTATTCTGTTTGCATAGCACTGTCTGGTCACAGGATTTGAATTTTAATGTTTCTTGGGGTTAACATCCCTTTGAGAAAGGGATTGACTGTGACAGCACTTTATTTCATAGGGCAGAACATCCAACTGGAACCCTGCTGCTTCTGATGGAGTAGAAGACAAGCTAGCAAATGGTTACACTGTGGTGCAGCCAAAGGAGGACTTTGTTGCTGGGGTAAAGATTTTCTATGGATCTCAGACTGGCACAGCAAAGGTATGAGGAGTTATTTTCATGCGCATAAAGTTGATTTTCAGCATTGCTGAGGTTCAGTTGTGAAACGCTGCACTGTATAAAAACATGAGAAGTTTCATCAGAGTTCATTAGCTCTTTAGAAGTTGTTGCCCAGTGTGAAAGCTAAGTGAAGATTATATAAAAATAACAGGTTTTCTACTCGTTTTAAGTAGGGCATGCAGCATACAGAGTGATTACGGAGCTTAAAGTTTACGCTTGGATTATATTGCTGATTTTAAGCAGGTCATGCTGGTTCAGGTGCTTTCTTAAAACCAAACTTAATTTCAGTGTGTGAATGTGTAATCCTTAGTGAACTTCATGTCATTCTTCTTTCAGTCAATACACTTCATTATTATTTAATGTGAGGAGTTATACGAGCAGTTCTCATGGGCCATTGTTTGTTGGTGCTGGGAGAAGTGACTGTGTCTGGGCATGGTTTGATGCACACAATAATGGCTTGAGGGAGCTGATAACTGCTTATGTTTCTTTTTCAGAGATTTGCCAAAGCTCTGGCTGAAGCAGTTATTTCCCTTCATCTGCCTGTAGAAGCTCTTAACATGGGAGACTATGATCCAGATGATTGTTTATCAGAGGAGGTAGGTCTGTCAAATATGAAGAGTAAATCAGGATTTTCCTGACATTGTGAAGGCTGTTTAGTGCTGTGAGTGGCTGTACCATGTCTCCCCGTTCTGTCCCTGACAGGGTAAATCTGGGCAAGGGTTCAAAACTGGGATAAGCAGATGGTCATAAATTTGCAGCCTTAAGGTTAAATTAGAAATTCATTGTGTCTTTATATTGAGTCACCCTTGATGGGTTTTCCTTCTGTGGCTGGTGGTAGCTACTTTTTGAATCCGTGGTGGACTTTATTGCTGCAACAGCCTGTTCCAGCTGTTCCTGCTTCTGGGGGTTGGGGGAGGTAGATGTTCAGGTCTGTTTTACCCCTGTGTCCCTGTTAAGTTGGAGAAGGCAGTTGGATGTCTTTTGATTTAGGATGTGTTACAGGAAGGGTGGCTCTTCCCTGTCACAGCACTCTGCATCAAAGACTATTGACCCTCTTCAAAAATCTCATCTTTTGACTTCTTCCACCTGCCCATGTGTGAACGATGTCTTGCAGATGCAAAGTGTTCTGGAAAAATTATCTTCTCTACTCCGTTCTGTTCTTATTATTAGACAACCAGCAGGAATATTTGTGTGTTCCTGGTGGCCACGTACACTGATGGGCAGCCGACGGAGAGTGCAGCGTGGTTCTGCAAGTGGCTGGAAGAAGCTGCCAGTGATTTTCGCTTTGGGAAAACCTATCTGAAGGGCCTGAGATACGCTGTGTTTGGCTTGGGGAACTCTGTTTATGTCGATCATTACAACACAGTAAGTGTCTCCTGGACACCTTTCTGTGGCTTCTGGTCCTCTGGAAGACTGGCATGTTTGTAAATGCTCAAATGCTGAACAGTCACTGGTGGTTTGTGTGAGAATTGCAGCAGTTGTGTGGGCTTGGTTAGGGATTGGGTTTTGAGCACAACTAGACAGCTTTGAAGCAACTGTCTGCCCTTTAAATGAGGAAGGAGTGCTGTGAGCACTGTGTTAATCTGTATGTGGTAATGCATCTACTTAATCCTTACTGAGTTAATTTCCCGGTTTGAAAGCTTCAGTACATGAGGGCACAAGCCTCTAACACCCTCTCTGAGCCCTTTTCTCAAACATGTACTTTGCTGTGTTGTGTGAGTTTACTTTTATTTCCCACTGTAGAATGTGACAGTGTCTTAGCCTGGTGTTTAATCTCGCTCAGAAAGGGCACAGCTCATCACTAGCTGGTTTTGTGTAGCTGGGGCCCTGTGAAACATGTCTCTGGCCATTTTAAGCATCTCAACAAGCATCTCAAAAAGTATTTGAGTCCAAGACCTCTTCTTTTACCAAGTCAGCATGATTAGAGAAGTGTTCTCAGGTGTGAGCCCGTGTCTGTGCTCTGAGTCAGCAGGTGAGAGGGAGTCTAGAAGTCCCTGCTTTGTGGTCATGTGCAGCTCACTAGCTCTGTTTCGAGGCTTGCTCCCTTTTTGTTTTGTTGCCTGCCTGAACTTGGGTTTCTTTTCATTTTGCTCTAACTTTGATCCTCTCCTAGGTTGGCAGGAATACTGACAGGTGGCTGTGGATGCTTGGAGCCAGCCGCATCATGACTCGTGCCGAAGGGGACTGCAATGTGGCCCAGAGCAAACATGGCAGCATCGAGGCAGATTTTGAAGCCTGGAAAACCAAGTTCTTGGGTCGACTCCAGGCTCTCTGCAGTGGGGAAAAGAAGCCTTGCAGTGGGAAGTGCAAGAAAGGGAAGTGCAGATCTCCAGGGAAGCAGAGCAAGGAATGCTCAGATCATGAACATGGGGCATCAGAATACGAGAATACTGAGGTAGAGCCAAAATCCATAGGTCCTTATTTCTATTTGACTTCTTCCTTCTACAGTCTAGAGAGGTTTTGTAGGAGCTTGATGCTTCTGTGTTCTGGAGCAGAGGGTGAAGAGGGATGAGCTCTCATGGTAGTAAACAAGTAGAATAAGCCATCCAGAAAGAAGAACCAAAGAATCGGTGATGGCAGGTGGCATTTATGTGATGAGGGAGTCTCAGTCTTTGTTTAGTGTCATAGCCAGGTGGAGTATTCAGCTCACTATAAGCAGTTAACCTGCTTCTGCTTCAACCTGATGGAGCTCAGGTGATTTGCCTGCATCCCCCAACTGCCTTTGGGAGAAACCTTGGGAGTATTTTCTGAACAAGTCCTGTGCCTCCTCTGAATGTGTCTGCCTGTAATCCTTTATGTGTGTGCTGGAGCGTTTATTGATAGCAGGTTTTGAACAAGAAATCCTCTCTCTTGCTCTATGGTGCAAGACCCAGCGCTGCTATGGCGCTTTAATCCTCCCTGCAAGCTGTTCATTGTGTGTGGGAAAGGATTGCTATGGCCATGTTGAATTTTGTTTAGCATTTGGCTTTGTTCCCAATATATTCTTTTGTGATCTCTTACACAGGCAGAGGAGCTGTTTGAAACTAGTAGTGAGGAGGAAGCTGATGCTGAGGAAGCTGAAAGCACAAATTCTGTTGTTGATGTCGAAGATCTCGGTGATATCATGAGCCACATGAAGAAAGCAAAGGTACAGCTGTAGCAGCAATCATAAACTGTCAGTTTGAATTGATGAAAATGTTACCTGCTGGATTGGAATCTGTTTGGTCTAGTTAGAGGGAGCTGCTTGAAAACCTGTCCAAAAGACCAGAGTTGTGTTGGCTCTAGTTGCTGGCTGTGACTTAGAAAGCTAACCTTTCTTTTCAGTCTGAGGACAAATGGCTTCCACAGCTAACGCTTAGATCTGGTTGTGCCTCTCTGTGCTGTGGTTCATAGTCCAGCATCCAAACACACAAAAGCTGTGGATATATCAGCTGGAACTCGGGCATGGACTCTGCTGATGTGACGTGATGGGGAGCAATGCTGCAGGTCGAGTAGTAACACACGACTGCAAATTATTCTGTCTTGTGCATCGCTGCCCTTAGATGAGGTTCTGTGCTTGTGAAGTGATTCAGAGACTGAGCTGGCCTGTGCTGAGCCTGCATAGTCAACCCTACTAATTCCTGCTTTATTTCGGAGTGTTACTGTCTACTTTCCTGTGCAGTGTTACTTATATTTTTGCTTTTGTTCTGTGTTCAGCCTGCAAACAGGATATAGCAAACTCATCTATGGTTAGTGTACAAAAAAAAGGAATGAGTACAGAAATAGCTGCTGGTCTCAGCCTTTGTGTACTCCCCACACGCTGCTCGCCCAGGGAGGACTTGGTGCTAGGATGGACCTCTGTTGCCATCTGCTGACTGTTCCCCCTTAGTGATGATGGTTTCTCCTGGTGAGCAGTTACCCACCCACCTCTCCACAAACCTACCTCTGTCTGTAATTACACCTCCCTTATCTCTGGGGCCCGTGTGGTGTGGGCTTCCCACTGCTCTTTGTTGAAACTTAACCATTTCCTCAACAGTCTGAGCTGAGATGACATAGCTGGGCTGCAGCAAGCCAGGTCTTGAATCGTGGAGGGGGCTATGTGCTTAAGAGGGGAAGAGGGTTTAAGGGGAACACAGGGACCTCCGCTTCTTGCCTTAGGAGCAGTAAGGAGGTAAAATACATCCTGCTTGTAACAAATTGTGTTAGTACAGGAGATCCCTGAGCTGGGGGCGAGTTAGAGCTCCTGCCCATCAGTTTCTATGGGCTTGTTTAATGAAGTCTAGATGAACCACCTGGCTTCCCTTTGGAGAGTGAAAGGATCGGTATCTGTGTGACTGTGCTGGGGTCCTCTGTCGTCTCCTGCCTGTGCTCACCGCTAGAGGTCACTGACAAAAAGGGAACTGAATGTTGTGGAGCAGCCAGGGCTGGAGATGAACCAGACTAAGCAGAGGAGTGATGTGGGACAGCAGTTCAGATACGAAGTTTTCACTGACTGATAAAATATGGCCATTCTATGGTCAGAGGGTAGTGTAAACCTGGGAAACCACGTATCCTTATGTCCAGTTTGTGAATAACAAGTAAGCGCAGCAATAAAATACTTCCTGTTTCCTGTGCTTGTTCTTGTGAGTGCTGCTGGAACTGGTGTGGCTTAAACATACAGTGACAATTCATTGCTGTCTGTGACTTTGACTGATACAAGATTCAAACAATTAATGACTTTCTCCTAATCTATGTTGTCACTGTCACTCCACCGGAGCAGTGAGAGGCCTGGATGCTTGTACATACAAGTTACTACAGAAGTGTAGGTATTGTGGTGTAGATCATAGTCATAGGGTTGGAAGGGACCTCCAAAGGCCGTCTAGTCCAATCCACCTACAGTGAGCAGGGCCATCACTCAGCAGATCAGATTGCCTAGAGCCCCATCCAGCCTGACCTTGAATGGCTCCAGGGATGGGGCCTCCCCCACCAGTCTAGGCAGCCTGTTCCAGGGATCTTCCACCCTCAGAGTGAAGACATCTTTCCTCCTGTCCAGCCTCATTCTGCCCTTTTCCAGCTTCAAACCATGATTCCTTGTCCTGTCATTCCATGTCCTTGTGAACAGTCTTCCCCAGCCTTCTGACAGCCCTTTTCAGGGATTAGAAGGTCCCCCTAGAGTTGACTTCTTTTCAGGCTGAACAACCTCAAATCTCTCAGCCTGTCCACAAGAATCACAAGACAAGAGAGGTTTTTGTGGTTCTTGCTGAAGTAACTCCTCTGATGTGAGGGTCAGTGTATGTATGAGCATGGACTCTCATCTGAAGCTGCAGCTTTTGATCTGCTGCCTTTTCCTCACAGGATACAGCAAACAGTTGTTTTGCCATGACAGCTGGATGCTGCCCTCTTGCTTCTGCAAATGGCTAAGTCCTAAGAGTGCAGGTGTCCCTGTAGGACTGGAGTAGACCCAACTATGCGTGGAAGTGTCCTGGCCCTTTTGGATACAGCTGGTGTCAGCTGATGAGATAAAAGACTGTAAAACCAAGGATCATCCTTTCTTTGTCGCTGATACCACTGTACTGAGCTGCTGTAGTCATCTCCAGAGTTTTGGATTAATTTTGAAACTTTAAGCGATGTCATTCTCATTAGTGGCCTCTATATTCCTGGTCTGCGTGGCTGGTCACTGTAGCCACAGTCTGTTTCTGGTTTCACGCTCCTGTAACCAGAGCAGGTAATGGAGAAAGGGCCCTCAGCAGCAACTTCCATGTAAATTGTCCCCTCTCTGGAATGGGGGTGTAGTTTCCAGAATGACAGCAGGATATGGCAGTGTGAATATTTCATGAGGGAGCTTGAACTGCTGGCTATCCCTGTCATTAGCTGGGAGGAAAAATGACTTTCCCTTGGTGGTGAATCTCCTGGGGATTGTGTGCATTGACTTGGAACGGGTTTATGCAAACACTTGAATTGTAAAATGATCCCGTAGGTGCAGTTATTTACTATAACGAAAATAAATGTCAAGGACTTGATATAGAAGAGTGGGGTGATCTGCATTTATGAAAGTAATTCATCATGATCAGATTCTCCTGCTCCCAGGTGGGAAGATGAAGTTGTTTAAATCCATTGCATCCCAGTTTAAGTCAGATCCTCACTCCAGTGACTGTAAGGTTGTGCAGCAAACCCAGACAAGTGATTTGGGTTTTGTATCTGAACTGTCTGTAAACCATTCAGTGTAGAATGATTTAGGTTGGAAATGACCTCAGAGATCATCCAGTTCCAATCCCCTGCCATGGGCAATGACACCTTTCACCAGACCAGGTTGCCCAGAGCCCTACCCAACCTGGCATTTAATGCTTCTATAGATGCAGCAGCCGCAACCTTACTGGGCAGCCTGTTCGAGGGCCTCAGCATTTTGGAAGAAAGCGTGTGCCCAGGGTTATATCACAAACACTTCACATCCAGAGTTAGTTGGGTTTGAAATGTGCCTGACGGCTTTCAGCATGGATTTTGTGGATGTCAGTGTTGTGTATTAGCCCCTCTGCATATGGGAGATAGAAAAGCAGGTTCAGCCTTGTGCAATATAGTGAACTTAAATCAATTTAGAGTCCAGTTTTCATATTGTTTTGCAGGCAGTTATTGTCTCTTGTGAGAATTACTAGCAGGTAAGACAGATGTGCAACCACACAGTCATAATTCCTTGTTGTCCTGCCTGGCAGAATGAGGCTGTGGGGGCGAGTATCTAATAACTGTTTGCTCACATCTCTGCAGGTAATTTAATTTTGCATTTGTCTCCTATTGCTTGACTTGATGGAATTCCAGGTTTGTCTTACAGCTGCTATTCTATCCCCTACCCATATGCTGCAGCTTGATTGCACTGACTTTGAAAGAATCCAGTACCTGTCTCAAGCCCTTTAACAGTCATTTGGATCAAGCAAATGGATCCAGGAGTTTAAGGTGAATACCAGGACATCTTTCTGGTGGAGCTGAAGCTGTTGCATATCCTTCCTTGGAGTAGGGCTAGATTAAAGAGTTTCTGAAGGTAAAGGTACCCAGTTCAAGGTTAAGGTAGTGTCTGGATCTGGGCACAAAAACTGTCACAAGGTTGGGTGGCAACAGGAAAACATTCAGTTATATAAAATGGCTGATAGAAAGGCAAATTTCATGCTTAGTTTGTCAGGTCCTGTACAATTTGGTGAATGATTGTGTCATAGTTGATAAAATCCAGCCCTTTTTTTGAAATATAATTTTAAAATGTCCTGTCCCTCTTGTCCAGATTGCTTTTAGGCAGCAGCAGAAGGCAGTGGTGGGACTTAGTGGATTTAATAACTAAATGGACTTAACAGTGTGTTTAATAACTAAGTTTTCCAGCTGTAGTGCTTTCCCAGCCCTCCAAAGTCCCTCCTCTGGGATGTATTTATCAGATAAAATGTGAACTCTAACGGGTGTGTTTGTGGTCTGCAAGACTGCTATTAATCACAGAGACACCAGTTCTTAGTGCAGATTATCCCCCATAGCTGAGAGACTGCGATAAACCAGAAAGATCAATCCAGGCTTGTTCCCAGGAACTGAAATGGCTTTATTAACCTTCGGATTTATAAACTGCAGCATGAGTAATAGTAATAATAATACCCTAATTTTTTTCTTGATAGGTTGGGAAGCAACCAAATAGGCAGATTTTGTTGACACAATTTTGAGATTAATGTTCTTGTTTTCTAAAACAAAAAGTTTAATGATGCCCACAGTCACATTTATAATGTAAATACAGAGGAGAGGTGTCTGAGAGAGAGTAAGGCTTGAGGCTGGGTTTGCAGGAAACAAAAGACATCTCAGAGAGCATGTTCAAGGAATTTTGGGTTACTTATGCACTTCCATGGAGCAGCCACAACCTCCCTGGGCAACCTGTTTCTGGGTCTTAGCACCCTCACAGGGAGGAATTTCTTTCTAAAATCTGATCTAAACCATAAATCTCTCTTAGCTTATACCCATCTCCCTTGTCCTATCACTACAGTCTCTGTCTGTTTGCCATAGGGGAGATTTCCTGGTCCCTTTGGACACTTTATAGGGAGAATTCATGCTGCTTTGCATATTTACCACTGCTGGGAGTGTAAATCAAACCACTTGGTGTTTCCCAAGAGCTTTTTGTGAGTGTCTGACTGCTGGGGCATATTCAAACCTTGCTGCCACTGCCTGAAGACTCTTCTAATCCAGTTGGCTGGAGTTTTATTTCAACGAGGTCCATGAGTGTGAAGGTACAAGGTGTTTAAGGTATAAACTTTGCAGTCAAAGTGATATCTGCAGCCCTGTGTTACAGGCAGGAACTTGGTAGAGTATGCAAGAATCATTAGCCATGTTTTAACTGACTAGAATACGTATGTGGTACTTATGTGACAGGCTTAGAAACAGCTCTAACTGATGTGCATGCTTAGATCTGTCCAAAAGCATTTTTTCTTTTAATGGGTGAAAGATTTCTGTAGGGAAAACATGCTGCATCTGTACCAGCTCAGGCTCTGGGATAGAATTTGACCTCTGCTACTCGTGACTCAGAATTCTGTGTGACACTACATGCTTAAATGATATTTCTTAAGACTTTTTTTAACTGCGTGGGGACACCTACTAGCATTAAAAATGTAGACTGGTTACAGGGACACTTTGCCCTTCCCTGTATACAAATCTTTCTCTAAACCTTGATTATTGAAAAGAGGTGGAATTGATAAACAACACTGGAAGGGATTTTGAGGCTTTATTTTTCTGTGTAAGACGTAGTACCCAATGGCAAAAAAGGATGATTTTAAAGGTAGCCTCTGGCTAGACATTCTCTTTGACATCAGGTATGATGTTGACTTCCTTAGAGAACTTTGTAAAAGGCTTTGGGATCTGTGAATGAAGACTTCTTTTTGCTCTGGGTGGTAGATACCATATCCCTTACTGTTCTTCAGTCTGCTGTAAATTACTCACTAAATGAGTGACGAAGCAGAAGCTGATGGATACGGAAATTCTGGAAATCTACTCTCCCCTCAAGTATTTGGCTGCTTCTTTATTTGCAGCCTTCTCCTGACAGATGTGCTTGTTGGAGATGACCGAGGCTTAGCCTGCAGCAACCTAGCCCATCTGCTCATCGTTTCTCTCAAACTTTGTGCTCCATTTCCCAGGTGGTTTTTTCTTCTGCGTAATTTTTGAAGGTTCTTGCCAGCCAAATAATACAGTTGAGCAGAAGTCCACAAATCAGTGCACAGAGTAATTATCTGCTGATGGTAATTACTGGGAGAAGCTTGGAGGAAGCGGCCCATTGATGTCACTGCTGTATCCAAGGAGAGAGTAGCTCAAGGATGTCCTGTGTAAGCGTAGCATCTGTTGCCAGATAAATATGTTTGGAAAAGGTGTTTTGAGGTCTATGTTTAGTGACACCAACCCTGCAGGTTGGTCAGTGAGCAGTGCAGCTGTCACTCAGCCTGTCCATGCATCATCTCAAATCAAACCATCACCTTATTTGCTGTGACTGTCCAGTGGTCTGGATAATGTGGAGGTGGCTCTCAGCAGCAGAAGCCCACATCCTTTTTGTTGTTGGTGTCCTGCTCCGCTGCGTGATGGGCAGTACTGGTTATGGATGGCAGGAACTGTTTTTCTTTCCTGTCGTGAAGTGAGCCACAATCCTGCTTCCTTTTCTAATACCTGGGTTGATAGAGCTGGCCAAGTGCCTACCTTTGTTCATGTCAGAGCTGATACTCTGGCATCCCTTTCTTGCTGTTGGTTGCGGAGGCTTGGTATGAGAAGGGGATGGCATTTTGCTGGATGGTGTAGATATGCAGACAAGATGGAACCTCTCCTGAAACCTTTCTCAGCAGAAGACTGCAACTTAAGAGAATGGAAGCAGCATTACCTCTGTTTTACAGTCAGCAGGATACTGTAACGTGGCATTGCATGGGTTTTGTATTGCAAAGTCACACCTGTGCTGGCCCATGCTATGGATTTTTCTTGTAGCAGTGCAGTTACATTCTTTGTTTACCATGAGGAAATGATTTTCCTTTTTGCTATTGGCATAGCCAGAGCCTCTGTGCCAGTGGTTCATGGCAAAGCAGTCTGTGTCTGTGGTAGCAGGTGTAGGGACTCATTTTGAGCCAGCTTATTTGGGCTAGTCCCTGTGCTGATCAGCATTTCCAAAATGCTGGAGGGGTGGTTGTTTTATTTTCAAGAGAAGTGCTGTTATATGTTACTGGTTTGCGGAATAGGCCCAAGAGAAGAGAAGCACAAGGCTTTTCAGGGGTGGAGTACAGCCTGTGTGGTTGTGTGCTCCTGGAGAAGATGAAGCACCAAGTAATTTCTGACTCTTCTTTTGGTTGTAATTTTGGAAGGTGGGTCTTGAGGGCTCTTGGATATCATGAGAATCCCAAGCACTTGGGTTACTCTTCCCAGGAAGACCATTTTCTCAAAGACAGTAGCAAGCTGATGATCAGCAGAAGTCAGCAATAACTGGAGAGCAGCATGGGGAAGTTCCTATTTGCACTTTTCTTTTCCCCAAGTGGAAGCTGTAGACACGTTTTCCAAGCACCCAAATCAGCAGCTCTGGTGGGCAGCCCATTCAACAACATGCACCAACTGGTATTTTCAGAGGAATGAGGTGAGAAGGCCTGAGATTATCATAATATATGACTGAAGTTCAAAGGAAAGTGTCCTTTCCTACCATAATCAATCTTCATTAACTCAAAGTTCACGTAAGTGAATCAATAAGGAAAAGAGATTAAGGAGAACATGAACAACCCTGTGATCCTAGGAAAAGTGTCTCTGCTCAACACTTCTCCTGTTGTTTCATAACCTGTATTGACATTACAACTAGACTCATGCCTGCGTTCCCAGAATTCTGAAGACTCTGCAGGTACTCCTACTAGAAAATGCACTTCTAGCTGATGTCAGCTTCTTTAAGCACTGCAAACAATTGCAGAATTCATCCTCCTTTCTTTTTGAGTATGTATGGGGTTTTCTGGCTACTTGAAAGACTGGGCTTGAAATGAAGCGCCCTTTTAGCCCTAGATGGTGAGGAAAAGAAACGATGAAGAGGTTTTCTGCAGAGCTATTTAAAATTAAAAGTAAAGCTGCAAGATGTGGGAAGGTGTAGTGGAAGAATATGTACTGTGTGCTCTGTGTGTGAGAAAGCAGGACAGGCTGCAGTGGAAAATCCTACTGGCTTTAGGCTGGGCCTTTTGGGATGATGATTAAATCATGTTGCCTGGATTTGAACAGGGATTATCATAGCCTGGAAGAAAGGAGTAAAAATGGATCTACAGCCCCACTTTCACATATAACCCCATAACTTTTGTGTGGAGGGAGAAACAACATTGTTTTGATTCTTTTGTTCCCTTTGAGAATGAGTTGTCTTTGTGGTGCATCCAGGGAAGCTTCCCAAATCAAATAACCCTTCGCAGAAATTTGCAGCAGTCTGTGAAATGGAGTTGTGGTTTAACGACACCTTGTAAAATCCTTCCCTACAGCAGAGTAGGGATGTTTTAGTGCAGTGAAGCAATCTTAAACCCCACTCCAACCCTGCGGTTCTGATCTGGGAATTATGTCGTTGGGCTTTTTTTGTCCTTGAGGGTTCTGACCGATGTTGAAGCTGCATGGAAATGGGGTATTGGTGGGATCATTTAGCCTTCTGCATTTTGCAAATGCTGTGCAGTGCCCTTTCAGACTGATTCACTTGGAAAGCAGTATAAGTCTTCTGTCATTACTCGTCTGCATGAGTTTGGGTTTTAAAATGCCGCTGCCTGTGTTTGAAAATCTTAGTATTCTCAAACAGAAGAAAATACAGGATTCCCCCTGTGATGGCTGAGCTCTAGGTCTGTTCAGATATTACCCTTGCTGTGGGAGTCAGCTAGTAGCTGATGCTGCAGAATGAGGGACCTTCTGTTGTTCTACAGTGCAGTGAAATCGATATGGAGACCGACAGCTCCAGCTCGTTACTGAAAATTCACCAGAGTTTCTGTATCGTGGGGAAAACGTATCTCACTTCTGAGTTTTGTTGTTGCTGTAGGTATTGGTCAGCACTACTCAAGAGCTTTCCCTGTTTTAGGGACATTCAAGTTAGTGCCACAGTTACTGTATTTGCTCTATCCATCTCCTATTTCAGTCATGGCAAGGCAGTGGATTGCTGAGTTCCCCATCTCTCAGCTGCTGTAACTTCTACCCTTGTCTGTTTTTTGCTTCAGGTCAGGCTTTAGTGCTTATGGGGCAGTGGTGTGTGCAGTGGGTGTGTAGCCTGTGATTATAGAGACCCTGGTAGCTAATTCTAATAAGATGTTCTTGCTGTTGAGGTGTTTGCCGGTTCACTGATCACTCAATCCAAGTTTCCAGTATTACCTTTGTGCTCACTTGCAAATGCTCAAAGCCTCTTTTCCTGGATACTGACAGCAGCTGGAGTATCCTGTGTTGTTGTAGGATTGGCAGGGTGCTTTATCTGTGGGCTGAAAAAATTGCGCTTCTGTCTGGGTTTGTGACGGTTGAGTTGTGACAGCCAGAGCTTTGTACCTGGAGCAGGAGGGACCCTGCAGTGCACTAGTAGATTTCTGCTCTTCATAGAATCATTAAGGTTGGAAGAGACCTCCAAGATCATGAAGTCCAGCCTCACCCTGCCCACTAAACCCTGTTTCCCAAGGTCACATTACTCATTTTTTGAGCCACTCCAGGCATGGCAACTCCATCCCTCTCCCTGGGCAGCCTGTTCCAAACCCTGACCACTCTGTCAGGGAAGACATTTTTCCCAATGTCCAACCTAACCCTCCCCTGGCACAACTTGAGGCCGTTTCCTCTTGTCCTATTGCTAGTGACTTGGGAGATTGCCTTCACCTCTCTACACCCTCCTTTGAGGTAATTGAATACTTCTGTAGTGTCACTGAGGAAGCTGTTCCCTGTCCCATTCTTTTCTCATGTGTTTTCATCTTGCAGGAAGGTTGCTTTGCAAGGAAATGAGTGTGAGATGCCTAACGAACTTCCAAAGAACCCCTGCGTGGTTCTTGCTTTCAATGTCACTGACAGCTGAGCCTGTGCCAGAGAGGAGTTGTCAACTCTTGCCACTGGGGTATTGCTTCAAGAGCTCAGCTTGGTGTGAACTTTAACTTCATTCATGTAATTTATGAACTTTAGTACTTCATTTAATGACTCCCCTGGGAAAGCATTACAAATACTTCTTGCTTCCAGGCAGCCTTTTCCTGATAGCCTTGCCAACACTGTCCCTTAGCTCTGGTGTTGTTAGTCCTGGCTCTAGCCCCTGATGATATATTACTGTTTTCTTAATGTTTGTGCCTTTCATTTGCTAAGAGATCCCGGAGCCTTTTGATGGATGAGGCTTCAAATCTTGACAAGGACAGGGGTTCCCTCTTGTTTGACTGCTGGAAGGTTAAGTATGAAAAAATGAGTGGTGTTTTCCTTCTGAAGGTAAAAATTTCCTGGGGAACATGGTTTTATTTCAGCCATGGCACACCAATAAAAGGTGAACTGGTTAATTTAGGGAGTATTTCTTTGTGTGGGGTTTAGGTTGCATTTGTTTTTCTCCCTCATCAGTATTATCTCTGAGTGTTTGATGTAGTAAAATAGAAAACAGGGGAAGATAGGGGCACCTTGGCATCCTGGAGAGAGCACCAAGAAGAGAAGGGAGGGGCAAGTAGCCACTGTTGGTTGTATTTGGATGTGTCTGTGGATGAGTTTGGGCTTTTTTTGTTAGGAAATTCTTTGACAGCACCCAGTTCAGGAGTTTCAAAGGGCCAACAATGCTTCTGCCTTGGTGGGGGATGCTGAGCCCTGTGATGGGTCAAGAGCAGAAGGTATGAGACAGAAATGGGCTTCTTCCTGCCCATGTGCTTCCTCTGCCTATTGTGCTGCCTGTGTGGGCAGCAGAAGGGAAGGAATTTTATTTTTCCCTTCTACTTGCAGAGGTGAAGACCCAGAGTCCTTACACCTGAGGCTCAGTTCCTTTTATTCAGCCCTGCCTCAGTGTCAGTAACAAAACCACACCCAACCTCCATCAGGCTTCAGTGGGAGATGTGTTCAGCCTCAGGGTACCAGGGAAGTAGGGTGTAGTTCTAGGTTTTCTTCTCCTTGGATTCTCTGGTTTGTGAACTGAGACCACAGAGGGTGACTCTTTGGTTTTTAGGCAGTGAAGTATTTCAGGTGCATGAAAAACTGGCTCTTGTCACTGCTTGCTTGATTTGTTATTGAAAGACAGTAATTTCCCTTGGATTTACTACAGGGCTTTCTGATAAATCACACAAAGTTGGAGAGTTTTGCTCTGTGCAATGTTAACTTTGTTCTCTGCACTCCAACCCTTAATAATAGATATGACAGGTTTATTAAACAAGTAAGTAAAACTTCCAGGGCTGTGGATTCCATTTCCAACAAGAAATACCTGAACCAATCACTTGCCAAACCAAAAGAGTCAGGTAGAGCAACTCAGAGAAAAACAAGTGATTATTTTGCTTGTAGGCTTCCCCATGAGGATAGGGAGGGGGGAAAATTGTCTCATCTCTGGGAAGGGAAAATTGGTTATTGAAATGTGTTTCTGCCCTGCTAGTAAGGCTGTTCTACCTGCCATTCTTCTGTTTAGGTGCTTTTTTTCAGATACTGCAGTAATAGTTACAACAGGCAGGTAGAAATGCAAACCCTTTACGTTCAGAAAGACTTTTCCTGTATCTGAAGGAAGAAATTCCTCCCGGTAAAGGTGCTGAGGCACTGAAACAGGTTGCCCAGGGAAGCTGTGGCTGCTCCATCCTGGGGAAGTGTCTAAGGCCAGACTGAATGAGGCTCTGGGCAACCTGGTCTGGTGAGAGGTGTCCCTGCTTATGACAGGGGGTTGGGATTGGATGGTCTCCGAGGTCCCTTCCCACCCAAACCAGTCTACAATCAATTGCTGCATTTTTAATGATGTGTTTCATTCGGGGAGAGTTAACCTGGCCTGAGATTGTAGAGCAGATGCACTGTGAGGTGTCAGCTTCTAAATCCCATGTGGTGTTTTGCTTTATCTAACAAATCTGTGCTAAGAAAGTGCCTTTTCAAGTGGATTGCTACACCAAGTTCTGAGTTAAATGATAGCTCATGGAAGAACAAGGTTTTTAGCTCTTAAGACACAGAAGTTAAAAGATTGACATATCTTACAGGGACCTTCTAATCCCTAAAAGAGACTGTCAGAAGACTGGGGAAGACTATGCACAAGGGCAGACAATGACAGAACAAAGGGTCATGGCTTTAAGCTGGAAAAAGGCAGAATGAGGCTGGACAGGAGGAAAATGTTCTTGAATCTGAGAGTGGGGGATCCCTGGAGCAGGCTGCCTAGAGAGGTGGGGGAGGCCTCATCCCTGTAGCCATTCAATGTTAAGCTGGACGGGGCTCTGGGCAATCTGTTCTGGGCAGAGATGGCCCTGCTTGTTGCAAGGGGGCTGGACTAGATGGCCTTTGGAGGCCCTTTCCAACTCAAATACACTCTATGATTCTATCTCTTCTTCCATACAAGAGATCTTTCCGGTCACAACATTTACTGTGGAAGCATCTTGCTGATAAATGAAGATCAAGTCTCAATAAATGAGCTTTTGAAACCAACACATGACAAGTACTTAAAGCTAGGCTTTCAGGGGAATTTTGAAGTCTTCTAGAAACCAGTTAAATCCTGGTTAAAACTCTGCAAACTGAACAAAAGGAAGTGGAACAAACTTCTTCAGGACAGCAACACAATCCTGTCATTAGAAAAAAACTTTCCTGCCCAACCTGCTAAAACAGAGAGCAAAGTTTTATTCAAAATGAGTAGGGAAGATACTAATCTCCATGCCTAAATATGTTATTTTCCTATTCCCTAAGTGGTTATCGAAAAAAATTGGTTACTTCACGTGCTGTTTTGCCCTTGAGCCTGTGTAGTGGTTTTTGTTTGCTGTGTGGGTTTTTGGAGCATTGTTTTTTGCTTTTCAGGCACCTTTATTTTCTGATGTTTTGCTCAGGTCCAAAAAGGAACCGTCTGAGTCTCAGAACAGCTTTCCCTGTTTGTGAAGAATAGGGTTTGGCAAATCAAGAGCATTGGTTTCCTTAGTGATGGTAACATTTGGTGGGCAGACTCAAACTGGAAGTGTTTGTATGAACTTCTTGATGTCTTTGGCTCAGAAGAAGCTTGGATGTGAAATAGCCTCAGTTTTGTGAAAACAGAATGTCCTCTGTTGGGTTTTTTGTTTGTTGTTTATCCTTAGCTCCTTTAATACTTCAAGAAAGCCATAAAGGACTGACAGCTTACAAGTTGCATGAAATATCAAAGTAATTATTTACACTTTCATGCTTCTTTTGTACCGGCATGAAACAATAAATACCCATAAAGTCTCTGAAGTGACACTGCAGCAGCGAGAAATTCACAATTTCTTAGGTGCTAGGGTTGGCTTCTCCTCTTTGTAGCTTTATGCTAATACGTGATGTTCCTGCATTGGCTTTCAGTCTGCTCCAAGGACTTGACTGTGTCTGAAAAGCAGCATCTTCTCGAAGGGGAGCAGTTGAGAAGCTGTAGCTCTATGGGTCAGGAATTGGCTGTGGGGCAGAGGGGAAACCAATCTTTCTTTCAAGGCCTTTGTTGGTGAATTTTGGTGGTGCACGGGGCTACCTGCTGCTTTAGGTGACTTGGGGAGGGCACAACTTCTACTCTGTAAGCTCCTGGGCTAAGTGTTTGTAGCAATAATGGTTTTCTTCCCTGAATTATCCCAAATAATTGGGACAACAGCTCCTTGCTGCTGCCAGCAATTATGTTTTATGCACAACATGGCTTTTTCCTTGGTTTGTGGAGAGTTGAGGTTCTTGTGCAACTGTGAGACACTTGGGCATAAATCCTGGAGTCCCTCTCACTATCAGGTGAGGTTCAAACCCATTGTTTCTTAAGATGTTCTTGAGAAATTAATTTCTTTGCCAGTAGAACGAAACTACTGTAGTGTGGTTTTTTTTCTTTACTGTCCTAAGTTACTGAAGGGTCAGAGTCTGATGGGAAGAGGGATACAATGCAGGATGACTTGAGAACAAGAATTCATGTGTGGGCATTTCCATCAGTTGTGATTTTAAGGAGGTCTGTGGCTGAGCTGTGTCAAAGTTTGAGATGCGATGCTTGAGTCTAAATGGCTGCAATTCACTGTCTTTCAACAGAGAGATGGTGAGCTGGAGGATGGAGATGTTGGAATGAACTTAACTGGAGACAGCACTGGGAAGAAGGAGGTGGCTGAAAAGAGAGAGATGATAACCCCGGCTCTGAGAGAAGCACTCACAAAACAAGGTGAGGTTCTGGAAAGATCAGGTAGTGGACTAGGCTTTGAATTCTTAGTGGTAGACTTTAATAGAGCGACTAAAGTGTTCTGTTATTGATGTTAAAGATACTGCTCTGCACCCTCAGTCATGGTGGCTTGTACCAGAGGCAGGATGTTAAGCAGGATGTTGTACCTGGTTGCTGAAGGGGAGAAGCTAAAGCTGGGTAAAACATCTTAGCATGATATGCACTGAAGAGAATGTGACAGTTCCAGTGGTTCTTAGGTCCCAGAGTGTGGGTTTTTCAAAGGATGTTTAGAGACCAGCTTTCCATCTCTTATTTGCATGTTAGTCACCTGCTTTTCAGTTTCTGTCTCTGGTTTTGTTACTGAAACTTAGCTTCCACAAAAGCTGGTATTTCAGACTTAACAATTCATTAGATGCTTGGATCCATAGCTCTTCTATGAGTGGCAGAGGATACTTCTAATGAGCTTCAAGTTTTTTTTTTTAATACTAAGGGCGAGCAGGAGCAGGGCTGGACTGACAGCCCAGCAGTTCAAAAGCCTCAGTTCTGAGTGGCAGAGCCAGGACAAAGGGTAAGGTGAACTTCTCTATGCTGCTCAGCTGGAGACTAAAGGGTGCTTAGTTTCATTCCTTTTATCTCTTGGGATGAGAGTGTACTCAGTTTTCTTGTTTGTTCAATTAATAGTCTCCTTCCTGATGCTTCTGAGAATAGAGTACTGGTTATTGCAGTGGAGGCTTCTTGCTACAGAGCTGAGCCATGAAGTTCTGTCAGTCCAACACCTTTGCTCCCTAGCATCTCAGCTGTTCTTTGGCCCAAGATTTTGTAGGTGACTGGTGTTGTCTTCTGCCTATCGAGTCCCTGACCTGTTTGGTCGTTGAGTTTTTTCATTAACTGTAGCACAGCTATAAAATAAAGAGCCTTTCTTTAAATTTCTACTCTGAAGGAATAAAGCCACCTCTTCATACCCACAGTGGCGCTGCTGTTGGCTGCGACCAGTGGATGCATTGTGGGAAGCTGGTTGAATACATCACCTCAGTTTCAGTTCTGAAGGCTGTAATGTGGTGGCAATGACACTGTAGTGCTGCGGAGCAGCTGGAGCACTATTACAGCCCTTTATTTATTCATTTAATCAGTTACTACTGTCAGTGTGATCCAGAAGTCTAATTGTTTGGTCTGCCTGCAAGTAAGTTCAGGGGATGGGAGAGTTTGTCTGGCAGGTCTGGGGGAGTGGGCTGCTGGAGCTATGGCTGCTAGAAATGGGCAGTGGGGAGGTAAACACACTTGTTTGCTGCCAGCCCCCTGTTTTGAGAGGTTAGAGGGGCTGTTGACTTCACAGAAGTGTCTCTTAGGTCCCCTGGGCATCTCAGCTTTTTTTCTGGGAGACAGGAGTGCTAGAGGGGTTGTGGAGACTTATGTCAGGAGAGGAGTGAGTGGGTTTCAGCATGCTGCTCTGGCTTATTTGTGATATAGGGCCCTGTGTGGTGCCGTGGTAGCTGCAGGAGTGTTGCACAGTAGCACCAGCCTGAATTCGTTTGGTTTTAGGGCGTGAATGAAACTGTGTTTTGTAGTGGTGTATTAAGTAGTAGTGTTTGGAAAATGAAGAGTGCTGGAGGGAAGGGCCACTTTCCTACTGTAAAGTTTTGATAAAGGCAAGAGCTTCTCAGAGAACTCAGATTTCTCTGTGATGTTTCAGGGACAGGGATTTGTTATCCAGGCAAACAGGTGTGTTCCTCTCCCTCCCTTTGATGTCCAGGATATTGCCATCGTTGTTCTCCTTACTATCATAAAATTCAAAGACTTGAAACTTGTGTCTGTGTCCTTACAGCTACAGCTGCCTGTTGCTGGTACAACCCCTCCCCTCTTTTCCTCTGCTGCTCTCCTAACTCTTGAATGGTCACTCAACAGTGAAGAAGATAAGCTGCCTTTCTTTTTCATGTGTAACTATTTTCCCTGTGTGTAACACCCCAGGACAGGCTTATGTGGCCATAAAACTAAACCAACTCTCTCCTTCCCCCAGCATTGTTTCCCCCCAAAAGAAGTGCAGTGTAGTCAAAGATAATCTATTTAGTATAACCCACTTTGGGTGTAAGCTTAGTGTCTTCTCAAGATTATCACTGAGGGCTCAGTTAGCCCAAGAGAAGGGAAAACCAGTCATGGTGATTGAGAAGAAAACTTGTTTTCAATTGCAATTGTATATCATGAGTTTGCCTTTGAGCAGCATCTCCTTGGACCTTCAACACTCGCTCTTACTGTGATTCACCTTCAAATTTACCTTCTTGTAGGTAAACTTGAATATTGCTTAAACAGTTGGTTTTATTTTAGCACTGTTTTGGCTAAATATAACCTCACCTGTCGGGGTGTAGAGGTGTTAGCCCTTGTCACCTGCTTGCAAATACCTTTATAAAAGATGTTCTGCATTAGCGGCTTTTTAAAGTCGTAGCCAATCTTGTGGTAATGAAAAAACGCTGATGCCCTTTCCATCAGTGTTCAGCCTTGCATAAAATAGAAACACGGCACAAACTATTTAGTGCCTGCAAGTAACAAATACAGCGGGAGAGAGAGAGAGGAAGGGAGGGAGGCTGCGAGCTGAAGCATTTGGCTGCGTGTTATGGTTGCAGTGGTACCATTTTGCTGTGCTAATGCTTTAGTAATTTCATCTGTTTAGGTAGGTGTCATGACATACACTGAAAATAGAAGCAAACTTTTCATATTAATGTTTTCTGTGGTGGTTAGTACATACAGACTAACATGGTCATGCTTGCTTGCTGCAGTTGCTTGTGGCTTCTTGAAATAATCTCTACTGGGCTGGAAGTTCTTTGCTTGGTCCTGGTGTGCCAGGAGGATTTTGTACATGATGAAGGTTTCATTCCTAGAGCTCCTGATTTAGAATCATAGAATCATCTAGGCTGGAGAACCTGTTACGAGGCCTGATGACCCCTTCCATGGAGCAGTTTTACCTCCTGTCCAACATAGACTTCCCCTGGTGCAACTTGAGGTCATTTCCATTTGTCCTGTCACTTGTTGCTTGTGAGAAGAGACCAACCTCCACCTCTCTGTGCCATCCTTTCAGATAGCTGTAGGTCTCCCCTCAGTCTCCTCCCTTTTCTCAGGATGCACATGTAAATCCATGGTTAGCTTTACGAGGGAATCTCAAAGTGTTGTTCCAATAGGAACTGTGATAGTAAGAAACACAGCGTGGATCTGTGGGGCTGCCTTCAAGTGCCCTTGATCAGCCTGGCTTTTTTTATGAGCGTAAAAGCTGGACCATCTTTTCCTGCAGCTACACAGTCAGCACAGCAATAGTGCAAAGCACTGAGTTCTGTTAGGGTTGTTAACTGACATCATTATTCTTAACTGCTCTTTGATTTGCCAAATGTTTTATTGATAGTGATGGTTGCACTGAAAGCCAAACAAATTCTTGTGCTGAATGCAAAAGCGAGGGCTGGCAGTTGGGGGGATATAGTTTTACTGCAGCTGACTTACTGAAATATTTGGAGGTCAAACACAGTGTTGCACAGTGACAGTTTCACCATCCCTATAACATTACAGTAGTGTTTAGCAGGACTTTGGTTGTCTTTTGGGCTTCTCTTAAATATGCAGGAGTAAAAGTAAAAGCAAGCTCAAAGCCTTGAAGAACTCGTTGTTTGCTGAGGAGATTTCTTAAGCTGCTCATACTGTGTGTTTCCAACACACTCTTTGCTCCATTCTCTTCTACTTGCAGTTCTATTAAATAAAACTGCTTTTCGTGGTAGGCAACACCATGGGGATTAAGGTACCAAAGGGGTCAAAGATTCCAGGTGACCCACTGTGTAAACTACTCTGTGTCTCAGCTACCACAGGTACGGTTGAATTGCTGTTCTCACTGGTGAAGTGAGCCTACAGTTCAGCACAGAGTGCTCAGGGTACCTCTGTTTTACTTGTATCCAAAGGCAAGTGGTATATTTGGGGCAGCTTGTATTCAAAATATAGTAAGCTGCTTCAGTGACCTCTTATTTTATTGTTTTGACTTCATAGTTGATATCATACCATATTTTGATCTGTTTTTCAGTGTGCCTGTGCAATCAAGAAGCTGACTTGAGAAAAGTACTGAATACTGGGCTTTTCAAGGGCTTCCCCATCTTGTTTGAGATTAGGTTTTTAAAAATACTTTGTGGCTTTTGCTCTGTGCTTGGACTGAGGTTTGCAGTGCCTGCAGCTCTGAGCTCTGACTGCCTCAGCTGGACCCCCAGCGCTGAGTTTGAGTGTCCAGACTTTGGAAATAAGATCTGTTGTGCACAGACAGTGCTCAGGGATGAGTGCTGCTTGGTGTGCACTTCTGCGGGCTGTATGATGGAGTGTGGGATTTACGGCTTTGGCACTGCTTGTGTAGAGCGCTTAACTCCAGGTGGCACTGTCAGCTTGCAGCCTGCTCAGGGCTTCGGAGCGCTGTTGCTGTCCCTGAAATGTCCCACTGAATTCAAACACTGGCTGTGGGAAGATGCAAAATCAGTTGTACAAAATAGTTGTAGTGAGCAGGATGAATACAGTGAGCAAACACAGACCAACCCAAGCCTGTGAGACTTACTTGAAATTTCTTAGAAAACATCTGTGTAAATAATCAGCAAATAGAAGGGGAGGAATCCTGGAGGCAGAAGCTGCTCAAGTTCCCAAGTGGGGAAGCTGCCAGGATCTGGTGGTGAGCTGACTGTGGTACTGAATAACTGGCACAGCTTATCAGGAGCAGAGGAGATGGTAAAAGCTCAGTTTTGCAGGTCTGATTCTTCCCTCCTGCAGTTACTGGACCTGATAGAATTACCCCATGTATAATAGAGGAAAATAAGCATAAAATGCTTTTATATTTGAAGTGCACATTTATTTATTTAGGGTTTAGAAGGGCTTTGGAGAGTGTTGGTCTTTGAAATTAAGTCTATTAAGCTGGAACAAAATACAGTATATATTTGGGCAAGGATAAAATTTCCTGTCCTTTCTGCATAACCTTGACACTGTGCCCAAGCAAGGGGCCGGGTTATACAAATGGAGATGGGCAGAAAGAAATGTGCCTGGAATGACTGAAAAAGAGTGATTTGGGAAAACACAAACATCAAAACCTTGTTTGTAGAAGCTTGTAGTTCTGTCTCACGCTTTATGTGGGTACTTGAGGAGGAAGAGAGTTTTGCAAGCTGGCTGCTGCCTTCCACTTGAAACTTTTGAGCTGAGGTAGGCATTCATGTACAGTTCTTAAAGCTGTCAAGTTCCTGCAGATTTCTTGAATTTTTCTATAAATAGAGACTGCAGCTTTTTTCCTTCTCGCTGAACATAATGACCTCAGAGTTATGACCTGTCCTGTTTGGCCAGCTGGGTACTGCCAGTTGGCAGGGGTGAGATTGTAGGCAAGGCTGAGACTAGGCTAGGCATATGTCTGTCTCCTGCCCAACCATCAGGCCAATCAAAATGGGTGAGCTGTAGGTACAAGGCAGGGCTACAGAAAGCACTGGAGGGACCCAAAGGTCTTCTATGGGGAGGGTAGGTGAGTGTGAGGGGACAGCCCTAGGTCCGTGCAGTGGACATCTGTCCGGCCCTGGTAAAGGTGTTTCTGGGAAAGTGGTTCTTCTGTGAGGTAGCCTCTTTGAGAATCCTGTCACGTTTTCTTTTCATCTGTCTTCTTCGCAGCCAGAGAGTGAATTGGATGTGATGTCCTCCTCAGTGGAGCTTGTCTTCTTAACCGTCCAGACAGAGGCATAGGGATTCTTTTGTTCCTCAAAACATTTGAGGAGCATTTATCTTGGATGTGGTGAGAGGTGATCCTGCTTGTGGCAGGGGGGTTGGAACTAGATGATCTCTAACCTTCCTTCTAATGTGAACCATTCCATGTTTGTATCATTTCTGGAGGTGACAGGTTAGCTCTGCTTTATTGAGATTATTCTGCTGGGTAGTGCTAGATATTTGCCTGACAAGCCCCAAAGTTTCTGAGAGTACAAGAGCAGCTGTTCTTTTTTTGGGATGTTAGAGTCAATGTAGAAGTTAGTGAAACTGTTAGGGCTGGGGGTTGGACATTCTTTTTCCAACTCACCTTGAGGGAGATGAGGTCTCAAGTACTTGCAGTTGATTTGAGGGATGGATTAAAAAGGGATGGGCTGTCATGTTGTTGAAGACCATGGTCTCACTCCTAGAAAAGACCTGCTTTGCTGTGGTTGCAACTAGTGGAACACACCAGCATGGCACGTTCATGGAGAAATCACAGAATTATTAAGGCTGGAAAAGACCTCTCAGATTGTCAAGCTCAGCCCATGAGCTAACATCACCACAATAAGCTAGACCAGGGCACTAAGGGCCACAGCCAGTCTGTCCATCCCCATCCCTGGAGGTGTTTAAGACTCCAGCTCCATGGGCAGTCCATTCCAATGTCTAACTACCCTTCCCATGAGGAAGGGCTTCCTAACATCCAACCCAACCCTTCCCTGGCAACTTCAGGCCCTGCTTTCTTGTCCTGGTGCTACCTGCCTGGGAGAAGAGCCTGACCCCCACCTGCCTATGACTTCCTTTCAGGTAGTTACAGAGTGTGATAAGGTCTCCTCCAGGCTAAACAACCCTTGCTCCCTCAGCCTCTCCTCATAAGACTTTTCCTCCAGTCCCTTCCCCAGCCTCATTGCTCTCCTCTGTTTTGCAACAACTCAGCAAATGGCCTGGCTTCCCGTGTTCCTTGTCAGAGGTGTCAAATACAGAAGGATGTTCTTCTGGTTTTGTGTCAGTGTGACACAGGTGAAAATATCAGTGGTCTCTGGCTGTTTTTGTCAAGAGCATAGTTTGACAAGAGATTCTTTGATTATCACAGGGTTTAGATACCTACTGCCCAAGCAGTAAAGGAAGAGCTACTCTTGGATTAGAACAGACACCTGGGTTTAAGGGAAAAGCTACATCTTAAGAATTTTTTAGCTCGTTTATTATGAGCTCTTGAGGCTGGAATTTATTAGAGCTCCAAGCATTCCTACTTCTAAACTTTTCTAGTCTCATTTTCCTGGTACTGGGTAAGGTTTGACTGCTGAAGCAGACAAAGTTTTTCTAACTGTAGTAGTCTTTTACTGTCTGTTAAAAATGTTTAAGACATTACTCATATTTGGTGCAGTGAAGGGGGATCTGAAGCAGCTTGACTAACAGACCAAACTTTGCATTGATTTTGGAATGCCAGTATTTTTGCTTTCAAGGTACAGTCCTACGGTCCTTTCTCATGTTCCCACTCCTGCTTTGAGTTCATGGAAGTAAATCCTTCCATAAATCACAAGCCCTTTGTACCTTTTAAGAGCACTTTCCTTATCCTCAGAAAAAAAAACACAATCAAGCTTAAAATAGCTCTTGATGGGCTTGGCAAGAGGTTCTTGAAGATTGAACAGTGCTAGAAATGAAACTGGAGGTCTCTCTTGCTGTGCTTGTGCCATTGATATAGTTCTGCTTCTTTGTATATTTGTATGAAACACTGGCAGAATTTGAACAAGTTCCTTTCACCAATGGCCTCTCCTTTATTTTTCTTGCTAACGTCGTAGCTTTAGACAGAAGATTGTCTTGGGTGGTGGCCCAAGTGTAGCAGTTGGGTTACAGCTTTGGAACTGGCCCTTAAAGTGGTGGTGATGGATTAGTGCCATGCTGCTGACCTTAAGCTCTGGCCCTTTTAAACTACTCTTGCAAAACGGCAGGGAATTGGCATTTTTTTCCCTGTAAACATTCTCCCTTTTTGCACTGAGTTTCAGCTTGAACGGATAATCATTGCCTCAAACCGGAGGGCTTTTACTTAAGGAGATTGCTTGATAGAACCACGCTGGTTTGTCAGCTGTATATTACTCTGTTGAGAAGAAAAGCCTTTTGAGAGTCATTTGAGTTTGTGTAGCACAATGTGACATCAGATTGGCTTTTACCAAGCTTACGGTGTCTGCGCTCTGAGAAGGATGGCTAAGCCTTGTACCTTCCGGGGATTTTTTTTTTCAACCACTGATCTACTCTCTTCTTTCATAATTAAATCCTTTGCTTTATGTTTTCAGAGTCTTCTGTTGAAGGAAGCTTTTGGTTCTGTGGAGATCTGAACTGGAAGGTGTCTCTGTGCTTTTTTGCTGGATGTTTTTGTTTATCTGTCTGTTCTACTTCAAAATTATAATTGCTTACGTGTACATCATTCATCCATGTTCAGGTGCTTAGAAAGACTTGTTTTGTGCTTGGCACTGCTAGACTAGCAAAACACAACCAGAATACCTTGATATCCAGGAACGTGGCATGGGTACATACGTGGCAGTGTCCTGTTGCAGTGGCTGAGAGCTCAAAGAAGTCTTTGAGTTTCAGAGAATGGACTTTTAGAACTATTATTTACATTATAGAGTTGAAAAGCTGTGATGTGTTGTTAAATGGTTGCCCCAGACAGAGGAGCAGTGGCCATCTGTGCCACTAGCCACCTCTTCAGTTAAAGGTCTCTGTGGTCAGTTAAACTCCAGTTAGATGTCAGTGTGAACAATAACCCAAAGTTTATCAGGCTGGTGTTATTGCCTAATAACTAATTTCCCCAAAAGCTTAATTAATGTCATCTTACAGTACAAGAATGACACATCATTTCAGTGAGGTTTGGCAGGCTTCTTGGTCATTCAGAATTCATCATCTAGAGCAGGATCAGTTCATACACAAGCTTCAGATTAGATGTTCTTGTGCCTTCAGTCAGAGCTGAGCTGATTATGGTGAGCCTGCTTATAACTTAAGGAATCCTTTGAATATCAGGCTGTAGAAATGATAAAAGGATTGTTCAGCTTTAGTATCTGAAGATGCACAGAGACTGTGAGCAGAGTCCTGTGAAGGCTCCATACTATTGTTTGTATCCAAGGAGTCACCTAGAGTTGTTGCTCACAAGTAAGAAAGAAGTGTAGTGTTCCAAGTGGCTCCTGGGCCATCAGTAAGATTGCACTGAAGCATGATTTCCCTTGGTGGAGCCATGGTGAACTTGTGGCAAAGCTGATGGAAGAGAAGAAACACCCTGAGCTTTCCAAAGGGGGCTGTTGGGCAAACTGTGGTGTAGCAGCAGAGCTCAGAAGACCCTCAGAGTCATTCCTGAAGACATTTTCTCATGTGTTTGGTTTAAACTTAGCACTGCTTCGTTCTTGCCTTTGTACTTTCTTTTAGCCTGAACTGGTTTGCTGCTAGTTACTGGCCAGCAGTAAGGCAAGCACTCAAAGAAACAGGCTTTGCAGACTCTGCTTACCCAGACTACATGAGTAAAAGGTGTTTAGCCTTGGCCACTGGTATTTTATCTGATTTCCAAGTCTGAAAACATAGAGCACAGCCGGGGTTGCTGCAATAGCTTAGCAGGGTAACTGCAGTTTCTGCCAGAGTTGCCTACATAGTGAAGACCCAAGTTCAGCAGCTCCGTGCAGTGGTTTTTAAGTTCTCAACTGTGTTCTGCTCCTTCCTATAACCATAGCTGTGACTCCTGGCAGCAGCAGTAAACAAGATGAGTAAACCCCTTCTTGGCAGTAAAGCTGGCTGAAGTTCGTAAGACTCTGCTTTGCTGTTGAATGATTTTCTTGGCCTTTAAAGGAAGCAGTGGGTGCTTCACATGGTAGAAGTTGATTTGAGTAACTTAAGAGAAAATGCAGCAGCTTTAGGTTCTGGAGCTTGGCACCTTGCTCAGTTTAGCTGCTTCTTCCCTTCCCTCAAGCTACTCAACAGTAGCAGATCTGGGCAAGCACATCCTATTTCCAATTTAATTTTAATCTAAAATCCATTTGAAAGCAGCCACATTACTTCTACTGACAAGTGATCAGTGAGAGAATAATCTTACATGAACACTGTCGCTGTATTCTGAAAAATGGGAAAAATAAGGCTAGGGCTGTGCTGAGAGTCAGCAAAGAGTCTGGCTTGGACAGCTGTATTACAGAAAGGAGGAATGCAGTGTCCTTTATAATGCTTGTCAAGAAATTGTGCAAGGACACAGATTTCAGTGGCACAGGGAGGCCTCAGCTGAGATTAGACCTTACTGAATGAGCTGCTTGCAAAGTACTGAAGAAACAGGCAGGACAGCCCGGGGAAGGAGAGGTGGTGTGATGTAGCCAAATGCACTTGCGTGCACTTGGTTGTGGCTCTGCCCAGTGTCGGTCAACTCACAAGATGGTGTGGGTCTCATCCATTCTGATATAAAGATGACCCCAGTACTGCAGGTGGTCTCAGTTGCCTGTTTGAACTGCTGCTCAGGGTTATACTGATCCTTCATGCAGGAAAGGACTGGATGGTCTGTTATGTGAATTAAGGCCTTTTTTTGATTACAGCAGTTCGTTCTTCCTTGCTCTGCTGGGTGTTACTCATTTAGGGAGGAAAATGTTGAAATATTGTCCATTCCCACAGAGCTGGAGGGGGAGAAGGAAGCTCAGGACATAGGAGCAGCCTGACATTGAAATCCATTCAGTCTGGCAGTTGGCCTCTTTGCCATCAAACAGGGGGTCACCACAGCTTGCTCCTGGCAACCACCTCCCCTGTGCTGGCCAAGTGTTCATACAATCACAGAATTATTTTGGTTGGAAACGACCTTTAAGATCATAAAGTTCACCTATTCATCCAGCTCTGCCAGGTCACCATGAAGCCATGTCCCTCAACACCACATCTTTTCATTATCTCCAGGAATGGTGACTATGCCACTGCCTGGGCAGCCTGTACCAGGGTTGAAGAAGTTTTTCCCAACATCCAGCCTAAACTTCCCCTGTTGCTTATGGTCTTCTGGAGAGCCACCTCAGGGAACTGCTAAGGCTCAAATCACCTAAGCCCAAACCTCCCAGCAGGATCAGAGCCAGCATGAGGTGACAAGAGCAGACATACAGTCAAGAAGAAAGAAGAGATTGGACAGATCAGTAGTGGCAGAGTGACAGGTTGCAGTGTGCTCTCAGGCTCTGTGATTCCTTGTTAGCCATGTGTGTCTTCACATGGTTTAATTTTTAGCTAGTGCAGCTGTTGTGGCAGCTGCTGCCACTGTAGTTCCTGGCTTGATCAGTGTGGGGGACTTCAGGGCGCAGTCACGCTCCCCTGGGATCTTGCTCTGCAAGAGATTTTCAGTGACAAATGAACAGGGCAGGGTAATTGTGCTGCTTCTCACTGCAGGAGTTGAAGGCCAGTTCTGCTGAGCGGAAGGCTTTTTTCCCCAGTTAATTGATGTTAGTTGGCAGAAAAGTCACTTCATACCTGCAATTCAACGGTTTCTTTCCCTTGAAAGTGTTAACATCAATGTCAGCCTAAAGCAGTGAGTTGGGATGTGCTGGGTTTGGCGACAACCAGGCCATTGACGTATGAACCAGGCTCCTCAAATCCTTCTTATTTTTATGCTGATTTTGAAGTGACTTTTTTAATCCTTCAGACATATTGGTCTCCTAAGTCCTTTTTTCAAAGAGGAAAATAACCCAACTCAAGCAGTTTGGGTAATAATAGTACTTAGTGCTTAATGAACGTTGTGGAATTAATCCTCCTGGACCAATAAATTTAAATGAAATTGTGTTGATCTTGGCTGCAGAACAGGGAAATGATGAGAAATCAGGTTTTTTCCAGGCATGGAACAGCAGTTCCCTCAGTGTGGCTCCACTATGGCCTGTGGAGATGGAATTGGTGTACCTCTGAGGTTTGGGTTCAAGCTGAGTCCAAGCATTGCAGTTCTTTTCTGCTGCATTGTGAATCAGATGGTGTCCTCCAGGCTTGGTCAGACCTGTCAAGGAGTGGTGGGAATTAGGCTGTTGCTTAGGGCCTGAGAAATGTCTCTGGTTCCATGTCTTGCTCCCCACGTGCTGTCCCTTGGGGTCAGTACCATGTCGCATACTGCTGAGCTAGACCTGCTTGATGGAGAGGCCTTTCTGGCCACTCCTAGTTGATTCAAACAAGACTGAGTAACATAAATACATCCGTCATTATGAGGACCTAATTTCAAATTTCAAAGTGGCTGCAGTCCCTTGATCTTTCTTCTCATGTTCTGAATCAAGGAGAGAGGGCTGTGGATGGTCACTGACATCTTGGTGCTGGTATCACCAAGACCAGCACTGAAACTGCAGTGATTAGTGATTGAGTTCCAGTTGATATGCTTTGTGTATCAGCTATTCCAGGTAAAAATAAATAACTGTTATTTTTCTTTATTTTCAGGTTACAAACTAATTGGAAGCCACTCTGGGGTGAAGCTTTGCCGATGGACAAAGGTATGTTCTCTTTTCTCCTTTTATAAATAACAAGGTGGGGGGAGAAAAAGCTAGAAGAACGTAGGCATTAAAATTTCCAGATGAAGTGTTGTTTAGAAATGTGGTATTACTCACACAAAACCAAATTTCATCTTCCAAGCTCTAGCTCTGCATTTCGAGCTATTAAAATCGCTGTGTGAAGGGCGAGAATGCAACCGTGGCAGAGAGCTGGGAACATCATTTGCTGTGTGTTTTCCTGTTTTTTGTGCTGTCTGCTAAAATTTCTCCTGCCTACTGAGATCTGTGGCAGGAGCAGCAAAAGCGAAAAGGTTCCGTCACCAGTGTGAGGCCTTCTGAAATGGGGATGACACAGACCATCATTAAATGTGAATGGGCGCAAAAGGGGTTTGAGCCTGTTCTGTGATTGATGTAACTGGTTTTCAGCAGTTGTCAGGGAAGATTCAGACAGTGAGGGAACTGTCACTGGTTAATGCCAGGACTTCTTATAAATGACTCTGTGAGTGTGTGGATGTATATAGCTGTGTACAATGACTGCATGTGTCTGCTCGAAGAGATATGACACCAGCCATCCACCAAGCCCTGCAGTTGCATATTGTGGGCTAAGCCACAGAATCGCAGAATGGTGTTTAGGTTGGAAGACACCTCAGAGATCATCTAGTTCCAGTCCCCTGACATGGGCAGCGACACCTCTCATCAGACCAGGTTCCCAGAGCCCCATCCAACCTGGCCTTGAGCACTTCTAGGGATGGAACAGCCACAGCCTCCATGTACAACCTGTTCTAGGGCCTCACACCCTCACAGGGAGGAATTGCTGCCTCAGATCTCATCTAAATCTCCCCTCTTTTAGCTTGAAACCATTCTCGTTATCATTAGAGTCTCTCATACTAAGTACTTCTCGAGCTTTCCTCTAGCCCCTTCAGGTACAGGAAAGCTACTATAAAGCTCCACAGGAATGTTCTCTTCAGCAGGCTTGAACTGCCCCAGTTCCCTCAGCCTGCCTTCACTGGAGAGGTGCTCCAGCTCTCAGATTGTCTCAGGGCCTAGCAGCTTTACAAGCAATTTGCAGGCTTGAAAACATTCCCAGCAGAGACAGAGCCCTGTAGAACAAACTTGAGTCTGTTAGCTGTTTCAGTTGTCTTTGCAGGTCCTTGAGAAGAAATTAAGTTGCAAGCTGGCCTGTACAGTTCCACATTTGGGGAGTAACGTTGATGTAACATAGAGCCTTCAGCACTGGTGGGATGATAAACTCTGGGAATCATTGTCTCATTAAAATGCCAGTGCATCTCCAGTTCTTACGCCATGGCAGTGATCAGTTCCTTGGTCTCTCAGCTCTCTTTTAGTGCATGATTAACTTTGTTTATTTTTAAAAGGAGCTTTTTGAATGGCAATCACCAAAGTGGGTGGCTGCAGCCAGTTTTTCTTATTGAAATGCCTAGTATCAATGAACTGTTTCATCAAAAGACTTGTTCTCCTCAACGGTTTAAGGAGCCTGCTGCTGTATTGTTATGAATATGTGAGAAATGCACCAGTCCCGCTGATGCCTCTGCTGTTTACTCTGACAAATATTTCTCCCTTCTATCATTTCTGATGTCAGAAAAGGCCATGAAATGTTTAAAGGAAAAAAAAAAAAACTTGTCAAACTTCCTCAGTGCTGTGACAGAGAGAAAACCAGAGAACCTCTTTTTATTAAAGAACTGGAATTTAATGCAGTACTGTAAAGCCATTCCACAAAATAAATAGCAGCTCTGTGTGCTTAGATAGGACCACACTATTTTTAGCTTAAGCAGGAATTGAATGTAAGCGTTCTAATAAATTGAGCTGAAATTGGTTACAGGCAGTGGCTTTGACTGGGATTCACACCACTATGTGAATATCTTCAGGAGGTTTGTTTGAGATTTATATCAGCAGAAAGCGGGAGCTGGGCTGGAGGGATTAGTATTAAGAAGAGTTTCATAGTGATATCTCAGATTAAAATGATTGTGTTCAGTTGTATTCTGGAAAAGAGCCTTAAACCTGCACATTTTAGGAAACCTTTGATTTACCTGTCTTTGAGATTCTAACTTGCTCCCGTAGAAATCTGTGAATCTCTTGGCATCTCTGTCATTTGAGGAAGGGGTAGAATAAACAGCCTTATCCATTGTGTTTTAATATTCCAGCTGCAGAATGGGGCTGTGCATATGTTAAGGGTTATTGGGACTTTATTTTGGATCACCAGGTTTCTTCACGTAGAGGAGGACAGATTAAAAGTTGTGCCTCCTAGTTCACATTTTCTCTTGAGAGAGCAGGAAATATACTGTCTCACTTATTATTATTTAATGGAGGCAGTGAACGAACGACAATGACAGCCTTTCCTCTGAGAAGCTTGTGTGCTAAATGGG
>VZRI01010693.1:456423-488207 GCA_013397515.1 Upupa epops | reverse complement strand
GGGTAGAGGCTGCTGTGGTTCTGCTGTGAAGGAAAGTGTTTCTTCCTGCTGGAGCTGCTACGTGGTGTGAATGAGGCTTTATAAGGTTGGGTATTTATTTAATTTAGCTCTAGAATAAATACTTTTATTGGACAAATGAAAAGAATTGAGTGTTAGGTGGGGCAGCCTTGAAATTGATCCTCATTACTCTTCAGCAATAATATTTCTTGCAGCTGAAGTGGCTTTACCTGCTTTCTTTTGTTGGCTGATTCAGTTAAAAGCTTTGGGAAGGCACGTTGTGCTGCAAGTGAGAAGATATTGATTATGTTAAAGTTTTCTCTCCTCTACAACAGTTGTAAGGTTGACATCCTAAATGCCCTTCTTGCTGTAAGGATGTGTATAAAGAGTCTCACTATAAACTGATTTGCGTGCTGTGAATTTCTGAAACCCATCTGTATCTGTCATCGATCGGACCCACTCGGTGGCTGTGACCTCACCTGCAGTGTCCCTCGCCAGTGACTTTGAACACCAGAGTTACTAGTGACTGGAAGCTGCAGAGATGCTAGGAGAGCAGATTTCAAACCTTTGCACTCCAGTTTGCTTACAGATGGTGTTTTCATTTTCTTGGTATTTGTCTTTCTCTGCTGACAGTCGATGCTTCGAGGCCGAGGAGGCTGCTACAAGCACACGTTCTATGGGATTGAGAGCCACCGGTGTATGGAGGCCACGCCGAGCCTGGCTTGTGCAAACAAATGTGTCTTCTGCTGGAGGTAAAACACTAGTCTAGTCTTACTTCGGGATCTGGTCTGTCCCTGTGCTGCTCTTCAAGCCTAGAGCAGTGTTAGTTGTGTGCGCTTTTCCCTTGAGAATAAGGGAGGAAGGGTTCATAGATTGGTTCAGGTTGGAAGGGACCTTAAAGATCATCTAGTTCCGAACCCCTGCCATGAGCAAGGACACCCCCCACTAGACCAGGTTTCTCAAGACCCCAACCAATCTGCCTTGGAAACTTCCAGGGAGGGGGCATCCAAACCTCCATGAGCAACCTGTTCCAGTATTTCACCACCCTCGTTGTGAAGAACCTCCTCCTAATTTCCAGTCTAAACCTACCCTCTTCTAGCTTGAAACCATTACCCCTGGTCCTTCCACTCCAAGCCCTTGTAAACAGCCATTCCCCAGCTTTCCTGGGGAAGGCAGCTGTAAGATCTCCCTGGAGTTTCCTGTTCTCCAGGCTGAACAACCCCATCTCAGCCTGCTCCAGCCCTCCAGTCATCCTCGTGGCCCTCCTCTGGACATGTTCCAACAGTTCAATGTCCTTCCTGTATTGTGGGCTCTACAACTGAATGCAGTCCTCCAAATCAGGTCTCGTGAGAGTAGAATAGAGGGGTGTGATCACCTCCCTCAACCTCTTGATGTAGCCCAGGATGCAGTTTTTTTTTCTGGGTCACAAGTGAACATTGCTGGCTCAAGTTGAGTTTTTCTTTGACCAACACCCTCAAGTCCTTCTCTTCAAGGCTGCTTTCAATTGGAGGGGACAGTTGCTTCGTGGTTTTGCCTGTGCTCCTCCTCTGAGAGCTGCAGATTCTGTGTGCCAGGGGTGGTAGGAGTGATTTAGGTGGGTGGGCTCTTCATTTAAGAGGCTGAAGAGGATCTGAGGGGTCCCTCATGCGTTCTCCCCTAGAACTGTGTCCTGTTCAGCCAGGTCTTGGTTGCAGAATTGCAGAACATGTCCTCAGCTGGCCCAGCAAGTTCAGGCTAGCTGGGGCCTGGTGACAGGAGGAAGTGGGGAGATGTGAGACAAACACCTCTCCACCTACTGCCTTGCAATTTCTACTAGTACCTGTGCTAAGCACTGGGCAGTGTTCATTCTCTCTGGAGATCACAGTATGGGGCTTCCTGAGACACCTGATGTTCTGGAGAACATGGGTTGGCTCAAGTTGTGCAAAGCCATCAAGCGATGAGAGTATCTTTTAATATTGGACTATTTTTTATTTCAAGTACTTTCACCCCCACCAACTCAATTGCTTCCTCAATGAGTGAAAAGTGATGATTTAGTAGCTGCTGCCTTCCTAAAGTAGCTAATAAATGAGTTTCCATTTCAGTCAGTAAAGTGACCCCTTTTCTCAGAGGAATTACTTTGTTAATTCTCTAAAGGTAATGAGCTTTGCCTAGCTGGGAGCTACGCTTACTCTGCTCACTCACCAAAACCCCTGGGCTGCAATAGGAGGGTTTAGCTGTGCTGGGGACTAGCAGGATGGGATTGCTGAAAGAGGCCAAGAGGCTCAACAGAAACAAAAGCAGTGATGTAGAAGTCTATTGAGCAGGAGGATGTGGAGGTTATTCTTTGAGCATTTTTTGTCTTTTACCTCGCTGCTTTTCCTTTCTCCTTCCCTAGGGGCTGGCTGCTGGAAATACCTGTCCCTGAGCCTGATTGTCCAGCATCCCAGTATTTCCATGTAAAACCATAAAAATTCTTTTGATTACAGCTTTCTTCTTTTATAGTATTCAAGTCTTCAGAGTGTAAATATTTCAGGTGAATGTTTAGATGGCAGCATCAGTGCAAAAGGGCTGCTGTGATTCTTTTGAAGGCACTTTGAAACAATTGCCCATGTTAGTGTAAAGTGTTAGACACTGGCCATCCTGCCCAATTTGTGTTTGGGATTCCAGTCTGTTTTCTCCTCCTGGTGAAGCTGGCAGCACATGGCTTGGATGGGTTAAAAACAGGCTGGATGTCCAGGCACAGAGAGTGGCTATGAGTGGTATCACATCCAGTTGGTGTCCAGTGAGCAGAGAGTTGATGATCTGGATGAGGGAGTTGAATCTCCCCTTGGTAAATTTGCGGATGACACCAAGTTAGGTGGGAGTGTCGATCTGCTGGAGGGAAGGAAGATACTGCAGAGAGATCTGTACAGGCTGGGTCAATGGGCAGAGGCCAACAGGATGAAGTTTAGCAGGGCAAAGGGCAGAGTCCTACATTTTTGCCACAATAACCCCCAGGAGAGCTACAGACTGGGGGATGAGTGGCTGGAGAGCAGCCTGTCAGTACTGGTTGACAGCTGGCTAAATATGAGCCAGCAGTGTGCCCAGATGGCATAAAAAGGCCAATGGCATCCTGGCTTATATCAGTGTGGCTAGAAGGATGAGGGGTGTAATTCTCCCTTTATATTGGGCACTGATGAGGCCTCCCCTTGAGTACTAGGGGCATTTCTGGGTCCCTCACTTCAAAAAAAAAGATTGAGGGGCTGGAGCGGGTCCACAGGAGAGCAAAGAGGATGGGGAAGTGACTGGAGAAAAAGTCTGATGTGGAGAGGCTATGGGAGCTGGGAGTGTTCAGNTGTTCAGCATGGAGAAGAGGAGACTAAGAGACTTATGGGGGGGACTTTATCGCTTTCTGCAGCTACCTGAAGGGAGGCTGTATTCAAGCAAGGGTTGAACTCTTCACCCAGGCAACTACTGATAGGATGAGAGGGCAGGGCCTGAAGCTGTCAAGGGAGGGTCAGGTTGGATGTTAGGAAGCCCTTCTTCATGAAAAAGTTGATCAGATCCTTGAATGAACTCCCCAGGGCAGTGGTGGAGTCCCCATCCCTGGAGGTGATTAAGAAAAGACTGGCTGTGGCATTTGGTGTCATGGTCAGTTTATTGTGGTGACATTAGATCCTGGGCTGGGCTGGATGAGCTCAGAGGTCTTTTCCAGCCTCAATGATTCTGTGATTCCAAAATGCCGCTTGGTGCTTTTGGTGGGTTTTCATTGTAACCTGGCTTGAAAGGGCACCACAGATGACTTTTTAATGGGCGAGTTGCTCTGCTTTTCTTCAGAGCAGTCTAATGAGTGAGAAGACAAATGTACTGCTTCTATCTTCCTTGTATCAGCCAGCAATGGTGCATTTAGTTCTGCAGTGGTCACAGTACTGGTAGAAAAGAAATTCTGGAGACAGAGGCAGAATAACACACAAAGAACCTTACATCTTCAACAACAAATCAAAACCAGTAACATTATCTGAATGAGGCATTTTGTTCCTGGTATTGCACTGCAGGTCATTTCACACTGTTCCCATCCAAAATGACCCAACTCAGTATTTCTCAGTAGCAGCAGCAGCCTGTGTCTGGACTGTGTATAGGACTGAATCTGGGAAGTCCAACAAGTGTAAATTGAAAAGTGCAATAATTGGGATAAATTGCCATGTGGGATACATTCCATGAGCCTTTAACTCATCATCCTGTAGCTGTCATTTGTCACCTGTAAGAGAAATCCAGGAAACAGTAGCTCTAATGATAACGAATGCTTGAGTGCTTATTTCACTAATGGTAACAACCTGAACGCAAGGAAAGAGCTTTCCAGGAGACTGTGCTGAAAAATGTTCTCATTTGTTTACCTTCTGTGGGTGAAGTGGGTTGCAGTTGTTGATTCCTCCATATGGGCTGCAGCTGGCTGTTGTCTCTCATCAGACCTCTGTCGAGTTGAAGGCTCAGTTGGAGACTCACCCTATGGCTCGCTTGATGTACACCTCAAGCTTGACAGAAACCAGAACTGCTGCTGGAAGCAGTTGCTTTTTCAGATGCTGTCCTTGAGCTGCTACAGCCTTTGTGTATCTGTGAGTTGTGCTGTTGGGGTTTATCTGGTGTAGGAGGAATGGGCTTCAAGACCTACTCCCCACTCTACTGGTTGTATGTCAGCACAGTTCACTAGCCCTGCACCCAGCACTACTTGTACAGTTTATTTTAAACCCATGACACCTTGCAGCTTCTGCATCGTGTGAGACTTAAGGTGGAACTGCAGGCACCAGTGCTTGGGCAGCATAAACATAGTACCTGCTTATTAGCAGTTACCATCTGTGCTGCTGGAGATGTGTGAAGCAAAGAGTTTGCATCTCCTGTTGGCACAATGTTTTTAGTACAGGTTCTATGCTTTGCTGGACTCTTCTGTGCTCTGAGTTGTGGGTAAGACTGCTGTGATGTCTTTCTCCTTTCAGGATTTTGACATTTGTACAGTCTGCCTGAGTTTGCAACTGCAAAACCACCACAGCACTCCCAGGATCGCTGAGGAAAAGGCCAAGGAGCCTGTTTGTTTTTGATTCCTCACTTTGGCAAAAACTGCTGCAGTTCAGCCACTTTCCCAGGGAATCGGATGGTATTGCCGTTGGCTGGTGGTGACTGACATGTTTTGGCTCTGAACCAGAGCTCATGGGTGGAGCCAACATCCAAACACAAAGTTAGGACGTTTTGTAGAAGATGTAGCTTGCCTGCACTTGAGACCTCCCTTCTGCTTGTCCCTGAAAGTAGTATCTACCTGATACCCAGTGCCTGCTTACTGGTGTGACCAGCACCTTAGTAATACTTCCATTCAGAGCTGGCTGAGGGTTTGGAGATGCAGGTTTTGAATGTGGCACTTTGAGGGATAGGGAAAGCCAATCACCTGTTTGTAGAGCCCTCTCCCCACAGGGCAGCCATCATGTTGTGTCAGACTCCTCAGGCTGTTGTGTCAAATGCAAGAGGGAGTTTAAAAAACCCCCACACCTCAATGACTGCAGCATCCCCAAATCATAATTCTTCCTGCAAAGAGTCTGTCATGATTCTCAGCTGCTCTCGCTGGGTTTGTACTGTCTCTTTAGCTTAATTGTCTAAATGGAAATGTGCAAGTGACCAAATCTTTTAATCAATTAGAGCAAGTGGTGGGGACTGAGGCTTTCTGACACTGTATTGCAGCACAGTTGCCAGGCAAACCTGATTTGATTATGTTTTCTGGCCGAGTGTCTAAAGCCCAATCAATTATTCTGGAGAGATGGAACACCTAAATAAGATTTAAATTAATAGGGTTTATTATTTTTGCATCTGAGGAGGAGGCAAACCAGACGGTGAAATATCCTATAAAGAAATCGGTTCATATTTCTTCTTCTGGAACTTTATGATGGTTTATACCTGCACTTGCAGGCATCTTCTCTTCAGATGATCTAAATAAGTGTGTGGCCAAAAGCCAGTGATCACAGTAAGCCCTGCAAAATGAAGAGATTAAAAATTAATCTCTCACAGGAGAGGTACTTAATAAGGTCATTAAAAAAAATTAAGAAGAAACTGAAAACACAGATTAAAACAAAAGCTTCTCATTAAGTAACTTGACTCCTGAGGCTAAATTCTGCGGGGAAATGGGAAATGTTATGATACCGGAGGGGTTGGCACTGCACATTTGTAATACTTGGAACCTGAAAGCACTGAGCGGCTCCTTGCATTTCCAGCCATCAGTTCTTGTACTACTAAGTGAATTCTCTTTCTTCCCAGTCTTTCAGTCTGGTTACGGTTGGTTTATTTACAGACATAATATACCTTGCCCCAAAGTTCCTGGTTTCCTTCAGGTTTGATTCTTCACTGATTTGTTGACCTTTGGGGCCTGCCTGTTGAAATAACCCAATAAGTGGAGTGGGGACAGGGCATTGGAGAATATACCTCCTTCATGCTCCTGTAATGAAGTTAAAAAGTCCTGATGTCTTTATCTGCTGCTCAGCCAGCACTGTGTAATGATCTGACGCGCTTCCAGGAGGTGATGATAGTGTGATCCTTTGGGTAAGGCGGGAGCAGACCCTGGTGACTGTCTTGGCTGGGTGTGGATGTCCCAGCTCACAGGAGTGCTGGCGTTTGCTGAGGAACTGGCAGAACTGTCAGTGCTTGATGTTGCATCATCAGCTGCTCAATACTGTGCAAGAGGACTCATTGCTTAGGGGGACTCTTGATCTTGGTTGGACATTGTTGTGCTAAATCAGGCACAGAGGCTTTGGGTTAAGGTAATTGGAAATGCCTTTACCTGTGCTATAGGGACTGGCTGAGGGAGCTGAGGCATTCAGCCTAGAGAAGAGAAGACTCCTGGGGGACATTAGAGCTGCCTTCCAGTACCTGAAGGGAACCTACAGAAGGCTTCAGAGATACTTTTACCAAGGTGATCAGAGATGAACAAGGGTAGATGGTTTGAAACTGAAGGAGAGGAGGTTCATAATAGATCTGAGGAAGAAATTCTTCAGTACAAAGGTGGAGAGGCCGTGGCTGCCCCCTCCCTGGAGGTGTTCATGGCCAGGTTGGATGAGGTCTTGAGCAACCAAGTCCAGTTGAGAGGCATCACTGCCCATGGCAGAGATTGGAGTAGATGATCTCGGAGGTTTCTTTCAACCTGAGCCCCAGACTGTGCTTCTGTGATAGTCCTCACAGGAGTACCTGCTCTGTGAGGATGCCAAGTGTACACTGTGCAGTTACCTGGTCAAGACATGATGGGCTGGTGAGCTGATATGGAGGGTTCCAGAGCCTGCAGGGGAATGGGAAGATGATTGTTTCACCATCTCATCAGCCCCAGGGTATAACTTCCCCTGCTGTTAGAAGACAAACTGCTTTTTTTGCCAAATAAAAGGCTATGTAGACATGACCTGGTAAGTTTAATAAATAGTTGGGATGTGTTAAAAATTCAAGGGCTGTTAGACACTAATAATTAATACCTGTCCAGCATGCATCAAGAGCCTATTGATTTTTTGCCAGCTTGACCTATTAAGTATGCAAGGGACAAGTTACGTAGCTAAACGTGTATGAGGTTTATAAATGCCTTTTACAGCTGGGATTTGGAAAACTTTCCATGTTAGCAAACAGAAAAGAAAAAGTAATTCAAAAAGCAAAGCTGTTTTAGTTTCAAGGATCTGTGAGATGGTGAAGTAGTTTGAGAGCAGCACCTGAATCTTGCTTTTGAAATGGATGAGAAAATGTTTGGGCCAAAGGGCTGTTTTTATTGACACTGGGGCTAGAATTTGTGTGTTTTGGCACTGTCAGAGTGTGGAGCTGCAGGTCTTTTTCACTTGGAGAAGTCAGTGGGAGTCTTTTGATTGTCTTCAGTAAATCTTCAGTAAACATTGAACCAGCTGCTTCACTCTGAGAAAGTGCTTCCTTCAACCTTTTTTCCTCTGGTTAAATGCTGGGTGTTGTCCTAGTGGCCACATAGCTGGAAGACTGAATACAGCAGATAATGTTGTGGCTGCCTCTACAGCTTACTTCCAGGGATGATGGAGAGTGGCAAAGGAGGCAGAAAGAGTTTCATGGTTATATATTGCTTGATCTTGTGTTTCCTTTTCAGACATCACACAAATCCAGTGGGCACAGAGTGGCGATGGAAGATGGACCAACCTGAAAGGATCTTGCAGGAGGCTATTGAGAACCATCAGAACATGATCAAGCAGTTCAAAGGTAACTTTTCCTGCCTCTTCTCCATTAATGATTCTTTTCGAAGGCAACCAGCAGTACCATCCTCAGAATGAATAGATGAAAATGTTCTGGTCATCTGTGCAAGTGCTGGGAAGGAGATAGGAGATTTTATAGTATCAGAAAGATGGATGAGAAGAAACTTCTGTGGCACTCGTACTGTTTTCTGAGAACTCCTGCCTCATGTTTGATGTTACAACATGAGTCAGCCATTGGGTTTTTACTGCTACCTTGAGGGAGCAAAGTGAAGTTGCCTCTTGAGCATCTTGACAGTGCTATTACAGAGGCTTCTGCAGTGGTTGATGAGAAATCTTTCTTTTAGGGCAGTTAGAAAGCAAAAAGAATCAACCACCAACCACTAACCTGATAGGAAGTACACTGCCCAGCCTTAAACCCCTTGTGAACAATTGTCTTAGTTCTGTGACGTCTAGATTGCATTTTCTCATTAATGGGTGAGCAATAGCATTCCAGGTATTACACTATTTTCAGGAATTATTCAGTCCATCTGTTGGTGGCTGAAGCTGCAGTTACATAGTCCTTTTGAAAAGAACTGTATGTGGCTTCCCACAGGAGCTTGCTGTGAGTTTATTTATTCATTAGGTGTCTCTGTCTATAGAGAGATGGTTGGATTTTTTTCTTTTTCCCCACATGTGATAAATGTGGTTTCTCTGCCAGGGTCAGCTTTGTGTGCTGGGAGGGCTGGCCAGCTTGGCAGGACAGCTCGAGAGCTTTGCTTTTCCTAACTGACAGCAGAGACTCTGTGAGCAGCAGGAGGGGGATGAAGTATCCATAAAACGTGCAAGATGAGCCTCAGTCTTGGCTGTCATTTTGGGAACCCGTTTGTTTATGTTGGCTGTGCACAGAGAACCCAACGGAGTAAAAATGTGACAGGCAAAAAAAGCCTTCTGTCGGCAGAGCACAGTTGCTCTGCCTCATTCACTGGAGTTATATAATGTGAGGGAAAAGAAGTTGGGGCCTCAGGAGTTTTGTTTTCATCAAGTGACTGGTTTGAATCATCTTGCTTCAGACCAGCAGCTCCAGAGAAGTAGCTCCCTGGGAGCTTGTGTGCTGAACTAGATGGGGAGCAGCCAGGATAACCAGAGCTGGCTGTGCTCTGCCTAGTGCACTGTTGAGATTTGGTGGACTAAACCAGGCTCTCGAGTTCATCCGGGGGAAGGAAGTGGCAGTGCTGTAGTGGGGCAGGGCAAAATGATGCTGATTTGGTAGACTTCCTTGGGGAAGAGATAGTGACAAGGGTCAGTAAAGGAGGTAGTTGGTGTCAATAGTGCATCTTCCTTTAGACAAAGCAAAGCAGGGCTGTCAGAGCTCAAGGCAGGACAGCCCTGTAATTTTCATGGGTCTTGCTGTTTCTGTTGAACTGCAACAGTGTGGGGAGGGTGCTGAGCTAAGGCAGTCTGAGCCTGATGGGCTCAGCTGGAGCTGCTGCAGTGCTTCATGGCTGTGGGGTAACTCAGCTGGAGCCAGCCTAGCCGGAGTTGGGATATGTGAGTGGTGCTTTGCATGAGTAAGAGCATGTAGGATGTCAAGTTTTGTCTGGAGGGCTGCAACAACCATTTCAGATGACTGTAATAGCTGTGAGCAGGAGCATTCATGTTCAGAGCTTAAGGCACTGAGCACTTTTCAAACTGCGCTCTTCTGTTCAGGCAGTTTGGGATAACCAGGTCCTCGAGTGAGCTAAGCAATGACTGGCTGTGTTGAAATGACTTGAGGTCAGTTTGGTGGCTGATGACAGTCAGGATACTTCAGGGGTTAATCCAGGAGTCTGTCATACATATCAACAGATGGTGGGGGTGATGGTGTTGATCATACCACTCAGCAATTTTGCAGGTGATACTAATGTAGGAAGGGTGGCACAGGTTCACTTCAGTGGGACCTTGAGAAACGTGGTTATGGGGTCAGTAGATGTGTGTGGAGATCAGCAAGAAGTGTAAGGCTCTGTATGAGTGTTAGAACCCCACGTCAGCCTATGCTGGTAGTTCTACCTGCCCTGTTAGAACAAGGGACAGCAAACCTGGGTTTCTGCTTGGGAGGTTAAACATCAAAATAAGCTTGATCAGCCAAAATGAGATTCCCAGGGAGATGAGGAACTCTGCAGCCTTGGAGACTTTCAAGTCTTCTAAGTAAACTCACTATCACCCTGGTCCAGCGTTTGCAATCATCCTCGCTGAGCAGGAGGCTGGACTACAGACCTGCAGGGAGCCCCTTCTAACCAGAGCGACTTGTGTTTATGGCTGTAAAAATTGAAAGTCTTAAACAATAACAATCCCATTTCTTTTTATGGGGCAGGACTTGACTCAAAATAGGCATATGTGTTTGCTTAGGAAGAGATGACACATTTGTAAAGTTGACTGGATTTGTGTGCAGCTGCAGATGGAGTGTCGAGGGGGGACTTGTGAAGGCAGAACTGTCCTTGAGCTGAGCAGTGTGATGGAAGCATTGCCCCTTTATGCTGGAAATGTCTAGTGTTTGCACTAAAGGAAAGTGGAGAGCAGATGTTCTTTTGCAGATGTGTGAAACCACTGCCTTGTTCTGTGCAGGAATCTGTTTAAACCCCACTGCAGCCTAAGGAGTAACCCTCTCCTCCCCTTACTGCCCCCAGTGCCTTCCCAGTAAGGGTTGGGGAAAGGGAAAGATTAAAAATGGACTTGGCAGCATCTGAAAATATTCCCAAAGTGTTGAGAGGCCTGGAAGGACATCCCTCTTTTTGGAGCTTATTTTCCATGAAACCAAGTCATAAATAACCTCTGGAACACGCATGTGTATCCTGAGCATGGTTACCCTTGACCTGAGACTGACAAAGGAGACGAAAAAGAAAAGGCTCTGAACTGGAACTGTGCTGCAAAGAAAAACGAGAAGCTGTGTTACTTTTTCAGAGTGATAGATGGCAACGTGCTTCCTGTCTTGGGAGCATAAAAGCGAAAGGTTTATTAAGGAGAAGAAAAATCAGTACGAGAAACTCAGTAGCTCGCTGTTATGTTTTATGAATTTTACATTGTCACCTCCCTGAGGTGTGTGTGAAAATATTGAGAGCAAAATGGAGTTGAAACGCTGTAAGGGAAGAAGATTGCAGAGTGTCTTGCAGGTGGCAGGTCCTCTGCATGCTGTGTCATGCTAGAGCTGCCCTCTGTCCAGGTTGGCAGTGCCTCAGGCAGCAAATGTGACTGGCTGCTTCCAGCAAACTTAGCAGCACTCCACAACTAAGTTGGTTTGGTTATGGTTTGTTTTAAGTAAAAAGAACCCCAAGCCACCACCACCCCACCAAGCACCCCAAGGCTTGAACAGTGAGATGGATTGGATGGTTTTTGTTAAGGGTGGTGCTGGGCAGCCACAGAGAGAGTCCAGAGGAGTGTTCAGCAGGGTCCCTGTCTGCTGAGATGTTTGAATGCTGACCCCCACTGCAGAGCAGACCAGAACATCAGGGCTTTTGAAGAAGAAAAGCTTGGGAAGATATCGTAGCTCAAGAGTCCTCAAAGGCTCTTGAGTGTCTGGTAAAACTGCTTAGGTAACAACCAAAACTATTTGAATAAGTTTGTGTAGATACTGCTAGTAAAAAAGAACTTAGATGTCTCCCTGTGCCAGAGGAAGCAGTGAGCTAAGCTGCCGCTTTATTAATTCCACACATTGTAGTAAAAATGAGAACTGAAGAAACAGAATTCCCAGGGACCTTCTCTTCTATGGGATATCGTGGAGGAAAGCCCTTTGTCCTCTGAGTTCCTGTAGGTGCTTTTAGAGATTATGTGTCACCTTCTTTTTTATTGTTGCCACAGTTTGTGCTCTTTTGAAGCCCATAGACGTTAGTTAACGTCACATAATTCTCTTTTAGAGTAACTGATGGAGAGACATCTTACTGATAGAGAGCTGAAGTGGGAAGGTGTGAAGTAGTTTATTTGATGGATACATTTTCTAGGCAGTGACTAGTAAATCTCTGTGTCCTTGTGAAGGGCGCACACAGGCTGGAAACATCATTCAAAACCAAGAGAGTGGGACTCTCTGATAACGCAGCTGTGATTTGGGGGGTGGGGTGGGGTGTGTGTGTGTGTGTGGAAATAAAAACAAAACCAAATAACTCCAAAGAAACCCACATGTCTTCAACTAGGAAATGCAAAGACTCACCTCTGTGTCTCAGGATAAGAGTGGATAAAGCAGGTTCCTTGGCTCCCCAGTCACCCAGGTGCTTGTGGTGACTGGTGTGGAGCTACTCACAAAGGGGTGCCTGAAGTCAACAGCCAGCCCCTCTAGGGTGTTGAGACAGATGATGCTTTTCTTTCTCAAATTAAAGAGCACCAGTAGGAGAGCATCTGGAATCAGCTTTTCAAAGGGTATGCGCTGATCAAAGGAGGCTTGGCTACATGCTCTGCTGCCAGCAGAGCTTGGCAGGAGCTGAAAGCTGAGCACTGCTGCCTCTTGCAGAGGCTTCTCAAGTTCCTACAGCTCCAAGCTCCTGCACCTGTGCTGGACCTGCTTCATGCAGCACAAAATCTGCACAGGCTCTGACTTTGCTGGAGTTCACTGAAGGCAGGAGGAGGTTGATCTACAGGAACAAGACATCGAGTGCTACAGCACTTGATGTGCTGCAGCAGTTTGGCAGCCAGAAGTGCAGGAGAGTTCACGTGCTCCCTGGAATTACCCACTAATCTTGTTTAGTTTATCCCTGTCTAGCTGGTGATTTATATGCTCAAACAGTTGCATACAGATCACGCTCACCCTCCTCTGGAGTGTGTTCACTATATGCTATAAATTGTTTTGAGAAAGTTACTCTCACACAAAGTTGCTGATGGAATTTTTCCTGTCTGCCTACAAAGCTAGTGATTATTGTAGTCCAGTTGCGAGATGCTGTGAGAAATGAATTCCAAACCTGACTTTCAGTAGCTTTACTCCTTTAATCTCAGTGTGTGGTTGAGATGCTGCTTTCTTCTCAAATAAGGGTCTGATTGTAGTACTGTCAGGTTGTTGTGCAGTAACCATTCATCCTGTTGCTTACTCAGGCCTGAGCCTGGCTAGTTTAAAATGCGCTCGGCTTTGCTCTGATCACAAACCAGCTCTTCCTCGTGAGGCTGAAGCAATATCCACAAACACCTCTTTTTATCTTGGCTTTGCAGCATAGCATGTAATTTTCTGTACTGTCTGCGCTCCAGCGTCTAGGCAACGAGAGGTGAGCTGAGGACCTGGTTTCAAACTCAGTGTCTTCAGTTTTGTTGTTTTTGGGTTTTTTTAAACCAGACCCAACCCCCAAATCTAAATGCTCAGATACTGTTTGAGTACATCAAGGCACGCCAAGGAAATGGGAAGTGACATATTTGGAACAAAAGCTTGTTTGTAGTTAGATGATTCCATACTGTGTCCTGAACACTTGGTTACGTATGAAGGGGCTGGAGCAAAATTCTCCTCTTCCCTACCTTCCCGAGAGTATAATAGACATGACTCAGAGCAGTTAAACCTGCAGAGAGCACTTTCACATGGACGCTACAGCTGAGTTCTTGTGGTTTTGGTCTGAAATATCTCTCACTGGTCAGGGTGGTGTCATGTTGGCTTTTCATTTCAAACCTATCCTCTGGTGGGCTGCATGTTATATGGCTGCCAACATGGATTCAGACCCGGTTGCTCGTGCTCTGCATGCTGAAGTGTGCCCAGTTCCCCCAGGGAGCAGGTCTTCAGGGGCTGGGGAACCACTGTGGGGTCAGCAGCAGACACAGGCATAACCTGCTCTCTTCTATTTTCATAGGATGCCTACTTGAAGTGGCATTGAACTGACTCCTGTGCTTTGGTGTCAGCATTCGGGCAGCATCACTGAGCTCTTAGCAATGGAAAGCTACTCAAATGTTACTAGAAAATTACTTGCAGTAGTTAACAGGGTGCACAAATCCCCAGACTCCTGTGCCTGGGCATGCATAGGTCTATGAATTTCTGCAGAGCTGGCTTGGTGGCCATTGGCTGTGGCCTGATGTCCCTACTGTTTCAGGAGAGCTTAGCTAGTTTTCCCAGTGCCCAGGGTGTGTTTAGGATGGAGCTGTGTGGTTTGGGGGTTGGGGGGGGTTAGTTGACTTAAGCCTTTTTTCTCTCTCTTTTTGCAGGCGTCTCAGGAGTGAAGGCAGATCGCTTTGAGGAAGCGATGACGGTGAAGCACTGTGCACTCTCCCTGGTGGGAGAACCCATCATGTACCCCGAGATCAATCTGTTTGTGAAGCTCCTGCACCAGCACAGCATCTCTAGTTTCCTGGTTACGAATGCGCAGTTTCCGGAGGAGATTAGGTAAGAGCTGGACAAAATATCTCCCTATTAAAACACTTGAGTGCTGACCTGTGTTTTTAATTCTTTTTTTTTAATGTTCATCAGAGCCAGCGCTGCATGAGTACTGACAAAGAAAAAGCCCACTTGGCATCTGTTTGATTTAAAGCTTAATCTCCCCATGCTCTTTCTCATCTCTTTCTCTCCCACAGTTTGATTTTTTTTCTTCTATATCTCTTAAACAAAGGATGATTACTTCTGAAAGTGAGGAGAATGTAATATAGTACCTCCCGGAGGTGTGAGAAGAAGAGAGCAGCGAGTGAGCTGCGTTTTGAGCTTGGGGACCTGGATAACCAGAGTGAGTGTTTCTGATAGCTGGAGCAGGAGACTGAACTCATAAAATTGCCTTTTTGGTTTGTGTTCTCCTCTTGCAGTCTCATCTTTACTCTAACCCTGTAAGACTTAGCTCAGACAAATCTGTACAGCACAGTATTTCCAGGAGGACCCAGGGTGAGGATAAGGGAAGCACATACTCAGCTGGGAGAGTGGGCCCAAAGAAGGGCAACAAGGTAGGTGACAGGACTCGAGGACAAGTCTGTTTAGAAGCAGGTGAGGGAACTGGGGTTATTTCTTGAGAAAAGGAGGTTGAGGGGAGACCGTATTGCCCTTTAGAATTTCAGGTAAAGAGGTTAAAGAGAGTTGGAGGTCGGTTTCTTCTCCCTAGTCACTAGAGATACAAGAAGAAGAAACAACCTCAAGTTGTGCCAGTGGAAGTTTAGGTTAGATGTTAAAAAAAAAACTTCATGGGAAGATTTGTGTGCTATCGGAACAGACTGCACAGGGAAGTGACAGAGTCACCGTCCCTGGAGGCATTAATAAAAGGTGTAGATATGGCACTAAGGAACAGGGTTTAGTGGGCACAGTGGTATTTGGTTTATAGTTGCACTTGATCATCTTAGAGTTCTCTTCCAACCTCCATAATTCCATGATTCAGTAGTTCTTAGCTTCCATGTCAGAAGATCTTGAGCTGAAGCTTCAAAACATTTTTGTGAACTCTTTTATGTCCAGAGTCCTCATTTCTGATGATCACCCGGGCTGCTTTAACAAACTCTGAAGCAATATAGCAAGGAGACACAGCCCATGGTGTGAGCTGCAAGGTGTTGGGAACAACTTGGGATACCATCAGCTAACAATGCTGACACAGTCCAGCTGTGGAGTTATGCACATGTGTTAACAGAGCCGTACATGGGGTGTCTTTGGTAGGTCACTCAGCCTGTCACTAGAGCTTGGTGTCTGTCCCCTCTGGACTAGCACTTTCTGATGGAGCTTCCTTTTCACTTCCTTCTTGTGGTCTGCACATAGAAGCAAGGAGTGGAGGGCATGCAGTTTTTTGGAGTGAGTAATTATACACTACAAAGGCATTCCAAATGATTGAATAATTGTGTAATCAAGTTACTTTAAGTCATGTATTATGTGGCTGATAGACAGAAATTGCTCTTTCCTAAAAATAGCAGTTTAAAAGGAGAGCACACATGCTATTTTGGAACTGTGTTTCTTGGGATCTGCTGAATGTTTTTAAAAAAGAAACAAAAAAGAAAATGATAAAATGCTGGTCTTGCTGTCTTTAAAAATTGCAGCTGATCTTTGGCTCATCAAAGCTAATGATTTGCTTAATATGGGAACTGAAGTGCATGTTGAGCTTAGTTTTGAGCCTTTGGTAGAGGGGAGATGTAGTCCAGAAGTTATCCCTAAAATAGGCAGCGTGACCTCTGGCATCCAGCATGCAATTGTGGAGGTGGCTTGGGGTGCTGGCTGGGTTCAGAAGAGCCCCCTGGCCCTGCAGACCTCCCAGCTGTGTCTCTAGCATGGTGCTGCCTCTGCCTTTCTCTTTTCTCTTGTACTTGGGCTACAGCTTCATGTGCCACGAGGCACACATAGGGTTTTCCTAAAGTGAAGGACATCTGCACATGAGCTTGTGTTGAGCTGTTACCTGGTTCTTGTCTTCTTCCACCTCTTGTTTCTGATGAGGAGGAATCCTTGTGTGTGTGTTTGGATTTGAGTGTCAATGATAAAAATACTGAGCAGATGCTTATTTGCTTATTATTGCTCATAAGCAAATGCTCCTCTTTATGATGTGTAAATTTCTGTTCTTTGTATTGTTGACTATGCTGTGTCCTGGCTGGTGGCCCAAAGTTCAACTTACTGGTCTTGGGTTGTGTTATATTACTCAGTCATAAGTTTTGCCCAAGCTCATATGTGGTAAAGACTGAATTTGATCTCGATTGCCATTTCAGTTATCTAAACTAGCTTGGGAATGGCAACCTGAAACTGAAGAACATTGGAAAATCCATTTAGTACTGGCAATTAAGTTTCCTGTAGTGGTGTTCCTGGAACATGGGTGTTTCATTTCTTAACCCTGGTGTTTCTTGGACCCATGACTGTCCCTTTTCCTTGTTCCCCTTTGGCAGAGCATGTACCAGGCTGCCTTGGCTCCAGGCAAAGCCCTGTGGAGTGCTTTGTTGTGGAGCAATGGGACTACAGTGGGGCTGAAATCCTGCCCTGAGATCTCTTCTGATTCCTCAGTCTTCTCCAGTGTAACAGTGCCTGTCCTTAGGATTGAGATCCTCAGAGAAGAGATGATTTTCCCAGCTCAAGTTTTGAAAAGCACACTCACTCTTTCTTCAGCAGGGCCCCTTTTAATTAGGCAGATGCAGCATTAAGTACAGAAAACAGTCTTTTGGCAAAGTGCTCTGCAGTGGGATACTTCAATCCACTTAGGCCTAGAACATTTGGTCGCTTTTGGAGATGGTGGCTTTGGGCTGTCTGTCCTTGTTTACAAAACAGGGCTGCTTTCTTTTTTTTTTAACTTAAAACGTTATATTTATTCCGAGCTATTTCATTCTCCTGTGGAGAGAATGTTTAGGTGGGTTGAGTGTCCATATTAAGTGGGTTTTTCTGGACACCAAGAGCTCTTCTTGCTCTCTCATTCAGCTGGATGGTTCTTGTCATGTTGTCACCTTTGGAGAGGGCAAGGGGGTTGGTGTATTTTTAGTTGCCACTGTTTGGCAGATGAACAATAGCTTCTAATTTCTTCTCATCTTCTATAAAGGACCAAATCAAACTGGGACTGTAGCCTGCTCATTAACAAGCTTCACAAAAACCACTTGTAAAATGTTGCCCTAAAATTGGTCAGAGCTAAAGAGTGACACAGTGCAGTCAGGATGCTGTCACTCCATCTTGGAGACCCCAGTATGGAAGATGCCATGGGAGGTCCATGTGTGTCACCCTCACTGGCTTTACCTGCTGTGTCTGTGACAAGGGAGCTGGTTTTAGGTTGTTACTCTTCATGCTCTTCATTATCCTGTTGCTAATGGACTGTAGTACTGCTGCTTTTCCTTTATACCTTTGGGGTTTAGGGAAGGGATTAGACTTGACCCAGGCTCTTCACACAGCAGAGGAGGTTTAATCTTTTCAGAATTTGCTGCTGTTTGGCTCACAGATGCTGGGCTCACTGGCGTTTTATGACCAGAAAGTCTCTACTGCAGGATTTATATGAAACAAGAGCCTTGGAAGTGGAAGGAGAATGTGCTGGGGGATTCTGCTTGGTTTTATTTTCTGAACAGCTTTTGATTTACCTTCAAAAAGTTGTTTTTCTGATGATGCCAGCTGCAGGTCAGGTAAGTTTAACATGTCCAGCAGTAAAAAGTGGCTGAATTGTGGCTGTTTCTATTGAGTGGGGTTATTTATGCATGAGTCAGAGCAAGTAGAGTTTGGGGAGAGGGGCTGAGCTTTGAGGCTGTTAATTGTGGGGGCTGCTGTGAGAAGCAGAGCCCATCAGTGCCTCACGTGAAGCCCTGGCAGCCTGCTCTGGGAAGCAGAGCTTTCTGAACGTGTCACAGCTACACTGGAGTGAACAGTTCAGTGAGGAAAGGATAATTAAAACGTCAACCAAGGCCTCTGTGTGTGACATTTTTAGCTTTGGGGTATATTATTTGTTGAAAGTAGGTTGTGATATCTTGCTCTTAAGATGATAGTCACTCAGCAGAGATGAACCACTGGACTTGAATGGTTTTCCTAGTAAACACTGTATCATTCCCATCATTAGCCGACCATCAGAACAGCTTGTTTGGAGACAGTGTATTTTATGTGTGCTAGGAAAACACAGATTCATCTAGCAGTAATGTCTGAAAACAGCAATTCCCTTTTATTTCCAAGGAACCTTGTGCCAGTAACACAGCTGTATGTCAGCGTGGATGCCAGCACCAAAGACAGCCTGAAGAGAATTGATCGACCCCTCTTCAAGGATTTCTGGCAGAGGTTTCTAGACAGTTTAAAGGCCTTGTCTGAAAAGGTACTGGTTAATGTATTTTTAAATATGAGTTTTTTTCTCCTGTCTGCATATTACCTACTGAGGAAAAAATAGAAGACTTGAGAGGCTTAAGGTGGGCTGTGGAGTGAGTTCTGGATGTGCTGGGAGTGTGGTATTATATGTTAAGGTATATCAACTCTGGCAAATCTTATCAGTTTGTCCATGTGGGGTCAATTTCTGTGACAAAAGGGGAACAGAATGTGTGTGAAATGAGATGGTCAATGATAAAGGAAATACTGGAAATTCAGGGAAGTCTGGGAAGCATCAGCAATCTGTGTGGCACTGAGTGCTGATTCTCAAAGGTTCCCTTGAAAGTACAGTACATAAAGGACATTAAAACTAGATCTCAGCATACAGCAAGGGTGACCCATTGCGCTGTGAGTGGTTTGTAGTCGTTTTTGTCTGTGAGACAGCTGAACAGTGGCCTAAAGCCCGTGGGATCATGTCTACTGCTGTCAACTCAGAACTTAGTCTACCATGTAACAGGTTTGTAGTAATTAATGAAGCACTCGTGGTCCCAGTGTCACGTGAATTAATGAGAACAGTCCTTCATGAGCCTGTCTTCCCTCTGTTTACTGGAATTGCTCTTATGGAAGCAAGTACTTCTGTTTACCGGTTTGGCAGAAGCTGACAAGTTACCTGCTGAGATGAACAAACAAGACAGACTGTTTCATTTCAATAATGAGGGTGTTTTTGCCACACGAGATGAGTGTTTGGACCATTTTAGGCTAAGTGTACTTAAATGAGTAGGTCTGGGAGACTCAGTGTATCTGAGCAATGCTCTCTTCTGCAGAGGCATGTGAGTAGCTTGATGGGGCTCTGTATGTGCAACTGGGCTGGCTAATCTTGTTAAGCAGAATCTCAGACCAAACTCTGAGCTTGCTGGAATCAGGTACAACCTTAAGTTCTTTCTGTGAGCTCAGGCAACTGTGGAAAGAAGAGGAGCTAAAATATTGCAGAAGTCTTCTGGGGATTTGCTTCTGCCCATCATTTCTCTTCCTTCTGTCTCTCTTGACCCTGGGTAGATGTGGTTCGGTCATTGCTGTGTGTTGTCAGGAATTTCCTTGCAAAGAATTGAAGGTGAAAGTATTGGCAAGTCTGTCCATACAGCTAAAAATACTCTGGTCAAGGTGAAGTGGAGAGGAAAAAGCTAACTAGAGAGTGCATTTTCTCCTCAACGCAACTGCACTTTGAAGGGTCCTTGAAACACTGATAGCACAAGAGCCAATTAATAGTTGCTCCAGTTGGTAACAGTGTTCTGTCAGCCCTGCTTAGCCGCATATTGCATCGTCACACATGGGGACTAGCAGAAGTTCTTGGGGAAGCTGCTGTTCATTGCATTTTTCTTTTAATGTTAGGTTCTGGTACCCAGAAATTATCTTCAGCTGCTCCTGGGCAGAAGGACCTTTCTGTTTATCCCTTGGCATGTGCATATGATGTTAAGCACCCATCTGTGGAACTGTGATAAATGAAAGGTGGTGATAGCTAATGCATGCCCAGCAGGAGTAGGGAAGTGATGGTGCCCCTATACCCAGCACTGGTGAGACCATGCTTGGAATACTGGGTTCAGGTTTGGGCAGCATAGTATGAAAAAGACATTGAGGTGTTGGAGTGAAGACAGAGAAGGGCAACAAAGCTGGTTAAGGGATTGGAGAATAGGTTTGATAGGGAGAGGCTGAGGGAGTTAGAATTCAGCCTGGAGAAGAAGAGGCTGAGATGAGACCTTATTGCCCTTCACAGCTACCAGAAAGGAGGTTGCAGCGAGGCTGATGTTGTCCTCTTCTCCCAAATAACTGAGAACAAGATCAGAGCAAGTGGCCAGAAGTTGCCCCAGGGGAAGTTCAGATTGGAAATTAGGAAAAACATTGGCAGTGAAAGAGCAGTGAAACAATGGAACAGGCTGCCCAAGGCAGTGGTGGATTCCCCATCCATGGAGGGATTCAAAATGCAAGTAGATGTGGCACTCTGGAACATGGTCATGGAGGTGTTGAGTTGAAGGTTGGACTGGATGATCTTAGGGGTCCTTTCCAACTATAAAATTTATAATAAATGAAAGGATTCCTGAGAAATGCAGCTGCTGTTTCAGAATAGGTGGGGAAGTGCTGATGCATTGTGTTCAGAAAGGGATGCTAATGTATCTGGAAACAAAAATACAAGTCCCATATTTTCACACTGCCTGACAAACCATCCAGGCGTGTTCAATTCTCCAGAGACTTGAGACAAGCTGCTGTTGCAGCTGATATGAGTCACTGCCAATAACAATCAGGCATAGGTTTGATCTATGCACATTTCAGAAATAGAAGTGGGCAGAGGGAGTTTTTGAAAACACGCAGTATATCTTGCTATGCTGCTGCTGAGGTGTTGGGCAAGAGTTGGTCCCACGGAATTGCCCAGTCTGTGGGTAGTTAGAGATAGGTCCACTGCAAAATACTTGTAATCCAAACAGCCAAGTTGGAAAAAGGAAGAGGACATAGTCCTAAGTGAGAAATGAGTGAAGATGTCGCAGCCTAATTCTTAAAAACAGAAATGGAAGGACCTGGGCAAAGAGGGAGGTTTGGGATCTGCTACCTTTAGGTAGTTACGATCATGGAATCCATATCAGTGTAAATTCTGCACAAAGTTCTTGACCCTGTAATAAAGCAGTGAACTTAATAATGAATTGATCCCAGTCTGATCTGACTGCATCTTACAGCATCTTGGTGATTGGCTGCTACAGCATTTGCAAAACAAGTTCAAGACTACAAGATAGAAATGTGTGACATTTCTGCATCAAAGAGCAAGAAACACTCTCTTTGTCAGCTAATATTTGGAGCTAGTTACATAAATAGAGTATATATTGTATATAATACATAAAATGTATTATCTGTATTCTATGTAATATATGAAAATCTCTAATATCAACATATTGTAGCTGGTTATATAAATTTAAAGGATATTTCTAGAGCGATTCTCATTGAGCTGGTCTTTGTCTTAAACATTGGTCAACATAGAAAATTTATTGAGAAGCGTTTAAGCATCAGATAGACTCCCAGAAGGCTGCATTTGTTTGTCATCTGTCTTCTGGCCTCCAAATTAAATTGTGAGGAAAAACAAAAGACGTTAACGAGTGTAGTTCAGAGTGTGCCCTTTCCAAACGTCACGCTTGAGAAGTCTTGTAGCCTTGTCCTCTGACAGCCTTGACTTTGTAAGAATTATTGAGAAGTGACTCAATTTGATAGACAAGTGCTTGGAGGAAGCACTAATCCTTCTTCTTATCGTAAGATGGACAGAGAACTGCTGGAAAGAGCCCAGTGCAGAGCCACAGGAGTGATGGAGGGAGTGGAACGTTAATCTGATGAGGAAAGGCTGAGGGAGCTTGGTCTCTTCAGCTGGGAGAAGAGGAGACTGAGGGATGACTCTATTAATGTTGATAAATATGGGAAGGGTGAGTGTCAGGAGGATGGAGCCCAGCTCTTCTCAGTGGCATCCAATAATAGGACAAGGGGCAGCAGGTGCAAGCTGGAGCACAGGAGCATGCATGCATAAGGAAAAGCTTTTTTATTGAGAGGGTGATGGAGCCCCAGGACAGGCTGCCCAGAGAAGCCATGGAGTCTCCTCCTCTGGAGACTTCAAAACCTGCCTAAGCATGGATGTGTTATCCATGTCCTGGGGGGATCCTGTTCTGGCACGGGGGTTGGGCTAGCTCATCCTCTGAGATCACTTCCGATCCCTGACATTTGGTGATTCTGTAAGGGTGAGAAATCTGTTTGAGGTGAAAGGTGCTTCTTCCAGCCATTGCTGCTTCGTACCACTGCGTCTGTGTGACAAATGAGGTACAAAGGAACAACGAAGGTCTAGAAGCTCATGAGAAAACAGGTAGATTTTTCATTCCTTCAAATTTTATGATCAAGTTGGTGCTTTTTTCAAGACCTCCATTAACCAACATGTGCTGTCTGAGCAGGAAAATACGGAACTGGTGTTCTTTGAGCAGCCAGACTTGTGATCCTTTGTTTTGACTTTGTGCTCTGTTTCTCAGTGTTACCAAACCAGACTCTGTAGGGTGGGAAACTTTCAAAACTGTTGTTCTTCTCCATAAATCATCAAGTGTTTTCCAAAGCAATGGGGATATTGACAGGGACAAATGGGAATCCCCCACTGAGTCGCTGATAAATGGAGGTGCAGTGGTGCAATGTGGCAAGTCCTGTGAGGAGCCGCAGGGGTAACTGGGGCTTTTTAGTTTGGAAAAAAGGAGGCTCAGGGGTCTTTACTTGCTCACAGCAACTCTCTGAAAAGGAGGTTGGAGTGAGGTGGTGGTCAGTCTCTTCTCCCAAGGAACATGCAACAGGTCAAGAGAAAATGGCTTCAAGTTGTACTGGGCCGATTTAGGTTGGTCCTGAGGAACAATTTCTTCCTTGAAAAGGTAGTCAAGCCCTGGCACAGGCTGCACAGGGTTGTGATGGGGTTCCTATCCTTGGAAGGGTTTAAAAGCCATGTAGATGTGGTGCCTAGTGATCTGTTTTACTGGTGGCCTGGCAGTGCTGAGTTAATGGTCAGACTTGCTGATCTTAAAGATCTTTTGCAACCAAAACAGTTCTGTGATTGTATTGTTCCCTGATTCTGGAAGCACCTAAGGGTTTCCATCCCAGCACTTCGAAAATAACTGGATAGAAGATGGTGATGGACATACCAGCAGCACAACACCTGTTTAGGGTTCAGGGTTATGCTGCACTGTCTCTGGGCACATGTTGTTTCACCTGTTGAGAGAATAAGATGACTCTTGAAGCTGGTTGCTTCAATGAACATTCATGGGCTGGATGACCACTGGGAAGAGGGTTCCTGATGTCACTCCTGTGCTCTAAGGATCACTCTTCCAATCACTGTAGTGTCACCTCTTCTGTCTGTACTTTCTTGTCTTACTGAGAAGGATCTGTTACGATTCTGCTCAATATACTGTACCTCATGGTACTTGCAGTGCTGCCAGACACAAAGCAGACACTGCTGAACTGCTTTGACTTTTGGGGAGAGGTGCCAATGTGCTCTCAAACGTATTGGAGCCACACACAGAGCCAATGGGGGAAGAAGCCCTTTAGGTTAATAGATGTTATGGCGCTGTGGGAGCTGATGATGAAGTGGAGCCTTATCCTTCCTGCCCTTCCAGGAGGGTCACAAAAAGCAAACCAAACAGCTTATTGGCACTTTCTGGAGTTCAGATAGTCTTGTGTCTTTGGACATCATGTGCAACTCTTGCTTAAATCATGGGTAAAACCCTGCCCTCAGCCTTTTTCTGCTTCAGGGGAATTAGGATTTCACAGCAGCACAGGGTTGTGGCCCAGTGGATGAGGCTTAGCAAATGTCCCTCTATTATTATTTTCTTCCTCTTTGTTAAAAATGGACCAAAAAGGGTAATTCACCCTGCTTGTCTTAGGATCTGGCACATTGGACAGCACGTGGATTTGGTGCCTCTGGCTATGTGTTCCTTGCTGTAGGGCGCTAGAGCTAGTTTGTCCGTAAAAAGACATGAAATAGAAAAATATTTCCTATTGCCATCTTCCAGATCTGCGTTTGCATACTACTTACAGGTACTCCACCCCCCTCTGCATGATGAAGCCACCAGCTTGCATATTCAAACATTTCCAGGCTGGTGCTGTTTGCTTTAGTCTATAATTTTTTTTTTTGTTTCCAGCATGAGTCTTTCCTCCAACTTCCTCTTGGCTTCTGCGTGAAAACAAGCGGAGTGTAAATACACTCAGTTTCATCCGAAGCAGGTTTAGTGCTTGTTATATAATATATAGCACTAACAATTGCCTTCCTGAACAGAGCGCATTTGATTTGCATGCTGATTATTTATGTGGCTGCTGGAGGAGAGGGGGAGCTGCTTCGTAGAGCCTGGGCTGATGTTTCTGAGCTAAGGAGAATTTAAATGTAAAAGTTACAACAGATGTTAGAATCAGTAATCAATTTTGCCACTATAAATTTCACAGAATGTGACTCTTCTGCGCAGTAAATGCTCTCCACCAGCTGTGTGCTTGTTCTAATGGTTTTGCTAATGAGACTTCTGGTGTGAGCCTTTGGAAGCACGATGTGATGAGTGTTACAAAGGTATGATGTTTAATATTAACTTATTGTCTCTGAAATACATCTTCTTCCTTCAGTTTAGTTTACAGCAAGCAGTGATCCAAACGAGGCTTCAGTAAGATTCTTGGCTGCAGAGGGAGTGAAATCTTATTTCTTCTGTCTGTTCCAGTATCTCTTGGTTTGCTTGCAGGCAAGAAAAGGAAAAATGTTCGTGAACACACTTCATGATCAACATGAGGTGTTATTCTGAGCTGCTGGTTATGACTCTGTCTTAGGAAGATATGATAGTGAGACTGGGAGGAAATTGTAGAATGATTTGGGTTGGAAGGAACCTCGGAGATTATCCAGTTCCAACACCCTGCCATGGGGGTGACCCCTCTCACCAGACCAGGTTGCCTGGAGCCCTGTTTGACCTGATCTTGGACACCTCCAGGGATGGAATAGCCACAGCCTCGCTGGGCAACCTGTGCCAGTGCCTCAGCACCCTCACAGGAAGGAATTCCTTCCTAAGGAAGGCAGAATGTCTCAGGCCACCCAATGAGCCTTGGGCAGAAGTGTTGTGAAATGCATGTTGTGTTAGTCCTTGTCCAATGCTTTGTCTGTCATCTCCCATCAATCACCTCCTTATTCCTGCCTGGTGCTTTGGGGTAGCCAGGCTGCTTCTTGCCAGGGGAACCATTATGGCTGCTGAGAGGCTGCCTGGTTGCCTCCCTCACTGCTGGTAGAAGGCACTTTTCCTCCTTCCCATGTCTTCTGGAAGGGATGAGTGTCAAGAAGAATGACAGTATCTTTTCACTTGCACTCTATGACAGGATAAGGGGCAGTGGGTGTAAATTGGAGCACAGGAGGTTACATTACAACATGAGGAAAATTTCTTTACTATCAGGTCTACAGAGCACTGGAAAAGGCTGCCCAGGGAGGTTGTGGAGTCTCCATCTCTGAAGAATTTTTAAGACCCTCTGGATGCATTTCTGTGTCTTAGGTTCTATGATCTTGCTGGAGCAGGGTTTGGACTCTGGAGGTCTCTTCTAACCCCTAATGATCTGTGTGTATTTCTGTGTGTGTGATCTCTGACCAATAAGGTGTAAATGGGAGAACCAGAAAGCCATTGTCTGTCTTCCAAGTTCACTCCTCTCTTTCACTGGCACACATTGAGCTTGCCTAGCTTTTCTCTGCTGTTTAACATTTAAGAAACATTTGCTGCTCTTATCCTTTATTAACCAGGAGCATTCTGTTGCCTTAAGCTTTTCCTAGAGGCTGCACAAGAGGTGCCAGACTTGGCTTTTAGAGAACGTGGATCAAACCAGTCTCTCTTTGCCTTTCCAGCTCTTCTGTTATTTGTTAACCTGATCACTAAGAAAGGACAGCTCCATTCCCTAAGGGTGGATTCTGGAAGCCAGAACTCCCAACTGTCCAAAGAGGGTCCATGGCTTTGGGGACATCTCAATGACATTTTAATGTTTTCATTCTCTAGTTGTGAAGCAGAACATGTAAAAGCACCCTGAGAAGAGAATGTGTGTGTTAGGTGAGCTCTTAAAAAGGAAAGAAGGAGCCTAAAATGCTGCTTGTGGCAACTAGGCAAAAAACTTGTATCTGCACTTTATTTTAAAGCATGTTTTTATTTAAGCCCATGAAGTTGAAGTAACTGGGCCAAGTGCCACAGCTCCGGATTGTGGAGAGCATTGTGTAATGCTCCATCCTGCTAAATGCATCAGCTGCTGGATTTCTCCCCTCACTGACCGATTATCAATGGCTCTAGTACAATGATGTGGATAAGAAGTATTTATTTGAGATCACTGAATGTATTCATTTGACATTTCAGGATAAATGAGGTGACAAAGCATCTGCAAGTGTCAACTATTTTCTCTTCTTGGGTAGTGAGAGTATAATTGAGGCAAAACCATTGCAAACAAGTGTTCCTGTGAAGCAGAGGGAATGTACTCATAGGCTGAAGGAAGGCAACTAAAATCAGGAAGACTAACTGCTTTGGAGGTGAGAAATCCTCTGGGAAAGGGTAAATGAGTGGTGCAGGTGAGCTAGGGTGACCAAGGATGGGGCTGCTGGGTACAGCCTTGCAGAAGGAGCTGAAGTGACATGTGAACTTGTGGTGCCTTGGGGCTGTTCAGTGGTGGGATGGGATCTGGCAAGACACCTCTGCTTCAGGATGAGATTAGTGTGCTGCTGCTGGAGGTGATTACACCTAGTATAGCTGGAAATTGGCTCAGCAGTCATAGTGTTTGTTCCCCATAGGGCTCTTCTGAAGAGTCCAGCTTTCTCTGGAACCGGGAAGGTTTTCCAGATCTCCGTAATGATGCTTCAGTTCAAGGTGCTGGAGCTTGAGGATGCCAAGCGTGTGCCCCTCAAGTGGGACTAAAGGTGCAGTGTGCATCCAGAGACACTTCAGACTTTGTTAAACCCTTTGTTGTGAATTTTTTTTTAAAGAATAATTGTAATTTTTTATTCCACAACACACATGGATGCCTTTTGAAATGTTCAAGATTTTATTGCTGTTACAGACTGGACTCACTTCTCTGAGAACTATGCCTGTGTGTACTCAGATGGAGTGTCACCACCTGGCATGCTTTGCTCTGCCCCAGCACCGTGCAGGATTGCTCTCACTCGCCAGCTCAAGCTGGAACTCAACTGTTTTGTAGGATGGGCAATAAAATGTTTAAAGCTTGTTTCCCTTTCCATAGTGTTTGGTACTTTGAGCCTGACTGGACTTAGGGCTTTACAATAGCAGGAGACTTGCCAGGATCGCTTAATCAATAAGGAAGAAGTTTATTTCAGACTCCTGTTTATGTTCTTCTCTGAATGAACCAGGCAGGATTTTCAGCAAGCCATGGTAGGGCTTTTAGTTCTATTTTTAGAAGATTTGGACAAAACCCAGAAGAAAAATAGTATAAATCCTTTGCTTTGCAGCCTGCGAGAGTGCTGTTTAATGAGGTAATTATGTTTTTATGGAGGATTAATCTCTGCTTTCATAGTTTTACTCTTGAAGTTTCATGGCTGGTTTGTTGTTTCCTGAGATAGCAAGTGTCAGTTCAATCTCTTAAACACAATAGCCCCTTCCCAGGCTTTGGTGGAGCCTGGATGTCGGCTCAGTCACACTTCCATCATGTCTGCATCTCTGGCAGTTGTCAGTGAGTTATGCCGCTGAAAGTGCTCACGTTGTTAAATCGTGGATTCTGTTTTTACCTTGCAGATGTGATGCCTCTTCAGTTTTCATTATCCTACAGCTGCTCACTTAACCCACCAATATGGGATTATTTAAAATGCAGTTTGTTCTTTTGTGCTGTATCCCCTCTTTGCTGAGCAAACAGCACTGATTTTGAGGAATATTCTTTGAGCCCTACAAAGTCTTAGTGGGATGTTGTTTTCCTGGCTGAGATTGCCAGCTACTGCGGTCAACATGTTGTGAAGCATCCAAGTCTCTGACTGTATAAATAACTACTGGGGTGACTTAAAAACACTAAACATCTGGCAGCTGTTGTGGGGGAGAGTGGGTTAATCTGCTGGGTCCAAAGCAACTTCTGGCTAAAGAACAAACTGAACACTCACTGAAGTGCCTGACATTGGGCTCTGGTTTAAAACTGCTCTTATCCCTCACTTTGTATATGTGAAACCAGTTATGCTTTTTGTTTAAGTTCCCCAACCTGTGTTAAGATACTTTGGACACTATGGTTGGAGGCAAATGTTCCTCCTCGTTGTCCAGTTTGGGGCTCCTCTACTTGTCTGTAGTTTGTTTTTAATATTATCCTTCTCTTGAAGGACCTCCTCATGCTGCCTGGATTGCTGCTGTGCACTATTAAGTGATCTGTTTGTAGTGGCAGCTCTCTAAGACCACCACACCAGTTACTGCAGAGTTACCCTTATCTTTGGCCAGGAAGCCAAATCTGAGACATCGATCATGGGGCTAGAAGGCCATGGCAGTGTGGGGCTGTAGCTGGTATGTTTTGGGCAATGTATTGTAGGAGGCAATAGGAGGCCCCCCCAGAGTCATTTAAGCTGCTTCCCATCACAAGATTGGTATGAGTGCCTCTTCCACACATAGAATCATAGAATGAATTTGATTGGAAGGGACCTCCAAAAGGCTATCTAGTCCAACCTCTCTACAATAAATAGGGCCATCTCTAACTAGAACAGATGTCTCAGAGCCCCATCCAGCCTGACCTTGAATGGCTCCAGGGATGGGGCCTCCCTCACCTCTTGGGGCAGCCTGTTCCAGGGATCCTCCACCCTCAGATGAAAGAATGTCTACCCCATCCTGTAACCTTGCACAGATAGTGCTGCCCGGGGTGGAAGTGGAAATGCCTGCTTGGCTTAAAGAGAAATCATTGCAGCCATTCTCCTGGATTTTGCACTCCTTTGGCAAAGGGAGTTGTTTTTGCAGATGGGATGGAGTTGAGGTGGCTGAGCAGGTCAGCTGCTGCCCAAGCTCCTAGGCTCATCCTCACTTTGTGTTGAAGAGCAGCAGCTGGAGCTGGACAAAGTTCTTGTCACTCGGTGCCTGTGCGGCAGGTCCCTGCTGCTGCAGCAGCTGCTGTTTTGACCCCACAGACTGTGGCTGTGTTTAGCTAGAAGATGCTGTATGGAAAAGGTACTGATTTCGCCTGTGTTTGAGTCTTCACAAGAGCATCCCCTGTCAAGCTTCTGGAGTAGGTCCTTTCAAAGTCAGTGGAACCTGGGCACAAACTTGGAGGCTTTTATCCTGGAGAAAAAAAGGGTTTTTTACTTCCACAAGTTCCCTTTCTGCTCAGTTTTGAGCCCATCTTTGGTTATGTGGTGACTCTTTGGCACAAGGCTTGATGGGGGCTCTACCCAGGCTGGTTCTGATGCTATTTCTGACTGTTGGGTGTTAAAAATACTCTGCTTCCCCAGGAGATGTAGCACCATCAGACTGTGTGGTCCATCAGCAAGGCTGTTTTTGCTGCTGGTGTGCTCTGATCTGTTGTCATGCTGTTCTTCTGGTTTGTTTCATTTTACATCCTTTTCTTTATGTTGCACTGGACCTTTTTCCCTTGCTCTCAACTTCCTGGTATTTCATGGAACTGCCCTAGAAACAATGAAAAGAATTTAAAAAATCACTGGAATATTGTTCAAGCTGATTTACAAGAGGGAGGGTATTAAAAATGAGTCCATGGGGAAGGGATAAGGGGCGGTCATGCCTGTGGATTTACTTGAGAAGAACATTTTTAGGTCTGAGGACAAAGCTGTTGCTGTATTTTGTTTTATTTCTAGAGATTTTAACCTAAAACTGATTAATTTCTACTGGAGTGTGAAGCAATGAAATAGATTATAGGCGGTAGGTGGTGAGTACAAGAAGAATGATTGTGAAGGAAATGTGACTTGGGATGCTGATTTAGGGGAAGGTAGGATAATGAAATCTGATTTATTCCCTATTTATTCTCTCCTTGGTTTGTACTCTGGATCCCTCATTCTTGTGTTTCATACATCAGCAGCTCTGCTCTTAGGCTGAGGGGCCTCTCTGCTTTAGAAGTGTGGCTGGGGAATTAGTGCTTGACGTGCTGGTCTTGCTCCAGGAGTTTCTTTTTATTTTGAGGCAGAATTTCAAAGCTGGTCAATACAAACCAATTTTGGATGATAGGAGAACAGTTGTGTTGGCTGATTTGTCTTTAAAAAAGCCCACCAAAGAATGCCAGAAGAGAGCTCCCTAAAAGTCTAACCTTCATGGTTTTGTAATTACTGTTCATGACTGTTGTTTCCATCTTATATTCAAGGCTCTAGAAGAGTAGGAAATATCATGTGGCTTTCAGACTTGGCTCCTCAGAATTACAAGGCTTTATGAAGACTCTTTTGTTTCTTACACAAATGTGTTAAACTGGAAAGAATTGGTAAGCTTTGCTCTTTGACCTGTGCCTGAGGGGACTAACTTGGGATCCAGATGTTAAGGTGAGACATAGAGTAAATCCCCTCATCATTTTGACATAGTTTTGTTATGTGATTCCCTTACAAAGAGCAAGAATAGTGTTTTTCAAGTTTGAGTTTGTCTTTTTAAACCCATCCTAATTTCTCTGGCATTAGAATGAGACTTGTGCTGGAGCTGGTGCAGGTTCCTAACAAGATGGTGATGGTGATAGTGATTAGAGCTTTGTAGGGTGGACGGTTTGACTTTTAATGGCTTATCAGATGTTTTCCAACCTTGACGATTCTGAGGTGGTTCTCTCTGGTCCGGGGGATGACGTGGGGACAGCTGTTGCATGTAAGATCCTGAGGGCTTTGATGCTGACGTGCAGGTAGATGCTGTGGTTAAGCACTCTCCTTCCTAGCAGTAAAATCAAAGTTCTGAGCTTTGCTCTGGTTTTACAGCAGAGCAGTTAATGTGTTAATTATCCAATGGCAATATGCACCTTTTTTAGCAAGGAAGACAAAGCCTCAGCTTGCTTTAAGCTGCGGTATTAATAGCAAATGCTTGAACAATGTATGTTTTTAGTAGATACCTACGCAGCATAGCCTATTCAGGTTTTTTGCTTTAATGACTTTATTAGCCTGAAGAAAGGAAGCTGCAAACTTTTGTGCTCTGTGCTGAGTTAATCTTTGAAGGGAAAAAAACTCCTGTGCTGTGCAAATCTGCTCATCAGAATGCTCTCGGGTGTTTGCAATATGACTTGTAGGAGGACGTCATCTCTCTGGTACCTATGTTCCAGGCTCGTCCTGGAGTGATAGATGAGTCTAAATGAAGTGATGAGCCCTTTATTTAAGGGGAGGGTCCTGGTTGCCAAAAGGATAGGTTTATCTGCTATTCTTTCAAGGGCATCTAGTCTTTTTTCTTGATGTCCTTCTGGAATGTGAAGCTCATCTGCAGAGCTTCTGGGAGCCTGGAGGTTCAGTACTGCTGGATTTGGGAGAGGCAGAAGTGATCTTCAGGCTGAACTAGAAGGGCTTGGAAAGCTGT
>VZRI01010693.1:362001-456406 GCA_013397515.1 Upupa epops | reverse complement strand
TGTGTTAGCATGTGAGATTTCCTTTTGCTGTGTTTTGGATCTTTTATCCTTTTATCCTTCCTGGGGTTTTATGCATAAAGATGTGAGTTACTGAATATGGTGAATAGATACTTGGCTGCAGGGTTGGTTTTTTTCTGATCGCATTCCTGTGACAAGTAATTTCCAAGTGTGAAAATTGCTTTGATATCTTTATTCAGGACTCGCTCACTTAGTAAAGCATTGCATAACCTGAACAAGGGAAGCGAATCGAATCTTTGAAGAGGATGGCTTCTCCCTTCAGAGGGGCTGTCGCTCAAAAAGGGCAACTCTCCTGCTGCTGCCACGCGAGAGCAAGGAGCCTGCCAGGAGGGCTGGGAGACTGCACATATATTTCAGTTTTTAGACTGTTCTGTCTCATGACGAGAGCGGGTCCTTGCCATTCAGGACCCTCTGAGCACACGTAGTGAAGTCGGTTTGCAAGTTGAACCTTTCCTTGAAGGAAATAAGAAATACTAATGAAGCTAAAGCTGGTGTTTGAAGTGGCTTCCTGTTCCTGATGAGGAACAGGAAACAAGAAGCAGCTTTGAGTTGGAGTCCGCACCATGATTTCTGCTCCCTCAGAACTACTTTTCCCATTTAAGCAAAAGTGTTTCTGTTGACAATGTTGGTTTTGTTACTCAAGATTCATTAGCTGGAAAAATACGGATTTATGCTGAGGAGTCTGTGAATAGAATGGTATTTTCTAAGAAAATTCTTTTATCAGTCCCTGAGGAAGGTTCAGAGTTTGAACTGAGTGAGTTGGAATGCAGTTCTGGGGTTTGTGGGGTTGACTCCCAAACAGTTGGGCACTTGCACTGCTTCATTAGAAGACCGAATTCAAGTGGCACAATCCAAGGTAGAAGTATAGCACCTCTGTGTGGTGAGAAGGAGGAGGTTTGTGCAGTCTTTGTTCTTTGTCCTGGTCTTCTACAGTCTTTGTCCCATCTCTTAGTCCTGGCTGGACAAGGGTCAAGCTCTCCTACAGCAGCAAAACGTGTATCAATCCAGCCACTCTGCAGCACAGTTGACATGCTCACCCTACTCTCTTTCTCCTGAAATTACACTTGCGCTGTTTTAGGAAGAATAATTATATTTGATCTGTGAAAAGATGAATGTTGAGGAGGAGGGAATTAAAAAGAAATGATTTTAGAAAATAGGCAGCCCAAATCCCTCTTGGTTATTGAAGTGAGAGGGAGCACTTTGTCAAACTGACATGTGAGTTCCTCTTAACATCTTCTGGGGCAGCAGGTGCTAGGAGAGCAGTGTCACCTCATGGGTTCACTCTCTGTCTGAGATGTGTTCAGTGCTTTGGCTTTGAGATTTGTCCATCAGCAAAATAAACACCTACAGAAAATGTTCATTTGCAAATGTTCTAGGACAAGGAAAGTTTTATGTGGTTTCAAAGGAGATGTAACCTCCTTGGAAGCAGGCAGAAATACCAGTGCTGCATCATGCTGCTCCAAGGACTGAGCTTTGTGCTGGCTCTGCATAGCTGGGGTGGGTGAGGAGGTCACTCCACAGCTCTCTGAGCAGTGCAGGGACTTGCAAGGTGGGTGGCTCTTTCAGGGAGCTTGGAGAGTTTTTTAGCAGCAGTTGTCTGAATGGAAAATACTGCTTTTCCCCAGATTGGTGGTTCTTCCCTTTATTTTCAAGTCTACTTTGTTCACAGGTGTTTAATGTAAGAAGGCTGAGCTGGCCCCTGTTGACTTGCATTTTTGGGAATTTGTTATAGAAGGGTGACAGTCTCCACACAGTTTTCATAGAATCATTGAATCATCAAGGGTAGAAAAGGCCTTCAAGATCATCAAGTCCAACCATCTGTCCTACAGCCCAACCCCTAACATATCCTGTCTGGCTGTTTGTTGCACCCCTTCAGGGACTGTGCCTCTACCCCCTCCCTGGGCAGCCTGTTCCAAGGCCTCCCCACTCTCTCTGAGGAAGAAGTCTTTCCTAAGATCCAATCTGACCTTCCCCTGGCACAACCTGAGCCCATTTCCTCTGGTCCTATTGCTAGTCCCTAGGGAGAAGAGGCCAACAGCTGCCTCACTGCAGCTTCCCTTCAGGTAGTTGTAGAGAACAGTGAAGTCTCCCCTCAGCCTCTCCTCCAGATTCCCCAGGACACAAGAAAGTGTAGTATCCGTTTCTTGAATGTGCCACCAATTGTCTTGTGGTTTGTGTCCTCAAAGAGAAAGACTGGAAAGACTCTCGTGACTAAGTCATAGTATAGGAGCTGTTAAGGTGTGAAGGCAACTGCAGAGGTCATATCCCAACTTCTGCACTCGGAGCAGGATCAGCTCAGTGGGTTGAGTGCTGAGTATCTCCAAGTGTGAGGACTCCTCAGCCTCTCTAGACGCCCTCTTCTGTACTGTTGCCCTCCCTCCATGAATTTCATTTGAAAAATGCAGCTTGCTGGGCTTTAGGCAGTGCCCATTGTGTCCTGTCCTTTCCCTGGGCATTGCTATTAAGAATTTACTCCATCCCTTCTACTTCCTCATCAATATTTATTTACAGGGGCATATTCTCTTGTTTTTTCTGCCATCTCTTGCTAACTGGTAGCAATGTGTGGTCCTGCTGGTCTGCTTCCTGGCAGGCTGGTCAACTGCATAAAGAGCTTTTGGACATAGAATAGATGCTGTTCCACACCCTCAACTTTTACCCATTTGAAAGGTTCGTTATCCCAGTAACTTTTTCTTCCACACTAATGTTCTAACAGCTGTCTGAAGTCAAATAACAGTGGTTTTTCCTGGAAACATGAAGCATAAAGCATTGCAGACTGATTTTATATCCTGATGGTTTAGATCATTAAATTCTCGGGGCTTAAGCTCTTATTTCTTTTTTTTCATTGCTTTAAGAGGATCTCCTGGGGCCCCATTGTACAACCACATACAAATAATACACTAATAAAACAGGATGGTGTATTTGTAGTGCTGGATTACTTGTGTAGAACTTGTTGTGGTATTAAGCCCTTTGTCATTTTGATCTTTCCCTTCTACCATTCTTTTTAAAAAGTGGGGTTTTTGTCTCTGCTCAGACAGTGCTTGTGAGATGTTGCCTTCTGCAAAGAGGTTTGTTCAGTTGCAGTATTAATTTCTGATTTTTCTATGTGTTTTTTCCGTTCAGCAGTGTTTCAGTTTCTTTACCTGCTGCTTTCACCATCAGTTAGGATTAGTTAACACCATTTTTGTGATCGTTTCCTTTCTGAAGGGATGGATAATAAACAGGCTGCAGTTACTAAGGGCATTGAGGTGCTGGAGTGGGTCCAGAGAAGGGCAATAAGGCTGGTGAGAGGTCTGGCAAACAGGCCTTATGAGGAACTGCTGAGGGAACTGGGGTGGTGTAGTCTAGAGAAGAGGAGGCTGACAAGAGACCTTATAGCACTCTACAGCTACCTAAAAGGAGATTGTAGTGAGGCTGCTGCTGGTCTCTTCTTCCATATTCCTAATGATAGGATGAGAGAAAATGGCCTCAAGCTGTGTCAGGGGAGGTTTAGATTAGATCTTAGGAAGAAGCCCTTTACTGAGTGTTTGAGCACCAGAATAGGCTGCCCAGGGATGGTGGTGGAGTCACTGTCCTTGGAGGCATTTAAAAAATGAGTAAATCACTTGAGGCCATGATTGAGGGGTTGGAGATATGTTGGGATGAGGGCTGAACTTGGTGATCCTGGAGGTCCTTTCCAGCCATGAGTGTTAGTGAGTGTCACTAACAATGAGGATTCTATGATTCTGTTACTTCTCAGTTAGCGCTGCCCTAGGGTGAGTGGGAAAGCCCTTTGAATGTGCTTGTAGCAATTTTAGTTTTATAGTTTTATGAAGTACTTGAACTTTACAGTTAGACTTTTAAATGAACTAGGACATGTATTTCAGAGTATTAAAAATGAGGTTTAAATGTGAGAACAAACCCAGCTACCTTCACGCCAGGCTGAATGCTGAATTTAATGGGCATTAGAAAATGCCCTGATGAAAGTAGACTGATAACCCTTCATCATCTCCACGAAACTGTTCTTGCTTCGAACCATTCCTCAATGATATTTGTTCAGTCCCTCTGCAGACTGAATGTAAAATGAATAAATCATTCTTAAAAATGTATTTTTTTCATAAAAAGTGTGGCTTGACTCAGCCCAGCTCCAAAGTGTGAGAGAGAACAAATTTTTAGCACAGAGTGTAAACCCCAATTTTTAGAGTATAGAGGGGGAAAAAATTGGATGGTTCCAGTAGTTGCAGGCACTGAGGGGCTGGGCAGAGGGTGTTCCCACTTCCCCAGCTGACAAAATAACAAGTGACTGGACTTCAGGTATCAGAGCAAAGGTGAGAGAAGGCTGTCAAACTGCTTGATGATCATCAGTGCACATGGATGTCCTCTGCCAGCATTAGATTTTTGCGTAATGTTTTGTATTTTTACAAAGTTTTTGCTGCTGCAGTTGAGTTTTGGTTGTGTGCTTGAGTGCATGGCTGCACTGAGCCAGCAGCAGCTGCCGGTGGCTACGTGTCTTAACACCAGCTTCATCTCACACCCTCCCCTTGTGTCGGTGGCATACACTGAGAAGCTGGATGTCTCTAATGGGAAGCAGCACTGCTCTTCCAGTTGCTCTCAGTACTTGGTAGCCTTCCCTGAAACTGTCCCATCTGCTCTGGCAGTTGCAGAGACCATTTGGGGAACAACCAGGCGTGTATAAGAGAAGCTGACAAGTGCTGGAGGCAGCGCCTGTGATCCCAGGAGGAAGTGGGGCTCTGCAGGGTCACTCCTATGTTTATGAACCCCAGGGGATCCCTGTTTTTTGCATCAACAGAGGATTGAGCAACATGTTTAAGAGCAAGCAAGGGAACTCTTACGCTGGCTCCTGGAGAGCTGTCCCAGGGAGAGAAGTCCTGATGATAACCGTTAAGTGCTGTTCTGAGGAGTAATGAGCAAGAACCAAGTGTGTGCTTGTTTCCTCTTTAATAACCATTTATGTTCCTCTTTGTGATATGGTTCCATTCATTCTTAATAGCCTAAACCTGGGCTATTAAATACTTTGCTTACACTGTATCTTAGCAAGCACTGTGAGCTGTGGACAGACCCCTCCAACATGATGTCCCATGGGATGGGATTTCATTTGGCACATCCATGTGCCAACAGAGATGGAGGGGTGAACCAATGTGGCCTCCCAAAGATCACACCATGGCACTCACAGGGTTTTCTTCTTCTGATCAGTTGACTTCAATTATTGCTGCCAACAAAGGTGCTAGTAATTTTGTTTATATTTCTATGAGTTGAGCTTTCAGCCTCTAGAAAACATTTTATAGAGGATTACACTCTTGGAAGAGCAGTTGATGTCACTTTCTGACTTTTCTCCAAGCGTGTGACAGTACTGGAGGTGACACTTGTCACACATGTGCTTTAGCAAAGTAAACGATTCTATGGTATGGCCTCCTGAGCTGCCAACACTTCGGCTACCTAAAGGTCTTGCCCTCATGGCTCAGCAAAGGTGACATGCAGAGCTCTAGTTGATCCACTTCACACTTGGATTCAGTAAATATTTTTCCTACATCTCTGGATGTTTTTCATTACCTGTAATCCCAGCACTTGAGACCAGTTTGTTCCTAGTCTAGTCTCTTATTATCTCTAGGTCCTGTTCAGATTCCTCAAAGAGCAGGAGTCATGCTGTCTGCAGGTCAAGTGGATTTTCTAAGACTTTGATCCCACAGAAGGATTTCCTGTGCTTTCTTTCTGTGTGATAAGGGTGAGACTTTTTGTCGTTTCTTTTTTTTCTGCCCTCCACTGCTGCACAGCTCTCGGTCAGAAGTGGTGATGCTGCTCAGGGTGGGTTTAATGAGACAGAGACATCCAGAAACTTGCTCTTAATTTAAGGTTGATGGTGAACTTACCCCACTTGGATTGCACTGGGGAGCCAACCTTCCAGTCTCTGACAGCTGGGTCTGGATCAGCAGCCTTTGGCAGGAGCTGCTAGTAAAATACAATATTTATTCACCGTTGCCTTGAAGCTGCCTGCATTTGTTTACCACTGTGAGGTGACCTTTGGGGAGACATTTTGTGATTAATTGGGTATCTGATCACTTGAGACGATTGGCAGCCCTGTGTGTGTTGGAGTTTTTCCTCTTATTAGATATTTTCTCTCTGGTTTCTTTTTCTCAGCTGCATGGCAAATGATGCGTTTATTTTCTGTGCTAGTTCCTCCCTTGTTTTTCTCTTTAGTAATTAACGGTTGATTTCACACTCGGCCTGCTGTCTCCTGGCCTGAACCTTTCTTTTGCCAATCTAGTCAAATCAGAAGGGTTCTTAACTTCATATCCTGATAGGCTGTGGGTGAAGTAGGGGCCAGCAATTTTAATTCTGGTAATATCTCACTCTTCAATAATCATTCTCTTAGGTCCTGAAAGTTACAGAATTTATTGAGATTTATTGAGGCTGGAAAAGACCTCTAAGAGCGTCCAGCCCAGCCCATGACCTGACATCAGCAGGGCACTAAGTGCCACGTCCAGTCTTCTCTTAAACACCTCCAGGGATGGACTGTCCTGAGAACTCCATTCCAATGGCTGATCACCTTTTCCATGAGGAGGGGATTCCTAGCATTCAATCTGAACCTCCCCTGGTAGCTTCAGACTCTGCTCTCTCATCCCATCAGTAGTGGACTGGGAGAGGAGCCTGACCCCCATCTGACTGCAACCTCCAGGGAGTTGTAAAGAGGGAGGAGGTCCCCCCTGAGTTTCCTTTTCTCCAGACTAAACAACCCCAGCAACCTCAGCCTCTCCTCGTCAGATTTTCTCCTAGCCCCTTCCCCAGCTTGTTTGCTCCTCTGGACCCGCTCCACTACCTCAGTATCTTTCTTGACGTGAGGGGCCCAGAACTGTCCCCAGTATTTGAGGGGAGGAATCACCAGTGCCAGTACAGGAGGAGTATTACATCCCTAGTCCTGCTGGCCACGCTGTTCCTGATCCAAGCCAAAATGCCATTTGCCTCCAGTACTGCCAGGTCCCTCTCTGCCAGGCCACTTTCCAGCCACTCATCCCCCAGTCTGTGGCTCTGCTGGGGGTTATTGTGGCCAAAATGTAGGACCCTGCCCTTGGCGCTGCTAAACCTCATTCAGTTGGCCTCTGCACGTTTACCTAGCCTGTCCAGATCTCTCTGCAGCATCCTTTTCTCTAGCAGATCAACACTGCCCCCCAACTTGGTGTCATCTGCAAATTTACTAAGGGGAGATTTGATCTTCTTATCCAGGTCATCAGTCCAGATGTTGAATAAGACTGGGTCCAGCATTGATCCCTGGGGGACAGCACTGCTCACTGGGCACCAACTGGATGGGGCACCATTCACAACTACTCTCTGTGCCTGGACATCTAGACAGTTTTTAACCCAGTGGAGAGTGAACCCATCCAAGCCATGGGCTGCCAGCTTTTCCAGGAAGAAAGCCTCTTCACAAGGCTTTTTTTTTTTTTTTCAAACATTTTCTTTTCTCCAGACTCTGATTCCTTGAAGGTATCGAATCCTCACTCATGTTCATGCCCTGAAGAGTTTGTCAGGTTTACCTGGTGCTTTAGGTGCCCAAGATAGCAGACAACAGAAAAGGGAGTGTGTTGTGACACGTCTGCATTCAGTGAGTTTAGTTCTCTGAATGGACCATGCAGACCTGCCTGTGGTTCTGTTTAGATGCTCCTTTTCTGTTGTTTTTTTTTTCCCTGTTAATAGCAGATTGGTGTAGAAAATACTGTTGTGTTTTCACTGTGGAAAACATAAATGTGCTTTAGGGAAATGCTGTTTTGGTTTTTATCCAGAAGGCAGGATTCACTTACCTAGCATGTAAGTCAGTCTCTGAAGAAGTAAAATGTGGATGGAATGGGATTGGTACTTGGCTGGGGCTGGAGCACCTCTCCTGTGACAACAGGCTGAGAGAATTTGGGCTCTTCAGTCTGGGGAAGACAAGGCTCCAGGGGGACCTTATTGCAGAGGTAGACCTTAACCTGAGACATTCTATGAAGTACTGGCTTTATCTGGATAAGGGTAAGCTCATAAAGTTGTTAATGCCCTTGGACTGGCACTTGGGGTCCCAGGATCTGTCCTTGCTTTTCCTTGTGTGGGGGATGCTGCCAGAGGTATCGCAGTGGGAAATGATGTGAAGTTTGGTGCCAGCAAGTTAATTCAGTAGCAGATTTCTTATTAACTCATTGTTCTGGTTTGAAAAATGTACTGAGGATCATGTCTGGTTCTTCCGTATGGCAGGGAAGTTGGAGTACCTTTGTGATATGGGCAGTAGGTAGGGGAGCATCTCTTGGGTTGACTTTGTGGAGCAGGAGAATTTGATTCTATCCCTTGCCATGCTGTGAAGCACCAGCCCAGGATACAGCCTGGCCCCCGGCTGGATGGTGATTTCTTATGGTGCCCTTTTGCTCTGGCTAAACTGGTGCTTTTGTCATGTTTCGGAGCCTGCACTGTGCTAAGGAAAGAAAACGAGTTAATTCAGAAAACAATTTTGCTGGAAGATTGCTCTATAAATAAATTTCAGAGATAACTGAAATAAAATGTTAGTGGAATATGAGGGGGAGGAGGAGGGAAAGATGGAAACAAGCAGATACAAGTAGTGAGACTGGATTTGTTCCATGGCCAAGTGCTCCTGTTGATAGTGGAAGTCTTTTTGTCACCAGTAACTCTGGTGAGCAGCCCTTAGGGGAAAATCCGTTGAACTTCAGGGAATGAAGTTTTCAGAGTGCTGTCTGCTGCTGTGAGCAGAAACAAGTTGGTTTTGGGCATCTCAGGAAGGTGCTGGTGAGATGTGGAGCAGCAGGATGGAGAGAACAGGAAAGCTGCCCTGCTGCAGGGGTGATGACCAGTGAGTGCTGCTCTGGTGTAGTCACTAGCCCTGCAGCTGCTGTGTTTGTTCCTGGCGGCACAACCAAAGTTTCCTATAAGGCTGGGTCATCAGTAGGGGATTTTCAGCATCTCCTGGTTGTGATTTTTGTTGTCTTTTTGTGCTTTCAGTAAAATGTTGTGCCTCTCTCATGAGGGTAAAAATAGCTGTATAACAACTAATGGTGAGATTTTGTACTTGGGGAAGCAAATTGGAGTGAGACAAACTTCCTGGTTATTTTCCCATTAAGTTAAAGGTCCTGTAAAAACTAAGCACCTGGGACAGAAAGAGGGAAGATAAATCCTCTGCAGAAGAAGGTGGCTCAGTTCATAGCTGCTGCAGAGTAGCTCTCTGGAAAGAGCAGATGAGGTGACTGTTGGTTTGGATCTGGTTTCGTTTAGTTCCTGGATTCTTGGAATAAAATAATGATTTATTTTTCTCTTTCTGAAGCTGCGTGCAAGGCAGTAGCATCCTCCCTATGTCAGATTTTGTTGCTCATAGAATTTTCTCCTTTTTTTTCAGCAACAGCGCACAGTGTATAGGCTGACGCTGGTGAAAGCTTGGAACGTGGATGAACTCAAAGCCTATGCTGACCTGATAGCCCTTGGTAAACCAGACTTCATTGAGGTCAAGGTGAGCTGCACAGAGTGGTTTTACTTTTTCCTCCTCATTTTCCCTTCCCCACAGCCTTAAACTTACCTAAGTAAATGTAGTTCTTCCAGAGATCTCAGTGATGCAGAAGGAACTTACCTCTTGCTTTTAAAGGCAGGCAGGTTTCTAATACTTTGTGTGTTCAGAGTTTTCAGCGTTATGCAAGCCCAGCTTTGTACCAGCCAGTATCACATCAACAGAATCACAACCCTCTGGTCTTTTTTGTGAGCAGAGACTGATAAATAGATGTCCTTTCTTTTATGTCAACCGACATTTTAAACAAAATATCCTGGAACAAGCTGGTAGTTTGCAGTATTATTCTTCCCATTCTGGCCTAAAATGTTGCCAGGGGGAAAAGGTGATCGCATCTGCCTTCTTGATGTGCTATTTGTCAGGCTGTGCAAAACAAGGGGAAATATTACCCTCTGGAACTAGAAATGCTACTAACAGGAGCGTGTGAGATGCAGCAGGGCAGGAGGTGCTTTATCTTGAGGCTAATCAGTTTAGTGTATAGGGAATGTAAAAAGAGACACATTGCAAGATGTTCTGTGAAGAATTGCTATCAGCGTTTTCATTCAGCAGCTACCCTGCAGACCAATGTGTTTACCTTAGCTCTGTATTCTTGCAGCTCTATTACTTCTGGAATTTTTCTTTTTTCTATCTTCTTTTCTTCCCCCCCTCCTTTTTTTTTAAACATTTATTTACTGCTGCTTTGATGAGAAAACCTGGAGCTTGCTACAATTTCCTTAAGAAACAAACCCTGAAGATTTTGATATTATCAGCACTGAGAGGCTCTCTGAATGAGCTGAAGCTGATAGCTTAATACAAAATAAGAGTCTGAGCATGGTTTGGGGACAAAGCCTTCTTGTACACTGTGTACCAGACTGTTTTATATTCCTCAGGTAAAACCCAGCAGGAGTGCTCTTCTGGGGCCCTTCCCACCTTGCATCTCCTGCCTCTCTTACCGCAGTCTGGTTGTACAAGATCTTTCCAGTGTACTAGGAGTATGGAAATGAATCTATCAGCGTGGAGTATGAGGCTTTTGGTGTAGGTGCTACCTGGGTGCTCTGTCACATGAATAGACACATTAATTAGTAAAATTAATGAGATGTAAGTTAATCCATGTTTCTGAGTGCAGATTCTCCTGAGTGCTCCCCAGGGCAAACATTTGTCTCCTCAGAGGCAGAGGGCTGCTGTTCCCTTTGTGGAAATATTTGGCCTTGCAGTTCCAGTTTCTCAGCAGTGTGGAACTCAGCCCTCGCAACGTCTTTTCCCTGGCAAAATTGTGTCCTGGAGTGCAGGGGAAATAAATGAGAAAAAGATTGTGTAGATCTGGAGCTGAAGGACATGGTAGAGCAGTGGGTTTGGTACAGTTAGGTTAATGGTTGGAATCTATCTGAAAGGCCATTTCTAATTTAAACCTTCTGTGATCCTATGTACCCACAGAATCACAGAATTACTGAGGCTGGAGAAGACCTCTAAGAGCATCCAGCCTGGCCCATGACCTGACATAACCACAACCTAGACCAGGGTACCAAGTGTCACGTCCAGGCTGTCCTTGAACACCTCCAGGAATGGGGATTTCACCACTGCCCTAAACAGACCATTCCAAGGTCTGATCACCTTTTCCATGAGAAAGGACTTCCTAACATCCAAACTAACCCCTCCCCTGGCAACTTCGGGCTGTCTTGGGCAATCAGTAGTTGCCTGGGAGAAGAGCCCAACCCCCATCTGACTACAACGTCCATTCAGAGAGGGAGAAGGTGCCCCCGAGTCTCCTCCAAACTAAACAACCCCACCTTCCTCAGCCTCTCCTCGTCAGCCTTTCCCTCCAGTCCCTTACCCAGCCTCGTTGCTCCTCTGTACCCTCTCCAGCACCTCAATCTCTTTCTTGAAGTGAGAGGCCCAGAACTGCTCCAGTACTCAAGGGGAGGCCTCACCAGTGCCATTGCAGGGGGAGAATGAAGTCCCTAGTCCTGCTGGCCACACTAGTGCTGGCACAAGCCAGGATGCCATTGGCCTTCTGTGCCACGTGTGCACCCTGATGGCTCCTGTTCAGTGAGTTGTCAACCAGTACTAGCCAGGCCTGGTGTTAATCCAGCTAGGACAGGTTCCTGCCCACACTGCTTCAATTGCAAACATCTGTGCACTCCAAGAGCATCAGAGTGTTTGTCTCAGATCTCCAACAGCAAGAGGGCTAGTAAATGATAAGCATTGAGCTCTTTGCTGCAAAAGCATGAACTGAGGCAGAGAGGGGCTGCGAGGCAGCCCCCAAAACCTCTTACAATGTTATTGTAGCTAGGGGTTTAGCTCTGCTTGAGTAACTGCCAGCACTAGCTGCATAAAGCTTCAGAGGACATGTTAGGCCAGAGGGGTGGCTCTGGCACCTGATGACCATGTGGTTTTGGGTGGGTTTGGGTCTTCCTGGGGACTTACAGAAGTATTTTTTTTGGCTTGTGTTGCTTTTGGGTTTTTTTTCTAGAAAAGGAGCATCTGATGTTCCATTGTTTCTTAATGAAAGCATCTCACTTGCAACTTCAGTCTGAACAGCATGTTTTCAGAAATACCCCAGCAAATAAGTGAAGATCTGCAAGTGATGGAGGGACAGATGCATCTACTAGGGTGCTGATCCTAATGGAGAGAGAACGATTTTTCAAAGCTCTCCAAACCAGACAGCAGCTAAGTCTCATAAGACAGCAGCTAGAGTACAAGAAAACACTTCTTTTTCAGCTCCAGCTACAGGAATGAACCGTCAGGGTGCTGCTCCACCTCCTTCACCAGCAGGCTCTGAAATAGTCTCCATTTTTTGCCATTTAATTGAGCTTTTAGACAGAGCTGTGCTGTCTTGTTATCATCATTTTGAAGACAGGAGTGCAGCATTCATACGCTTGAAGCATGAAGCATGCTGTCGCAAGCAGCATTGCTGGCAGTGCCCATTTGCAGCAGGAGCTGAAATGATGTTATCACTGTCTGAAACAAGTGGTGCAACTCTGCTGATGCAATGTTTGGTGTCTAAACGGCATTTCTATCTCTTTTAAAAGTCACAAAATTTTGTGATGGCTTCCTTGGAGAGAAGCAAAGAGCCAGGCTCTGTGTCCTTGGGGTGTTTGCAGGCCACCTGTGCAAAGGAGAGCAACAGAAGACTTGGAGTTTGTGATTGTGCACATAAGCAGAGTGATCACACACATATAACTGTGCAGGTAATCCAACAGAATTTTAAGTGATGCTTGATATTACCGTACCTAAAGTCAGAGGTTATATTCTGACCCAAGGGAAGACAGGTAGGGTTGAGGTGTATTCAATCTGACACTTGTTACTGTGTTTGTTATTCCCTTTCATGCCCTCTCTGCATTGATCTGCACTTGGACAAAAGCTCCTGCCCTTTAGTCCAGCCCCAGCAGTGGTTCTCTTCACACAGTGACTTGGGAATTTTCCCCAAAGACTTGATGTTTTTGATTAAAAGTAATTTCTTGTGTTCCTTTGAGAATGAAGCATATTGAAGAATCTACTTGGCATGTAGATAGGGCTTGGCATTTGGTGATGACAATGATTATTATTTTCAAAGCCCCAGCGCGATAGGTTAAAACAGCAAAGTCCAGGTCCTGCTCAAAGCAAATAAACAAAATAATATTGCAAGATAGTGCAAAGCATCTGCCAGAAAATGAGGCTCATCTCAGTGGGATTTCCTTCTTAAATACTCAAGATAAATGACGTTCTTTTAAAATGAATGTAGCTAATCCACTGTTGCTCCGGAGAGGCTCACGGGGTAGAGTGGATAGAGATTTAGATTCTTGCAGGCCTTAATACTTGTTCTCATTTACATGTGTATTCTGCAGCAGTGTAACTCTGTGGGACCTGATTCTCTTATTTAAGCCAGTAGAAATTAGCCTTGATTACCTGTGTGTAAAACCTAGCTAAAGGAAGAATCAGTCCTGTGGTTATTAAGTACACATCTACTTTATTTATTGCATTAGTGTGTTCCAATGCCATAGTGTCACTGTCATAGTTACACCAAGTTGGCTCAGTCTTTGGGTCCCTTACTAGAAGGTGGATGTAGAAGGGTTGGAGAGGATACAGAAGCCTTTATCAGGCTACTAAAGGGTTTGGAACATGAGTACTGTGAGGAACAGCTGAGGGATCTGAGGCTGTTCAGCCTGGAGGAGATTGGGCAGAGACCTTACAGTTCTACAACTCCTTGAAAGTAGATTGTAGAAAGATAGGGCTTGCTCTGTTTTCCATAGTAGCCAATGTTCAAGCTGGGTCTTGAACAGCCAGGGTCCGTTCAAGTTGGATGTTAGGAGGAATTTCTTACTGAAAATGTTTTCAGACACTGCAACAGCCTGCCCAGGGCAGAGGTTGAATCCCCATCCCTGGAAGTGTTTGAGAGAAGGGTAGATGTAACACTGGATGACAGAGTTCAGTGGTGCTGATAGGGCCAGGAAAAGGCTGGACTTGATCTTGAAGGTCTCTTCCAGCTGAAACTGTTCTATGATTCAGGATCTGGAATGTGGAATTCATCTTCTGTCTTACTGTTGAAAAGGCCAGAGGCTTGTGTTGATGAGCAGAGTTTTGCCATTTGTCTTCTATTTTAAACCAGATGAGTAAAAGAATTTTCATAGGGTCATAACGGGCTCATTCAGACGGGAGTGGAGCGTGTTGTTGGGTCACAGCAGCCCAGTGTGGAGCACTGGTCATTGCACACAGATCATGGATTAGCTAGGTGCACTTGCGCCTTCAGATGTGGCTGTGTACACACCTCCTCTGTGCACTAGTAGCAGCTTTTAAGGCTGTGTGTGTGCAGATGTGTGTGTCAGGGACTCAACCCTCAAATGTGGCTTTTGATTCCAGAGCTGCTGCTGCAGAAATGTGGGAGATGTGGGTGCTGTGGTCTGAGCTGCAGGTGAAATGACAGCCCCAGGGAAGCATCTGCATTCACTGAAGTGAAGCTTCATCCTTTAGCTTTTGCTTCCTGCCTGAGTAAAGCCTGGCTGTTTTCCTCCATCCATTTTCACTTAAGAAAAAATAATAGAAGCCTGCCTGGCTTGTCCTTTGTTCAAGGGCTGTTCACCCCATGGTGCTGTCTGAGGGCAGGACTTGGGCACAGCAGAGATGAGAGTCGTGGCACTGCACAGAATTTCCTCGAGCCTTCATGAAATCAGTTTTCAGCTACTTGAAAGTACTTATCCCTGATGATTTGTCAGCAGCAACCTCTCGTTTGAGCTTATGTTGGTGGATGTGGCTCAGTGTCCAGCAGAGTTAAGGACAATGTAATGGTGCTGTAGCTCCTGTACCTGGTGTCTTTGCTGCTGAAATAAAATGACCAAATAAATGTCTGGAAGAAATGACCAGAGGGAACTATCTGTCCCAGTCCGCTCAGTCTTGTCATATTAAACAGTAAAGATTACTTAAGTACTTAAAGTAATGAGAAAAACAAGCTGTGCTTTAATGAGTTTTTAATTGCATACAGCAAGAGGCGATTGCCCCCAGGTGTCAAAAAGCCATTCAGAATCCTGCTGCCATCCCAGTCTGCTTTTAGACAAAGCGAAGGCGAAATCTCCTGTCCTAGTGCCTGCTAATGTCCTCTCAGCAGTGAGCCATGGTCTCAAGGACAAGACACAAGGTGTGGATGGCCCAAGGTGGGCAGTGACAGGAACTGCACCTCCTTTCTGTTGTGCTGGAGAGCTGCAGGGTAGCTCAACACATGAGTGGTCTGGCTGTGCTGGATACATTTCAACTGCCCTGGAAAGCTGCCTCCAGGTAGGTGGTGAGCAGCTTCAGCTGAGAACTGCTCCTTCCCTTACCAACATTGGAAGGTGACAAGGACCCACTCTGCTGTTCCTGATAATCTAGCTAAATGTTGCAGGTTACTGACCTGCATGCTGTCAGGGTTTTTTCCTGCATCTGAGTACACAGAGTATCTCAATAAGAAGTTTCATTGCTAACATAAGTGAACAATTAAATTTTGACTTTTCAAGTGACCTTGACGCACAGTTCAATCAAAAAGTCTTTTGTCCAAGCCTGTTGTTGGATTCAAACACATCTCTGAAATGGAGGAGGAATTTTTGCGGTTCAGCACTGGACCTGGGTGCAATGTAAGGCTGAAGGAAATCCAAGCTAAAATGGATTGTTCTCAGCTGTTTATTTGCAGTTCGATAAAGGTTAGTGTCCAAAATAAGTGGGAAGCATGGGGCATGAAGATTGTATTAAGTTTGTGAGGCTTTTAGATAAGACCAAGGGAAGCTGTGGAGTATGATGGGGCCAGTGGTGCTGACCTCCACTCACAGTCTGTAATAAAGAATTTGTGTCCATGGCGCTCAGAACTTTGCTTGCAGGAAAAAGAAACTGAGGCAGAATGAGAGTGGGTCACTGACTGAAAATTCACCTCCTGCCTTCCAGTCTCTTTCTGCTCCTCCCATTTGCAATCACAACAGGGCATAAGGAGCAGGAGGGAGAGAGATTTAACAGTGGCCATTTCTTTTGATACTTATTGAAGAGCTGGAATGAAAGGCTGCATCCAGCATTTTGTAGTTTAGCTTTTACAGGAGTTCCTCTGGCTTCGAGGGTGTCATTGAAGATTTATGAGCTACTGTAGGACCAATCTGCATCCAGCCATTCACATGGTGCTTCTGGAGAGCTGGTTTTAAATACTGGGGTTGTGCTGTGTAACTAACCATTTCCATTTCTGCTCTTCAGATTTAACTGGCACAAATAAAGCGATGTCCTTTGTTAAATCAACTTGAAAGCGATTATTAAAAACAGCCAACAAGCCTGAATCTGCTGCAGTGCAGAGCAGACATGCGTGAGAACTTGTGTCTATAATTTGGACAATGCTGATACTCAGATCATGAGTGTTTTTATTGCAGGGAGTGCAATCTATCAGTGTGTCATTTGAGGCTGTTTAGATCCACGTTGGGTCAGGGCTGCCCCACTTGTAAGAAGTGACTCTGTCGCTCAGCGGCTTGGCTGACACTTTGTTCTGTTAATTCACACAAGCCTCAACTAAACCAGTGTATCATTTATAGGCGAGGAGTTAAGAAAATTCTCTTATTCAGTAATTAAGTTGGGAAGCCCGGAATTTGAACTGAGGAAAACGGCCACAGTCATATCCAGTCCACCAGTTATGTCATCTCTAGTCCTTCAGTCATACAATCTCTAATCCTTTGGTGATATCATCCAGTCCTCCAGACATCTTTCCTTTGTGGCCCCATAGATTAAGATGATTGTTGGCTGTCAGTTCCTGGCAAAGAGCCTGATCATAGTAGAAGGGTGCTCCTCATGCTTTTTGCTGCAGCGATAATCATCTTGGCACAAGGCGCTGCTTAAATCCAGTTGTGAGCAGTCTGCTCTGTTACAGCAGCACAAAACCCAGAGCATGCCCCGCTGGTTGCTTTGGATTCTTACTGGCATAACCAAGAGTAGAGGAGATGCTTCTCAAAAGGTTTCTGCACCTGAAGGTATTTGGCTAAAGCAATGTAGCATGATTAGCATGTTAAAAGCACCATTATTAAAGATTAATTAAAGGCAGCGTCGCTGATGTTGCTGCTGCAGGGAAGTTGATGGTGGAGCTCAGGGTGTACAATGGAACCATTTCCTTTTTTAATACTTGATGTCTTAATAACTGTCTTCATGTATAACTGCAAAATAGAACGCGACCGCCCTAATCAACCCTTCGCGTTTAAGTGGTATCGGCACTGTTAATTAACTCAAGTTTTAAGAAGTTGGGGAAGTTGGGAGCTGATGTGCTTTCACTCTCTGTGCTGCTAAGCTGATTCTCATTGATTTGTGCTCATGAGTTAATCAGCCACCCGAGCACTTTAGTTATTCCATTTGCCTCGGTACTTTCTTTGCTTGTAAGTGATAGCTTTTGAAGTTTATTAAAAGAATGAGTCATGTCGTAGCTTCCGAAGAATTTCCCCCCTCTCTAGTCATACATTTTTCATGATGTTTGAATCCTAATCTGTATAATGAACGCAGGGAAAATATTGCTATATGGAGCTGCGTCTATACAGCTGAACCTTGGAGATACGTATCCTATTATCTGCGTGGCTGGCTGCTCTAATATAAGAACATCTAAAATCTTTTTCAGACTTCCAGACCTGGGCTAAAAAATTAATGTAGTCCCTGTTTAGCACTCCCTCGGCTTTGTCTGTGCTTGGGCACAGTCAACCTGCTTCCACGCCGGCTCTGAGTTACGGTGTGGAACTCTAATATCCTTTGCTTGGGTAGATTAATTGAGAAGGGCTCTCATAAATTTACCAGCGAGAAGGTAATTGCTTCCCAAACCTGTACAGTTTCTAATTAGCATCAGTCTGGTTCTTTTGTAGCCCTAGTTAAGCACTGTGTGCTTCACCTCGCTCTAATTTGAAGTGTTTGCAAAGAATCTGCCTCTGTTTATGGTTGGACGTGACACATTCCCCTTTAATGGAGGTGAATTAGGTCCTGGGAGTGCAGTCTCAGCAGGGACCAGGTGCTGTGAATATCATGTGGATGCAGATACCTTTAAAAGAAGTGTGCTTCACAGAGGAAGAACATGAGAATGCAAGATGTAATCACCCATAAAATTGTATGATCTCTGTTTTAAAGACCGGTACATGATGGGACTTTGTGACTGGAATGAAATAGCTCAGCCAAAGAGACAAGGGATGAGACCTCAAAGAGAGGTACAATGAGCTGGGTTTTTCTCTGGAAGATGGCTTTTGGTGTGAGTTCATCTTTTTGGGTGGTGACAGGTGACAAGTTTGTAACCTGTGGTGTGGTAACCAGTGACCTATAGGTTAAACCAGTTAGATGAACATTTAATGAACTTGGTCTGGAAATAAATAAAAATATATCTCAGTAGCCAGGTGCTGCTGAACTAATTTATGAGAATTTTACTAAATTAGAGATGGTGCCAGGCAGTTAGTGAATTGCAGGTTGTGGTGAAGAATAAATCAATAATTCACAAGGTTCAAGTGATCAAATCCCCAAAGTTTGAGCTGATCTCAACACGATGAAGCTGCAGTTGTGTGTATTGGGATGTAGGAGAACTTGAGGGGTCTAGTTCACTAACCAGTGATTGTTGCAGAGCATGGAGATGGCTGCTGCAGGGGCGGATATTGCAGTGACTGGGAGCAATTCAGCTTGTGCTGAGTAGATCCCTCAAACTAGCAGTGCTTGTGTCCTGGCTTTGTGTCGGGCTCAGAATGAGCACAAGCCCCACCCCACTGTGCTCTCCTTTGGTCCGTTTGCTGTACTGAATGGTGGGGAAGAGTGCTGGAGTAAGACCCCAGTATGTTGACATAATGCAATTGAATCCTAGATCATAGTGTGTTTTGAGTTAGAAGGGACCTTGAAGTTCATCTAGTTCCAACCGCCTGCCATGGGCAGGGACACCTCCTGTTAGAACAGGTTGCTCAAGGCCCCATCCAACCTTGCCTTGAACACTTCCATGAAGGTGTCTTCTGAGTGATGCCACTTCTAAATCAGCAACTGGTGCATGTGCCACCACAAACCATCAGGGAAGCCTTTATCCCAGAGACTTATCTTCCTACCTGCTCTCACTAGTCAGCAGCAGAGCTTTTCAGACCATTGGTGGTAGGAAACATCTCAGCCCAAGAGATGCTCATGGTGCTCATCACATCCATGTGCCAGTACTTCCCACCCCATGGACTAGTGTCTGCACTTGAAAAACAGGCAAAGCAACTTGCCAGTGTTGTGTGACCTTTACTTCAACTGAGGAGCGCTGGGGCCTTGGGGGGGTGTGAGAGATGGGTCTGGCCTTTCGGCGGGCAGATGCTGTCGAAAGGGAGATCCACAATCAGCACAAATCAATCTTACAGAAAGTCCCTCAGTGTTTTCTGTGCACGTTCACTCTCGCAGAGCAGCAATAGGATTATAGAAATCACTCAGTTGTTCTTTGAGCAGAACAACACAAGCTGCTCTGTAATGCTGTCAAGTCAATTGTGCTCATCGGTAAACAATAGGAGTTTCTCTCCAGCGCCATGGTGAGCCTGGATTTCACCCTCCTCCTGTGTAGGTGGGAGGCACAGCTGGAGCTGGGCTTATTTTCCAAACAATTCTCAGTATTTGCTGAATTAATTTAAGCAACGTATAGTAATAGCGAGAAGAGCTGGAGGAAGGTTTTACAAACACCTTTGTATTTCTGGGTGTGTGCTTGGCTCTGAAAAATAGTCTGGTAGTTCCTGGCTGTGTCTGCACTGGCTTTGCTGTGCTGATGGTAGTTTTGTGCCTGGCCTTTGACAGCCAGGGGATGTTGTCTTAGAAGCCTTATGTTGACTTGTTGTATTGGCTCCTTGTGAGATTTCCTTCCTCATGGGTCATGTTTCCCAGCCAAGTGACCTTCTCCAAGGGCCTTGGTAGCTCAGGAGCAGGGGCATCCTCCACTTGGATGCTTCTGAAGCTGTTTCCCAGGATAAAGGCTAAGTTGTGTCTTAGTGCTGGGGAAGCCTGGACACGCCACAGTTTGGTGATGTGCCACTGAGGGAGATGCCATCTCCAAATATGTTACTTTCCCATAAGATACAGTGCGAATGAGAGGCCACAGCAGCTGTTTTCAGGGTTTCTTGCAGCTGATGTGCCAGTACTGCCCTGAGCCTGAGAGGGATTAAGCTGACAATGATGGTTTCTGTGTTTCTTCCCAGGGTGTGACCTACTGTGGTGAAAGTTCCGCCAGTAACCTCACTATGGCCAATGTCCCATGGCATGAAGAGGTGGTGCATTTTGTCCAGGAGCTGGTTGACCTCATCCCCGACTATGAGATCGCCTGTGAGCACGAGCACTCGAACTGTCTCCTGATAGCTCATAAAAAGGTGAGGCATTGCCAGAGTGCAATACCTAGGCACTAATCTTCTTCAAAATGTTGCACAATTGCTTTCTTCCAACACATTTTCTCTCTCTAATGGATGCTTTTTTGTGGGAGTAAAAAGAAACAGCTTATATTGCAGAGTCTGCTGTGGAATAGCTCCTGAAGCTGCTGCTGGTTGCAGCTGGTCGTGGTAACTCTCAGCACTTACCACGGCAGCTCGGGCAAGAGCATTTCGGGGCTCCAGGAGGAGCTTGGTGCAGTAGCTCACATGCTTTGTCACACTGCTTTTCATTTCGAAAAAGGCAAGAACAAATCTCATTGACATGGATCACCTGGTTTGCCTTGTGTCTGATTTTCCATGCTGTGTTTTAGTGGCATGCACAGCTTGATAAAGAAACTGCACCAGAATAGGGTAGGGCAGTATTAAAGAATCGCAGGGTTAAAGGGGACCTCCAAAGGTCATCTAGTCCAACCGCCTACCACAAGCAGTGCCATCTCTAACCAGACCAGATTGCCCAGAGCCCATTCCAGCCTGACCTTGAATGGCTTCAGGGATGGGGCCTGCACCCCAATCTGGGCAGCCTGTTCCAGGGATCTCCCACCCTCAGATTCAGGAACTTTTTCCTCCTGTCCAGCCTCACTCTGCCCTTTTCCAACTTCAAACCATGACCCCCTCATCATATAGTTCCCTGCCTTTGACAACAGCCTTCCCCAGCCTTCTGACAGCCCCTTTCAGGGATTGGACAGTCACTGTAAGTCCCCCCTAGCACCTTCTCCTCTTCAGGCTGGACAACCCCAGCTCCCTCGGCCTGTCTCCATAGCAGAAGTGCTCCAGTCCTCTGAGCATTTTTGTGGCCTCCTCTGGACTTGCTCCAACAGGTCCTTATCCTTCTTGTGTTGGGGGCTCCAGAGGTGGATGCAGGACTCCAGGTGTAGTCTCACCAGGGCAGAGTAGATGCCTACCAGAATTCTCCTTCCATTAAACAAGATTTAAAATAATGTGTTTTTCTTCCTTTGGAGAGATAATTTTGTCACAAGAAGAGCGCGCATGTTAACAGGGCATGTTCTTCTTTTAAACTCGAGCTGCCTTTCTGCAAAAATGTTTTGCAGCACAAATGAAGCAGTTACAACTAAACTATTCAACTCTATCCTAATATTGGAGAAGAGGTGGTGCTGCTACCTGCTCCCACCAGTCTAACATCCCCTGTGGTACTGAAGTGCTTCACAGGCCAAGTGTGTCAGAGCGGTCTGCCTGTGTGTAGAATGGTTTGAATTAACCATGGGTCCCTTCATAAATCAACACAATGTGAAATACCGGGGGAGGGTGTGTGTGTGTGTCGAATAGTTAAAGGTGCAGGATATGAAAAGTGTCAGGTACAGTTTGGCTTTTGGAGCTTCCAGAAACGTTTAATGGAAAGATAATAAAAATGTATAATAATGTACTAGCTAGGCAGCTGAGGAAGCAGCACTTAGCATGGTAATGGGATCTTTGCATGTTTTTCACTTGTGTTTGCTCAAGTCACAAGCCTGGTTTAAATGGGAGCTGCTGGTGTAGGGCTTCCAGTGGGGGGGATTTGTGGGGCACACAGGGGAGACCTGGTAACAATCACCACTTGCAAAAACTCCAAAATGTTTTGAGCTGGTGTTTGAAAATTGAGAGTCTTGTTGACAACTTTTGCACAGCTGCAGAACTGGTGCTTTTGCCATGTTATGGACAGAGCTGTATAGGAGCAGAGCCGCACACGGTACCTGGCATTATTTCTGTCTTAACTCACTTGCAAGTTGCTTTATTTACAGTTCTCAGTCTTGGCTGTTGCCACTGGCAACTGTGCCTGAGTAAATCCTGGAATGCAAAATATTCCTGTCTCTTCTAAGGTGTAGGGCCCGGGGAAATGAACGGAACATGTTGCCACCCTAACTTGCTGATGCATAATGCAGGAAACACCATAAGTAACGGGAATAGATTGATACTGGCCCAGGAGGGATCCGACAGCTGCTTTGCTTTCCAAAGCCATTAGCAGAGGGTGTCTTTTGGAAACAATCTATACTCTGTACTAAAACTACTAATAAAAATTAAATTTATTCCCATTGCATTTAATTCTGAATTTCAAGCTCCAGTGAAGAATAAAATTTGTCAGTGTTTGTTATTTGCAGAAAACCTGTGCTCTGGGAACAATTAAACTGCAGTGAGTAATTGCAAAATCAAAAGTACCTTCAGAAAGTTAAAGAATTGCAGGAAGGCAGTAATAAAAATCATTAGGAAGTGTGATTTATGTCACAGTGTTCTGCTAGGTCTGAGATTTGAGGTGTTCAGACCACACTCACATTAATTTTAAACTCCAGTGATGGAATGCCAGCCAGCACAGAAGAGTCTGGATGTGTCAGAGAAAGAGTCTTGCTTGTAGCCTCTGCTTCTTGATTTATGGAATATCGTTGATTGGCATCTGCTTATTTGAGAAATAATAGTTCTAGGATTTAAGCTCTCAAGGCCAGGGATTTAAGTGGAAAAAGAGACTTTAGACAGAGGAAACAGCAGTTTGAATGTCTTTCTCTCTTCAGGAAAGCAGGAGGAGGTACAGAGATAGAAGTTTTTGCATTTTTTGAGGTACCTATGCGTCTTAAAAATCTGGCCTTTTCCTGCACACTTCTTTTGCAGATAACTGGATATCAGCATTTTAAGCCTGAAGGATTGGCAAAGACAAGTAGGCTTGAGTACAGCCCTCCTTTAGCATGATGTGGGTTCCCAGAGGTGGGAGATCTCCCCTGTCTCCATTCTCCCTCCAGCTTTCTGCTTCCCCTGTCATGCTGGTGGCCATCTATCCAGCCAAAGCCTGGTATGCTTTGGCTCCATCCTTCTGGATCCTTTTCTTTAGTGTGTGCTACCTTCTTGAATAATTATATTTCCTTTGTAGTAAATCCTATAAATACAACAGGACACAAGAATCTAATTTATGACAGCTCTTCTGATCTAATTGGTTGAGATACTGAGACAGCAGCAACTTCATAATTTAACGATTAATTCAAGACCTGAGGCAACTGCTTTTTCCTGGGCTGTAGCAGTAAGTTCATCCCTGAGATAACCATAGCAAGAGCCTGAAGAGAGGGAATGTGTTGTTCCAGCCTTCCAGCAGAGACTTTTTGTCCTGAAAGTTAGTGTTTTGGTAATTTCTAGAATAAAACCCTCCGCCCTCTTTGTTGGCTTTGCTCTATGTCTCTGTTTACCATCCTCTCCCATGTGTCTTAACTATCGTCTGCCAATAATCTCATAGATTCACAAGATACCAGGTTGGAAGGGATCAAAGACCATCTAGTCCAACCTCTCCACCTAAAAATCCAGTTTAAATTAGCTGTTCCATCAGCCTGTCCAGCTGGGTCTGAAAACTGCCCAGTATAGGGCGACAGTCCCCCTTCCCTTGGGAGCTGATTCCAGTGGTCAATTGTTCTAACAGGGAAGAATTTTCCTCTGAACTCCAATGGGAATCTCTCGAGGAGTAGCTTACACCCATCACCATTTGTTTTTTCTATAGGACTCCTTGTAAAAAGGGAGTCGCTGGCTTCTTGGCAGCCATCCTTCTTTGCCTTAATATAAGGAAACACTTGACGTCCCCAAGCAGATCCAAGTCTCTGCCCTGGATGCAGATGTTTGTTCATGGTGCAGGTGCAGTCCTGAGCCCCAGACCTCCTTTTGCTCACTTGTGTGATATCCCAGGGATAGTACTGTGTTCACCAGTGTGACAGGGTGAGCCTGGCATCCACAAAATGAACCAAGGCAGATGCTTTTGGGAAGGTCCCTGTAATCACTTCACTTGCCATATCCAACATCTAGTGCTGGGGACACCTCCAAGGCAGGTGCCATGGGTAGTTTAAATGGAAATGAGTTTGGGGTGAGACAGCAGCTTGTCCAAAGTTGTCTGTCACTCTCCATCAACCAAGAACTCTTCCCAGCAAAGAGGGGATCAGCCTTTTTATTCCAACTGGGTTTCAAATTATTGGCCCTGTCTGTGTCACAGGGGCTCAGGTAGGATAGGAAGGCTTCACTTGCATCCTGGCTGCCCTTGCAGAAGGCTCAAGAGGTTGGGTAAAAGGCATTGAAGTTGTTACATGCTGAGCATTTCATCTATATTTAGGGAGGAAAAGGAAGCACTTAACTACCAGCTGCAGATCGACTAACAAGGGTTATATTAGAGAAAAATAGTCCATCACACTTTACTTCATTTCCTTCCTGCCTCACAAATCATTTGGAGAGCAGAAGCTGTCCTTGTGATCCAGCATCCCAGATCCAGAAGTTGGATCACGTTCCCTGCCCACTCGCCCATCAGTTACCCCAGTACCTGTGACAGCATCGCAGTAGAAGGGGAAAAACAAGTTTGGGTTGCTGCTTTGTGTTAGAATCTCACCAGAGAGGGGTCAGAGTCAGATACAGGGGATGGTGTCACTCCCTAGCTGAGAACAAGGTGTCTTAGTAGCCAAAGAAGAGCCTTGCTGCAGTTAGGACTGTGGAATGTTGTGTTTTCTGAAGGTTTGGGGTTTTTTTTCTTTCCATTGCATCCTTCTGGATAGGAAGGTGGTTCTGCTGTTTTTGATCTGTTCGTTATTAAAAGAAGATCAGAGTTGTGCTAAAGTAATCCAGTCTTCATCCATTGGAATTAAAACTGTCTGGATGTAGCCCCAGCTTAATTGGCAGACGAGATGTTCCGCTCCGCAGCGGGGAGGGATTAAAAAAAAACAAACTGCAATCATGGATCTTTTATTTAGAGTAACTCACGCAAGATTAGATGTAATAAATAGAAGTTAATGAGCTGCAGAGGAAGGGCCTAGTGCTGGTGACACAGTCTGCCCCAGCAGTGCTGGGCTGGGTCAGTGCTGGGTCAGCATCACTTATGTTTCACCCTCTTGGGAAATACAACAGCAGATCCCATTTCCAGATGTGTTTCATCTACATTAAGAGGTCTTATTGCTGATGAGCTCTTATTTCAGACTATCCCAGTAGACCAGATTGGAAAGGACCCCAAGGATCATCCAGTCCAACCTGTTAAATTAAAGAAGAGCAGTTTAAATGAGGAGGCCCAGCACCCTACCCTGTCGAGCTGTGCCTTAACACTGTCTCTAGTTGTGGAATCTACCACTGGGAAGACCATCCCAGTGTCTAATTGCTCTCATGGTGAAGAATTTTCCTCTTGAGTCCAGTCAGAATCTCCCCAGGAGCAACTCCCCATCACCCTATGTCTAGTCTGTAGGACTTGTGAAAAGGGAGTCTCTGTCCTCTAGGCAGCCGCCCTTTGTGTGCTGGAACATGGGAATAAGGTCCCCCCTAAGCCTTCTCTTCTCAAGGCTGAACAAACCCATCTCTCTCAGCCTTTCCTCATATGGCAGTCACTTATTTCAGTCACTGAATGTGAACTACCCAGATACTTGTTTCCACACCAGGGTTTGGGGTCACTGTGTAGACTTTTTGTGCAGCCCCACAGACATGTAGGGCTCCTGAGTGCCTGGTGTCCTGTTGGACTGGTTATTCCCTACTCATGCACACATTTCTAACTTAATAACAAACTTAATCTTCATTTCTTCCCCCTAAGCCTGAGGTTACAACTGGTAATTAAAATGAAAAGTTTTTTAGCTTTTTAACAAGTGAGATGACCCTGTTAAGATTAATTTATCTACAATATTTCTTCTGCTTTTCCTGAGTGACTCCTGTTCAGCCACTTCCACTGTTGAACAAAGGGAGCCTTAAATAATCACGAGCCTTAATTAGGTGAGGAACTGTGTGTAATAATTCAGTGAATTATTTGTTTGACTTGGAGAGCTTCATACTGGCAGGTGGCAAAAATAGTGATAGCAGTTGCATAATGGAGGAGCTTCGCTCCACCATTATATATGATCTGTTTAATAATATCCTGTGAGGAAGTGTAGAAGCTGGTTTGTTTATTGCAATGATGGACTGTCTTCAGATTTAAATTAAGGAGCTCAGGACTGGAGCCATCAACATCATTTTTCCAGCTGAGAAGTAGCTGACAGTGGAGACCAGCGATAGGAATGCAGGACTTGAAAGCTGCTGTATTGCAAGTCTGTGGTAGTAGCTGGCTCCCACATGACATGACATCCCCTGTTTCCTCTTGACATCTTCTGTTTCAGGTTCAACTGGTCTTCAGTGTTTCTAAGGCAGTGACCTTGGGAATGGGAGTGGGAAGGTGTGATTTGATTTTGCACAAGTGGAATCACAAAGGTAAAGACTGGCAAGTCAGCCAGGGTGAGAGCAGGGTGATCCCACCCATCCCAGCTTCAGCCACAGCCTCGGCTGCTGCAGTCTTTGAATTCCTGCAAGAGCCCAGCTGCTCTGTCTAGACAGTTCATGAGGCTCCTGCCTGTCCTTTATAGAAAATCCAGATGTGTCTGGTACCTCACTGGTGTGTGGATGCAGTTCTCTGAAAGCTTTGTGCTGTTGCTTTAGAACTGATCCACTGCAACAGGCCTGAGGTTTGTGTCTCCTGGGCTCTTTGGAAGAGGAAATCAAAGCGGTGATGAGTGTTAACTCCTGCCCCACCACACAGCCAGCTGTGACTGCATAAAAAATAGTGGGGATGAATTTATTTGTATATTTGTGCATTCACATCTCTCTATATTCTTGTATACTCATATCTGTACTCTGACATTAATATATATTTATGTATGTTAGTACATATGGATTTTTACATATGTATGTGTGTGTGAATATTCATAAATTGATGAAACTTGCAGTGTTTTGATACTGCTGAACTGTTCCAGCTGCTGCCAGAGATTCTAGGGAGAGGAACATTTCTACTACTGATTGTTTCTTTTTCTCAAAATACTTTTAATACAAACCCTGTGTGGGACATGTGGTCTTCAGTGACCCTGTATGCTCCCTGACATGAGATTCACACTCTGCACAGCCAGCAGGAGGCTTGGAAACAACTTTTTGAGTTTCAGAACTGTGGATACGTAAGCATGGAATTAGATATAAATAAATCTGCTTAGGACTCGTGCGCCAAGCCATGCTCCATCTCCTCAGAACAATTCTTTTCCTTAATAGCAAGAGAATATAGTTAAGCCCAGCAAAGAAATTATCTCAAGGAAAGCTGCTGAAAAACAGAGGGAGAGTATCTTTGAGTTATCTTTGGAGAAGCAGTTGGCGTAAGTTTTCTCAGGAAAGACTATAAATGGAGAGTAGTAGCAGGGTTTTATAAATCCTTCTGTGTGTTTAAATGCAGGGACTGTCATGTTTGCAGGCTCTGAATGTACTAATTCCTTTGAAAAACAGGCCCCCACAATGTCATTGCTGTGGAGTTTTTTTGGGGGAAAGTCAATGAATGCATCTTGCAGCCCTAGCTTAGGCAGCAGTGTTGCCATTGGTGCCTGGTTTGCAGGTGGCAGCTGGGAGGGGGCTGTGCAGATGTTGCTGGATCCAGCTGCTCTAGGGAGAGAGGAGATAGGGAGCAGGACACCCCAGCAGCACGGAGGCCCTGTGTGAGCTGTCAGCTCATGCTGCTTGGCTGGGATTTCAATACCAAGGCATGCAGAAGACTTTCTCCTTTCTGAATTCTAAGAGCAGAGCCAGCAGTTGGGTTTAATTTGGTTTGTGGGGATAGGATATAAAAGTGCAGCCTGGGAAGCACCAGGCCTGCTGGCCTTGTAAAAGCTGAGTTTGTGAGACTTGCGTGTTTCACAAAAGCCTGTAATGTCTCGTGTTCTGTCAAATGGAACTAAGTGTTGACTGAAGCATTTGGCAAAGGCAGGTTTTAAAATGCTGGAAAACGTGGCTAGAAAAGCTGTCGGAGGAGCAGAGGGTTCTCATCAGCTTCTGTGCCTCCCTACAACTGAGGCACGTGCTGTTCTCCCTGCTTACCACTGACATGTCTGTGACTGTATGGTCTTTAAATACAGCAGGTTTCTGTGTAGTTTTAACCATTAAACTCTCTGCATCTGCCTGGGGAAGTGCCCGTTTGTCAGACTACTCAATCTCCATGTCCTTGACTAATTAGAGTAGCTGCTGCAAGACCCAAAGCTCCTCTTTCTCTCCTCCCAGTCTTCCCTCTACTCTGTCAGGGCAAGGTCCCCCATGGATCCTTTGCTCATTGGGGATGGGCTCTGTCTTTCCAGCACAGGATTTGACCCCACTGCTTACACAACCTGGACTATTTAGTCCTTGCTGGAAGATACATTTTGTTTTTATTTTATATTTAGAAAAACAGATTGAATGGATAATGAGAAACCTCCTCATTCCAGTGTCTCTCTTTTTCTCTGAAGAAAATACACTATTATCCTCATTAGGACAAACTTAATTGATTTTTGGCTGCCTTCCATTCCTCAGCGTTAGCGTTTCATGTGTTGCCATCTCTTCCTTCTCTATATTTTATCCCTTGGTGTAAATCCCATGTTTATTTCTTGGCAATTCTGCATGGCCAGTAGTAAATTGTGCTGCTCTATTGTCCTCCATACATCCTACATTCTTCCCTCCCCCAGAATTGCTTATGCAAATATGTTGATAAGAAAAGAAAGACATGGTGTGGTTCTTCGCCTTCATGAATGTTGATGGGTTTCTATAACAGGGAGCTTGCTTTCTGCAGTCGGAGCAGCTGTAAACCTCTTGTAGAAGATAATGAAAAGAAATTTTCTCTTCATATCCATTCTTGTGAGGTTGAATTCCAAGAGGAAAGGGAGGTGGTAGCCATGCTCTGCTGAAGCTCACAGCTAACCTGGCTCTCCGGTTTGGTCCTGATTGCCTTTGTGGTAAATATATTTCTCCTGCTATGGGCTGCTTGAGAAACCGGGCAACACAACCCCAGGCAGGTGGCTTCATCCTTTTTGCATCGTTGCCCCATGGTTCCCCTGCGTCCAGCCATGCCATTCCTGGCAGAGGTGGTAACCCCTCCCCACACATCCCCCCTGTGATCGTCCAGCATCATGCCTAGATCTGCTTCTCTGGGCTTGAAGGCCATTACTGTGGGACCAGAGTTCATGTGCTGGCTCCCATATAATGTCACTGCTCAAGCAGAGCCCTCAGGGAGGGTGAGTTAGCCTTTCCAGACAGTACAGCCTGGCTTCAGAGCCGACTGAAGGAGCTGTATTAGAAGGGTATTTTTTTTTATGTTGACTTTAAAAAAAAATGAGGGAAGGATTACAGCCATTTGTCTTGTGTTGATGTATTTATCACCTTAACAGACTTAACCAGGTGGTGAAACAGTCAATAAAACACCTGACTGCATTAGTGCAGAGTAATCCTGATGGTTAGCACTTTGTATAGATGTTGTAAAACTATTTTGAGTCTTAAGTCTTTGGGTGTCTTTGAAATAATCACTAAATTGTTAAAATCTAAATCTAATCTGCAGGGTACTTGAGGCTGTTCTCCCCCTCCCACCCCATGTTTGTCTGGTTTTTATTCCTCAGCAGAGGTAATTGCTTGCTGTGACACCCTTAAAGGATTGCTCCCATTTCTTGGGTGTTTTATAGCCATGCTAGTGCAGCACTAAACATATTTAATATTATTTAATCTGCTGTTGTAATGAATCCCAGGCAGTCTTCCTTTGGGTGCTCTGGTGGGGTTGGCATCGGCCTTGTAGTCTGCAGCAGGCAGGTCCCAGCCTGAGCAGCCAGGCAGTTCTATGTTCTGCAGTACTTGCTCTGATATTGTGGAGAACCAGATCTCTACAGCAATGTTTGGGTTTGGGGATGGTGGCTGCTTTGCACTCTTGTTTTAGCTGCTCTGGGCGGCACCAGTGTCTCCTGTATCTCTTGACCATGGGATTAACAGCTCATTGCAAACTCCACCTTCCATCCCCAGATTAGAACATCCTGTTGGGTGCAGTTGAGTTCAGGTCTTGGTGGCTTTTTAGTCCCTCATGTGCTGGGTTTCTTTTAGTTGGTCTCTAAGGGAGGATAGACCCATCTGAAGTGTTAGGAGTGCTCCAGACCCATTGTGGGAATAAGCTCTGCAGCTCATGAGCTAAACACCTGTCCCTGTGCCCTGTGTGTTAAGGACTTTGCTGGACTCTGGTTGGGTTGGCATGTTTGTTTTTTTTTTCACAGACTGATTTAGGTTGGAAGGGATCTCAGGGATCATCCAGTTCCAACCCTCTGCCATGGGCAGTGATACCTCTCAACAGATCAGGTTGTACAGAGCCCCATCCAACCTGGCCTTAGACATTTTGAGGGATGGTGCAGCCACAGCCTCCCTGAGCAACCTGTTCCAGTGCCTTAGCACCCTCACAGGAGGAATTTATTCCCAAGATCTAAAATTCCCTTGAATTTGTGTGAGAATTTGCTGAACCTTAGTGAATCAGATCTGGGGGAGCAGGGTGTCTACACATAATGTGAACTCATCACCCAGCACCTCTCCTGAGCCTGGGACCTGCTGCTTTGCAGATGACATGTCTCCTCTACTCTTGCTTTACTCATGGCTGTGCATGCTGCAAGGGACTCATCGTCTCGGTGAAACATGGCCTCTGCATTAATGTGAGAAGAAGGAGCTTTGGTTGAGTTTATTCATGGCCAGACTTGTTCCTCACCATTACAACTCTGTCTCACATTTCCATTCCGCACGGAGGATGGCTTCTGCAAGGATTCGCCATGATTGTGCAAGCAGCGATAGATCAGTCGTAGCAATGGTTGATGGCAATTTTTTGTGCGTGTCAGCAGTTTTTCCAACCAAAAAAGCTTTTAGCTCTTGGGCAGAAAGTCAAGTGCCATTTTAAATGCAGAGCCATCAGGAGGTTGGAAAAAAAAAAAGCTGGAAGTTGGTCTATTTTCCCTCCCTTATGGTTTTTTTTGGGGGGATGAAGTGCATAATAAGCTGTTAGCTCAGATAAATCCTAATTGAGGATTCAGTCAAGGCTGTTGCTAAATTAGCAAAGCAGGTCTGCTAGACAAATGCAGCTTCAGTTTGTCAAAATAGAAGCAATTCTTAAAATGATCCTGTGGAAAGAGGATTCATGTCATTAAACCCTTTTATCTTGCCTATTCCCTAACACAGCCTTCTTGTCCCTTTCAAGAATTGCCCAAATCATCCGAGTCATCACAGCACGTGGCTCTGGTGTGACTCCGTACCATTTTGTCAGGCTGTGGCTGTCATGCGCTCTGAACAGTGGCTTTCGTTGACCTTGGGAAGGTCCCTTCATCAAGGGGTGCCTGGGCATCCCTTAAATTCAATTCATCCAGGGCTCTTCCAGTTCCTCAAACCAAGGTCTCTGAGGTGTGGGTGGCACCTGGCCAGTGCAGCTCTGTCTGGGAAGCCGGTGGGGTGCAGCATGGAAGAGCAACTCCAGGCAAAGTGGTGTCAGGGTCTGGTACTTTGCAAAGCATCCAACAGGCAAACTCTCATGGAGATTATTTATCCAGCACCAAATGACTAGAGCTGTATCAGTGTGTAGTGATGAAGTGGGGCTCAGAAACTTCATTCTGGGTGTTTGTCCAGGTGAACGTCTGTCTTTTTGTTCTTCTATTACAGCTGTTATTTGACATTAATGCTTCAAGTGATTCTGCACCTCGAGTAGTGGGGGCAGTTCTGGACGCTGCAGTATAAGAAGGACATGGAGCTGCTACAGAGGGGACAGAGAAGGGCAGCTGGGCTGATCAGGGGTCTGGAGAACGGGTCTGATGGGGAGAGGCTGAGGGAGGCTGTTCAGCCTGGAGAAGAGGAGGATGAGGTGAGACCTCGCTGCTCACTACAGCTACCTTAAGGGAGGTTGCACTGAGGGAGCTGTTGGTCCCTTCTCCCTAGGGACCAGTGATAGGACCAGAGGAAATGGAGTCAGGTTGTGCCAGGTGAGGTTCAGATTGGATCTAAGAAAAGCTGTTCTCAGCAGGAGTGAGGAGGCCTTGGAACGGGCTGCCCATGGAAGGAGTGGAGACATTGCCCCTGGAGGGGTTCAGCAAACAGGCCGCCAAGGTGTTTCAGGAGATGGGTTGCAGGTTGGAGCTTGTAGGGCGGATGGTTGGACTTGGTGATCTTGAAGGTCTTTTCCGCCCTTGATGATTCAGTGATTAACTTGTAGATGGCTTTACCCTGGACCTTAAAGTGGCTAGAAAATCAAAAAAACCCACAGCTGGATAACCAATTTAACTTACACCCAGCTTCTTCTAGCATAACTGGGAGATTTGGTGGCCCTTGTTGCTTTGTGGATCAGTAACATCTTTCTTTCCCTTCCAGTTCAAGATCAATGGCCAGTGGAACACTTGGATTGACTACGAGCGCTTCCAGGAGCTGGTGCAAGAACATGAGATGAGTGGTGGCGCCAAGACATTCTCAGCGACTGATTACACAGCCAGGACTCCCCGCTGGGCACTGTTTGGATCCAGAGAAAAGGGGTTTGATCCCTTGGACATCAGACACCAGCGGAGGAACAAAGCGAGAGACATCTCTGGGTGCTGACATTGGGTTGGGACTCACTGAACTCTGGCTGGCTGGCCACTGAGCTCCAGTCTCCAGTTTTGAGCTAACACTGCTTTTGAAGCTATTCACCAAGTTTTTTCTGACTTTTGATACTGAGAAGCAGGGTAAAATATTCATTTAACCCTTCCCTTGTGTTTTTAGGGCTCTTACATGAAAATATTTATCATGTTCTCTCTCTCTAGGTAGATAGAGGGAAACCAGCCCTAAATACTAGGCAGGATGGCAGCTATGTCTGTGCCCTGCCCACTTGTTCCTTCTGGGGTCTGTCTGACATCTGGAAACCACTCTGAAATCAATTTGTGCAGCGTTTTCTCCTGCAATTACGCTTCAAATGCCTTGTGCTTGCAGCAGATCTTTCAGCACGCTTATCTGAACTCAGTCCCTGTTGGGGCTGAGAAGAGGGACCAACCAGCGTGGGGTGGGGAGCTTTGTTTCTGTTGGGAGTGGGGGCATTGAACCCACTCCCCAAAAGCAGCAGCTTGTGCCTCACCTGAGATGGTGTGCTGTAGAGTTAAAGCAGGTTGGCTTTCACCAGGAGGCTTGTGTGGGCTCGAGGTTGTGGGTTTAGTGGGATCGGCTGCACCCTGAAAGTGTGATCTTTAGTTAAATGTGAGGTCTCTTCTCTTCTCTTCTGCCATAAAGGATCCCAGTCTGGGAGAACCTGTGTGAAGTCACGATTTTGGGGTCAGCTCCTGCCCTTTTGGTGGTGATGTCGCTCCAAATATGTTTGACCTAACTGGGTAAAACCAACCCATTTTCTATAGGTTTCCAACTGGCTCAGAGCCACCCTTCAGCCTGTGGTGCTGCTAGGGATGTAGGGGAGAGATCTCCACCCTCCTTACTGCCCCTGTGGCTCCTATAGACCCTGCTCCAAAGAACTGCCCTTGCTCTGGCTTGGGTTGTTTTGCCCAATGCCAGGGCACATTGTGCTTCCGGGATGTCATTCCCAGTGAAGAGGAACCTGTTGCTTCTATATCCAACCTAGATGCTCAAGAAGTTCCATCCTGCAGGCAAAATGGGCAAAAATTATTTGAACCACTTAGAGCCAGAGAGCAATTGAGGAGCTCTGTGCCATGTCTCCAGTGCCAGGTCCAGCTCATCCTCCTTGGCACAGGCTGGCATCTGTCCTCCCCATGCTGCAGGCTCGCTTCAGCCCCACTGCTGCTGTGCCCTGACTCATGGGGTGAGTCATTCGGGATGGGGGGCTGCGTTTCAATTTTGAACAATGATAAATATATTTGTTTCCAAAAATCTCCGGCAGGAAAACATCCCCTAAACAGAGAACTGTCATCCATCAGCTTTGTCTTCTGGCTCTGCTCCTAAATCATTTATGGTGGTGGAGCTGCTGTTGTGCCTCGAGGGGAAAGGAAGAAGATATCGGAATTAATTGATGGAAGGGCAACTGCAAACTGAGCCAGGAGCTGGCAAAGGCTCCAGGGCCTTGCGGGAGGGGACCTGACCCAGTACTGGGAGCACGTGCTGCTCTTACAGCTGCTGTGATGAAGGGGAGGAGTTAATCCTGGGTAAATATTTCAAAAGAAGCGTTTGCTTTACTGAGCTGAGCTATCCTGTGGGTAGGAGCTCACTGGGTTTTTTCTCCTCCTCCTTGTCTTGTCTCTGTCTCCTTCCTGGTCAGGCAAGATAGGCGAGTAGATGAATGTGATCAAATGCATCAGAAGATGCTGCAGGGACAGGGGTGGCAGGAGCTCCTGGATCTCATTTCCAGCTGTGGCAGGGTATTTAGGAGGAGGTGGAACCCACACCAGGTTCCTTCAGCCAGGCTGAATCTTCACTCCCAAAATCATGGGAGCAGTGGCACAGACTGAAACCAGTGAGAGCACAAAGCTGGGGTGACTTTGTCATCAGCCACTGCCCCTTCCCTGGTGGCCCAGTCCCCATTCCAGCATGGGGCACAGACCTATGTGGCTGCATCCTCTGGCTTCGAATGGAACCACCGTGTCTCCTCGATGCTTAGACAAATCCCAGCCTTTCTCTTCATCCCAAAGCCTTTCTCTGTTACAGAGGAGCCTGTGCTGGCCTGCACAAGGAAGGGTTCTCCAAGTCCTGCAGCCACTGATACTGGGGGTGGCTGGTGACACAGCAGGGGCCTGGAGATGAAGAGTTGGAGGCTGGGAACAGTTATATTTAGCCTGGTGATTTAAAGCATTTTCCCCAGAAACTGCTGTTCATGTTGGACTGGGGATAATTCACTGGCACAGCAGGCTTTCTATTAGTTTTACTATTTATTCTTGTTTTAACAAAAGCCTGCCCTGTGTTCTCAGCACTATCCCTCAGGTCTCACATCCCTGCTGTGACTTTCTCTCGTTCATAGCCCACCATCTCACCTCTCTCCAGGGACCAGTGGAGCTAGAGCTCCCTGCGCTGCCATTCACAGCAAAGAGGGACCTGCTGTGTGTGACCCTGACAGGGTATCGCTGTGCCTGACCTGGCCTTTTCCTTTTAATACCTCTCAAAACACAACGTGCTGGCTTAGAAATGCCACTGGATACCTCCTCCCTGGAGGATGCTGCTCCCAGGGCTGTAGCATCCTGTCTGTCTCCAGCCTGCCTGTCTTTAGTCTGCCACAGCACCAGCTCCACAGATGTATTAGAAGTGTCCCAGCTGGATGTTGCCAGTGACGGGGCTTCCCCAACTGCTGCAGGCTCCTCTGAATGATCTTGAAGGGCAAGTGAAGACCTCCTACAAGGATGTCATTCCTGCATAGGGCTCCCATTTCTGCAGGAAACTTTGGTGGGGAGCAGCACAGAAGATAACAAAAGTTGCTGGATTTTATGATGGCAGGAACGAGCTGGAGCATCTGATCCCTTGTCCCAGCTGCACTGATACGGTCCAGCTCAGAGAGGAGCCAGGGATGGCAGGAACGAGCTGGAGCAGCTGATCCCGTGTCCCAGCTGATCCCGTGTCCCAGCTGCACTGGTACGGTCCAGCTCAGAGAGAGCCAGGAGCAGTCCTGCTGGCCTGGAGATCCAAGCTCAGTTCTAGTTTTCCATGAAAGTGAGATGAAATCTCTTCTCAGATTTCAGTTGATTTTTTTTCTGTTGATTTTCTAAATAAAGTTTGGGGATTTTTTAGAAATGAACTCTTCTTTCCAATGAAGATGGAAATTTTCCAAGGATTTCACAACCTAAATGTGAAGATTTGAACTGGAAGATGAGCTGGGAGGGGTCTTTACTCATGGACGGTTTTTGCTTCATGTATTAGCTATTCTTACATCCTTCCTCATCTCATTGCAGGGCAGCCGCCACCATGAGGGTGGGTGGATGTTGCTGCAATGTCCTAGCTGTGGGAAGCCAGACCATAGCCCCAGGGGCTTCCCTGTTGCACAGTGACTGGTCCATCTCTGGAATTCACCTTTCTAAACCAAACAAGATAATTTTCTGGGCAGACCCAAATCAGTGAGTGACCACTTTGGGGAACCGCAGTGTAAGAAAGACCTGGAGGTGTTGGAGTGAGGGCAGAGAAGGGATTGGAGAACATGATTTATGAGGAGAGGCTGAGAAGTTAGGATTGTTCAACCTGAAGAGAAGGCTGAGTGAAGACCTTATTGCCCTTCACAGCTACTGGAAAGGAAGTTGTGGTGAGGCTGGTGTTGGCCTCTTCCAAATAACTGAGAACAAGATCAGAGCAAGTGGCCGGAAGTTGCCCAAAGGGAAGTTCAGATAGGAAATTAGGAAAAACATTGTCAGTGAAAGAGCAGTGAAACACTGGAACAGGCTGCCCAAGGCAGTGGTGGATTCCCTATCCCTGGAAGGGTTCAAAAGGTGAGTAGATATGGCATTCTGGAACATGGTCTAGTGGTCATGGAGGTTTTGGGTTGAAGGTTAGACTGAATGATCTTAGAGGTCTTTTCCAGCCTCAGTGATTCTGTAATGAGAAGGACTGAAAGAAAACACTTCAGCCAAAAACTTAAGAAAACCCTGGAAAAAATTCAGAACAGCAGCAATTGCTTGGAAAAAGATTGTGGTTAAACACTCCAAGTGCACCTTTTCCTTGTTCTGACGGAGCCTGGCTTGCCTGGGTGTGAACTGATTCAACACCCTGAACCAGCCAAGGACTAGTCCCTTGTTTGTAGAACGGGTTGGAAGCCCTTGGCCACCCTGTCCACGTGACTATGGGGGACACAGCACATGTCAGTTCCTTTCTTGCAGACACCTGCACCACCACCTCCATTCTACTCTGGTGTCACTCTCTCTATCGCTGGGATTTTTAAGGCTGCTGATAGTAAAACAATCCTCACCCCTGGGGCAGCCATCTGGGAGCTTAACCCACCGCTGCCTCGCTAAATCCCATCTTCTTTGCCAGGGGCTCCGATTAGATCAGCTGTTTAAATCATCTTAGTGCTAAAGATATGTTATTTGGAAAACAGAAGAGAAAGCATCAAAGACATGAATAATTAGCTGTTGAACGCCGCAGCCACCCGTGGTGGTTTGCTCCAGGAAATACGAAGCCGCTTGTCGAATTATCTGCATCCCCCTGGAGCTGTCATCGGCAACTGGTAATTTCTCCTCCGGCTGGGACTGGGGGAGGACAACAGGTGAAACCCTGCTGGCAGGTTGGTTTTCACTGTAATCATGTAGATGGGACCTGGTTGTGAAGTTTTGGTGGGAAATGGGCTTGTTGCAGCCTTTGCCGACACTGTGGTCCAGCCGTAAAGCTCTGTAAGGGGGAAGTGATGCTGGTGTTTCACCTACAGCGTCTCATGCCCTTGTGGGAGCTGGCAGAAGCCTTAGCGTCAGTGTTTGCACTTCCAAACAAAAATATTCTGTGTAGAAGGATTTGGGTTAGATGGGACTGTAAATCCTGTCCCACCCCCCTGCCATGGGGGTGACCCCTCTCACCAGACCAGGTTGCCCAGAGCCCCACCCAGTCCCACCTGGCCTGGAACACTTCCAGGGATGGAGCAGCCACAGCCTCCCTGGGCAACCTGCTCCAGGGCCTCAGCACCATTGCTGTAAAGAATTTCCTCCTAATATCTAATCTGAATCTCCCCTCTTCTGTCTTAAAGCCATTTCCGCTCATCTGATCAGTTACCCAGCTTTATGGCTTCACTTAGAAATATGGAGCTCCATTCTGGAGGAGGTCTCTGAGCCCAGGAGCACTCGTAACATCTCAGTGGAGTGGAAGGCAGCTAAACACAGCCCCATGCCATGGCCAAGCTGAGCCCTTGAGGATGTCTAGAGGGTCTTCTCTAACCGGGATGATTCTGATGGAACACAAAAGTCTGTCCTGTGAGAGCTCTTCAGGAGGGCAGCAGTGAGCAGCCATCTCCAGCCTGGCCCCACAGTAAATCTGGCCAGGGCAGCAGCAACCCCCAGGCTGTTCCTGTGGGTATTTCCATAAAAACTCCCTTTTCTGCAGTTTGTGCTGTCCCGGGTCAGTGTCACAGAGTGATTCTCACGCCTGTGAGGCCCTTACAGCTGTGTGGAAGCCATTTAGCTGGCAAAGGATTCTAGACAAGGAAAATCAGCAGCAGGTTATTTCTCTACAGGTAGAGCCAGTTCATTGTAAGGGCTGCAGGAGGGAGGGTCTTGGAGAGGTTCTAAAGGCTCCTGGAACTGCTCAGGTGGCAGTGGGTTTGCTTTAAGCTCTGAAGGATGATCTGTGAGTGTGGAGGAGTTGATACTGAGGATGCCTCTGCTCATAGAAGGTGCTTGAGGTGAGTTTTACACCCTGGACTGGGGGTGGGTTGTGCTGTGTGTGGTGTCATACTGGAGAAGCTGTGCTGGTGGGGTTAGTGGTGACTGTGGCTTTGTGGTCCATTAGCCTGTTTCTTGGGGACTCACAAGGTGAGGGCTGCTGCAGGAGGGTGAGGAAGGTTCACCCCATACCTGGAAGTGGGGTTAGAGGTGGAAAATTAATCTTGGCAGGTGGTGGGTGAGAGACCTGCTGGGAAATGGCTATGAAATAGAGCAGCAATTGCTCTGGTGCTTTACAGCGCTAGCAAAATTAATCTCATAATTTCAAGAGGGGAAAAAAAAGACTTCTCGGATCTGTTTGAAATCTACTCTGGCTTCTCAGAGGCTGAAAAATCACTTCCACCTGGAGCACCAGCATGGATCAGTTCTGTGGGGGCTGCAGTGCTGCCATGTGCCACATAGGCTGAGTGAGTTGCTTATCCTGCTCCTCCTTTTGCCTGAATCCTTCCCCCCTCCCCCTTAAAGCTTGGCAAATTTGGAGAGGAGCTGGAAGACCTCAGCACTCTTGAGGCTGGTTGAGCAGGAGCCTCTAGCTGCACAGTGTGACCTCCCAGCCAAAGCAAGCTGTGTGTGCATAGTGCTGTATTTCAGAAACTGTAGGTATGGTGCTGTATTTGACCTCTGGTTTCCCTCCCACCTCTGGTGCAACTCCATGTCCTCCTGCCTATCTGGGTACTTGTGTTCTTCTCTGGTGTAGAAAAGTGACTGCAAGGTTAGGCTCTGGGTTTCTTCCCTGCCTGTGAGCCTTTGCCCTAGATGATGCTGAGAGTTCTCAGGGATGCTTTGACCTCACACTGGAGGCTTCTTACTGCCGTCACCCATCTGGTCTCAGGCAGTGGCCCAGCTGGGGCTCTTGCCTGCCCTTGCATGTCCAACCCAATGCAGGTGTAAGGGCTCCTTCCACCTCAGCCCAGGCTCAGAAAAGCCCAGGCACACAAACCTGCCTGTTTTTCAAAAACCTGGACCAGATTCTGTGTCTGGCAAGACGTCAGCGCTGGCAGAAGTTCCAATGGAAAAAAAAAAAAGGCAAAAGTGCCAATGTTTATATGGAAAGCTGGAGTTTCAGTCAACAATTCGTAGGTGAGAGTTTCTCTCCTGACTGTTCTGGCCAGCCTGTTCCAGTTATCTGCTGCCTGCTAATGTTTTAATGACCAAACTGATGGCTGTTCTTGATTTTGATCCTGGGAAGCTTCTGTAGAAAACCAGAGGGGCTCCACACAGCCAGCTGTGTGTCTCTGGAGGGCTCTAAAATTAATTTTTCTTAAAGGTTGTACTGTTGTTTTTATGAGGAAGGACAGTAGATGGTCCTTCTGTGTTGGCAACCTGATCCAACCCTGGGATGTGCTGAGCTGCCTTCGGGAGAAGCTTTGTCATAGAATCACAGAATGATGTTTAGGTTGGTGGGGCCTCAAACACCTCCCTAGGCAACCTGTTAAGCCCCCTCTTGCTAAAGAAGTTCTTCCTAACAGCCCATTTCAATCTCCCCTTCTCTAATGTGAACCCACTGCCCCTTGTCCTATCATTCCAGACCTCTGTAAACAGCCCCTCTCCAACCTTCTTGTAGCCCCTTTCAGGTACTGATGCTGCTATGTAGGGTCCTAACTGCAGCATCTGCAGGCTCCTCCTCCAGGTACAATGTGCGGTGGCACAAAGCATTCGAGGTGGTGCAGTAATCACAGCAGTGCCTGCAAATACTGCTGTTTGTTCACCATCTGTGGACTCAGGGTGGTGTAAAAGCAGCTACCAGTGGTGTAAATGTTTTTTCTTACCATCTTGACAGCTTTGTAGACTGAGATCCCAAATTTCAACCAGCGGATGGAGGATCAGTTCTGTAGGAACACATAGGAAACAGATTTCAAAGTCACATAGGCTGCTGCCTTGGTAGATGGTTGCAGACATCCTGTGAAACACAAGCAGGGCTGAGTAAACTCAGAAAGATCCATAGAAAAGTCAGGAGAGGCTGGGACAGGAAAATGAGAGTGTGTAGTTCAGGTCTTAAGTAAAAATGTATTCATTACAATGAATTATTAATTATTAATAAACACATTAATAGGGGTTCATATTTTCCAGACTGTTTCCAGACTGGCTCCACTGTGATTTGGATCACATAACGTCAGGAGGTTTTTTAATGTTTCATATCTTCTATCTGAAGTGTTCAAAGCACTCTGTTGCCATCGGTGGAACACAGTTGCCCACGTGGGTAACTCTTCTGGGTGGGCTTTGTGGTGCTTGTTTCTTTGTGCCTGGAGAGCCTAGTGGTTAAAACATCACTGTGCACAGCGTAGTTGCAGCTACTCCATCCCTAGCAGCTCTGGTGTCAGTGATTGTGGGAGATGGCAGTGTTGCAGCCCCTTATGTTTGGGTGGAACTGGAGCTCTGATTCCGTGTGCTGTCTCCATCCTTGGAGGGTTTTATGGCCCACTTGGCTAAAGCAAAGCCCTGAGCAACCTTGTGTAACCCCCATGTTGGAAGAGGAGATTGCATTGAAGACCCACTGTATCTAGTCATCTTTTGTATGCAGGAGTTGAGCTTTGCCATGGATCATCCAAAATTACAGCCTCCCTGGTACTGACACTACCTGGTTCCCACCACAGCCAGACAGGGTTTGGAGCTTTAGCTTCATGCCTTGTAGAAGCAGGAATCATCACAAGTTCCTCTATGATTTGGGTAGGATCATAGGATCATAGGATGTTAGGGGTTGGAAGGGACCCAAGAGATCATCGAGTCCAACCCCCCTGCCGGAGCAGGACAAAACTATCTAACACAGATCACAGAGGAACGCATCCAGGCGGGCCTTGAAAGTCCCCAGAGAAGGAGACTCCACGACCTCCCTGGGGAGTCTGTTCCAGTGCTCTGTGACCCTCACAGCAAAGAAGTTCCCCCTTGTGTTGAGGCGGAACCTCCTCTGCTGCAACTTACACCCATTGCTCCTTGTCCTATGGGGGTAGTCAGGCTTCCTGCAGTGAAGGCAAAACACACTCTGTTCCTTACACCACGAAGCCACCAGAAGATGGCCCTTCTTTCATTGTTCCCGTTTTGGGGAGGTATCTGCTTTTTCTTAAAGATCTTTACATTGTTATCAAAAAATCAACCTTTCCCCAAGGCTTTTTGTATTTAATCAGCAAATACCATCCAATTATGTGGGGATAAAATAATTATGTCTCCCTCAGCAAACCTACTTCGCTTTCTTTCCTCAAGGGGAGGAGAGGTCTTCCCTCAGGATTATGTGATTAAATAGAGGTTTTAAAGAGAGATCTTGCTTTGTTACTTAAAGGGCTTAAAGTTAAATCCTCTCAGAAGTGAGCTGCACTCTGCAAATGCTGAGTAAGGCAACTGGGAACTGATAACTCACCTGGTGTCCCTTTCATTGTGCACCCCATGCCTGGATGCTGAAGTGAGCTCTAGGTGGCACCAGCCCTTGGCCAGGCTATCAGAGTAGTCCCAGTGTCCATCGCTATGGGTGGCTACCTCTGCTTTTCTGACAGCTGGATGGGTCTCTCCTCCTTTAGTGGGCTGTGAAGCCTGATAGCATCTCCTTGTGGTGAACCCAAACCTTTTTGTTCTCTTAAGACTGTGGGAACTGCAGTTGGATATGGCCAGTCACCTGCTGAGGCATCTTGCCTGTTTCTCCCCACCCTGATGAAGGTCCATCCCTCCCAGATGTCCAGTGGTGGTTTGGCATTGTGCTGCTCCACATCCACCTTCACTAATGGTTTTCCCTGGTTCAACCCTGCTTCTGCTCCCCTGCACTGGGAGAGGAGGTCGTGTTGTCTCTGCTTTGGCAGGTCAGCAGTCAAATGTCTTGCCCTAAATGAAGGTTGGAAGCCACATCACACCGTGTGCTCTTGCCTGTTTGTGTCTATCAGCTCTACAAAGCTCAGGAGCCATGGGCTGCCTTGGAAAAGGTCTCTGAGCTACCAGTAAGTAGAGGAGCTGCTGGAAGGAAGGACCTGCTGGGTTAATTTATTCAATATAGGCAAAAAGCATCGGAAAAGCTGTTCTGTCCCCTCATCAGTGGTTTGCTGTGCTCTGCCACCAACATTTTCTGTGTGATTATGGCCCACTAGCCAAGTGCTGGCCATGTGCTGCTCCCATGCACTGGGCAGGCGCCAGCACTTCAGAGAAAATCACCTACTGTGGTCCCTACAGCCAGACCCTGATGGAAGGAGGTGGAGACGGCCCTGTCTTGTTTGTTCTCAGCCACAAGAGGCCAAATCCCCAGCTGAGAGCTCTCCTAACAGCTCTCTGTATTGGTGGTAATTTCTCAGTAGCTTTTACCTCTGTAACTGGTGTGAGAAACAGGAGTTGGGACGTTTATGGGCTGCTGTAGCTGACAGAAATCTGAGAGGCTTCACAAAAGGACTGGAAAGCACCTCCCAGGCTTTTACTTCTCTTAGTTTGGGCTGCCCTGAGAGTGTCCTTCTTGTTCAGGACAAGCACATTGAGGGAGTTTGCTGGCATGTCCAGGTGTCAGCTGCCTCCGACAGAGGGACTCAGGTTTCTGGCAGGTTTGCACTGGGGTTTTGACTAGGGAAACAGGGGAAGGGTGAGAGGAGGCACTGAGCTTTCCCAGAACTGCCCTTGTACGTTGGTTGTTCCTCTGCTGGGAACACGCAGACACCACAGACATGCAGCAGAAACATCCAGGGTGGGAATATTAGCTTCCTGTGCCGTGGTGACCATGCCAGGGACACCATGATGTCCTGAGGGTGCTTCAACCACATGGATGGCATCTGTAGAGACTCTTCCCAAAGGCAGTCATCTAGGGGAAAGGCCAGCTATGGGGTCTAGTTGAGAGCAGCACCTTGCAGTGCACTGGTAGGGGGACAGTGTCCTCACCAGTACTGCTGAGAAGCCTCACAGCACCCTCCCTTAGCACCCAAAGCCTGCTGAATTGTGCCTGGCAGCTCTACTGGTAGGACCTTATAGAGACCTTCCAGTACCTGAGAGGGCTGTCAGAAAGCTGAGGAAGACTGTTCACAAGGGCACAGAACAATAGAAAGAGGGGTCATGGTTTGAAGCTGGAAAAGGGCAGATTGAGGTTGGGCAGGAGGAAAAAGTTCTGGAATCTGAGGGTGGGGGATCCCTGGAACAGGCTGCTCAGAGAAGTGGGGGAGGCCCCATCCCTGCAGCCACTCAAAGTCAGGCTAATTTAGCCTTTTGTTGCACACCCAACAGCACTGTGCTGCCCTGTCCCTCGTCTTTGCCCAGGCCAGCAGTGGCTTATCTCTCTGGATAGCCTGTGCCAGGCTCTGGTCATTACAAGTGCAGAGTCTTCCATCAAGGGAGGAACACCACCAGGCACCAGCACAGATGAGAGTCGTTCTGCTGGACATCAGCTCCATGGAGACTGAGCCTGGAGTCCTGTTGGACAGTTAATTCTCCATGGGACAGCTCAGCCCCTGTGGCCAAGAGGGTCAGTGGTACCCAGGGTTGCAGCAAGAAAAGTGTCCAGCACCTGTAGGGAGATTTTTATCTCCTTCTACTCTGCCCTGATGAGACCACACCTGGAGTACTGGGTCCAGTTCTGGGCTCCTCAGTTCAAGAGAGATAGGGTTCTACTGGAGAGAGTCTGATGGAGAACTGTGAGGGTGATGAAGGGACTTGAACATCTCTCCTGTGAAGAAAGGCTGAGAGGACTGGGGCTGTTTAGGCTGAGTGGGGGATCTTATCAATGTCTGTAAATAACTGAGGGGTGGAGGTCAAGAGAAAAAGCCAGTCTCTTTTCAGGACAAGGAATCATGGGGTGAAGCTAGAACAGACTAAGTTTCACCTCAGCATGACGAGAAACTTCTTTCTTGTGAGGGTGACAGAGCCCGGGCCCAGGCTGCCCAGAGAGGTGGTGGAGTCCCCTGCTCTGGAGACTTTCCAACTCCCCCTGGATGCAGCCTTGTGGGACCTGTCCTAGGGGATCCTGCTCTGGCAGTGGGGTTGGACTGGATGATCTCCAGAGGCCCCTTCCAATCCCTGACAGTCTGTGGTTCAAACCACAAGGGTATTTTCCAAGGGTTGGTGGAAGGAGCATTGAGGATGCTCTGCTCCCTCTACTCTGGTGTGGATGCAGTCTAAGACTGCAGGCAGCCTGCACTGGGCAAGTGCCTGTGTGAGAGCAAATCAGGGCAAGACAGGAGGCGAAGCAGGAGCTGAAGGAGATGAACATCTCCCAGAAGCCTGTGTTAAAAGCAGACACTAAGCTGCAATGAATGATGCATAAGATAAAAAGCCTAGGGACAGCAGGGAGAGGAAGGAAAGTTGTGCTTGTGGGGAAAATATATGAGCGAGACAAGGGGAGGAAGAGCCATAAAGGCAGCGACGTTGTGTTTCATGTTTGCAAGGAAAAAACATAAATCCACAGATCTAAACTAAAGACCTTGTGGCAAAAATTCAAGGGAGCTGCAGGGAACAGGTTGGAGGGTGGGTGATGTGAGGGTTCAGTAAGCTGTGTTGAGTGATGCTGCTTACAGTTGTTTGGCTTGTACCTGGGTGAGAAGCAGCTCTGATGAGCCCTGCCTGGACCTCCCCAGCACCCTGTGTGTGCTGGGTGCCCCCTGTCAGGCCAGCAACACACGGACCTCTGTAAATGGGCTGCTTTGGGTTGTGAGGGTGGGAATGGAGAGCAAGAACAAAGGGAGTCCCCGGAGGGGTCTCGACAACAGCTAAGTTGAAAATGCTTAATCACAGAATCATTCAGGTTGGAAAAGACCCTGGACATCATCAAGTCCAACCAACAACCCTACTCCACCAAGGTCACTACTAGACCGGATCTCTAAGCACCATATCTAAACAATCTATAAACACCTCCGGGGGTGGTGATTCAACCCCCTCCCCTGGGCAACCTGTTCCCATCCCTGGCTGCTCTTTCAGTAAAAGTGGGCTCCTTTGGGCTCCGGGAGTGGGAAGGGAGAGCAAGAACAAAGGGAGCCCTCAGGTTCTTGGAAGTCTTTAAATTGAAAATGATTCATCAGTATTAGTGGTGTAAACATGCATGTGTGTGGGAATGTAAAACAGTGGAGCAGGGGCTGGGGGTGACCATGGGCTGGTCTTCTGCAAAAGAAGGTGTGGGTCCTGACTGGTTTTGCTCTGGAGTGATGGTCTGTGGGGTCTATGTGGTGGTGGGGTGTGGTTGTGCTAGGACTATGAAGGTGATCAGACGGCTGGAGCACCTCTCATATGGGGGCAGGCTGCAAGAGTTGGGACTGTTCAGTCTAGAGAGGAGGAAGCTCCAGGGGGACGTTATAGCAGCCTTCCAGTCTCTGAAGGGGGCCTCTAAGAAAGCTGGGGAAGGGCTTTTTACAAGAGTTTGTAGTGATAAGAAGAAGAGAAATGGCTTTAAGCTGAAAGAGGAGAGATTTAGATTAGATCTGAGGAAGAAATTACTCTCTATGAGGGTTTTGAGGCCCTGGAACAGGTTGCCCAGGGAGGTTGTGTCTGCTCCATCCCTGGAAGTGTTCAAGGCCAGGTTGGATGGGGCTCTGGGCACTCTGGTCTGGTGAGAGGTGTCGTTGCACATGGCAGGGGGTTGGAACTGGGTGATCCTGTCAAACCCAGACCATTCTACGATAGTGGGGTCTTGGTGCCAGGGAAGGAGCTGATGGCCAAGAAGGAGAGGCAATGTCTGTCCTTCAGGTGGACACAGAGCTGGTCTGCTTGGAGGGACATCTGGCTGTAAATCTGGTCTGCACTGTGAGTAGAAGTAGCTACAGGACACTCATTGCATCCCATAACACAGCACAGGGGCTCTCTGTCCTCATAAACCTCTGCGTTCCTGTGGCTCTGGGTTATGAGATGTTTCACACACTTCACCTGCTGATACTGTCCATCTCCAAAAGGTTCTCCTCCCCCTCTACTCTGCCCTGGTGAGACTCCATCTGGAATGTTGTGTTCAGTTCTGGGCCTCTCAGTACTAGGAGGACACAGAGCTACTTGAGAGAGTCCAGCACAGGGCCACAAAGATGATGAAAGGAGTGGAGCATCAACCTGATGAGGAAAGGCTGAGGGAGCTAGGTCTCTTTAGCTTGGAAAAAGGAGACTGAAGGGTGACCCCATGAATGTTGATAGATATGGAAAGGATAGGTGTCAGGAGAAAGGAGCCAGGCTCTGCTCAGTGGCACCCAGTGATGGGAGAAGGAGCACTGGGTGGAACAGAGGAGGTTCCACATGAAGATAACACAAAACTTCTTCCTGGTGAGGGTGACAGAGCTCCAGATCCTACTCTGGCAGGGAGATTGGACTGGATGATCTTTTGAAGTCCTTTCCAATCCCTAACATTCTGTGATTCTGCAATTACAGCTGCTCCTGTGGTGGCATCAGCAGTCCTGTTAGAACTGGGGTTTTTTCTGGCACCCTCTGTCTCCCATCACCCCACACGTGGCTGGATCCCTCTGTCCTGGTTTGTGCTGGGAGTTGCCTCCCCCATGTGCTGTGGCCAAGGGTTCATGTCCAAAAGAGCCTTTCTATGAGATGTTAAAACTTCTGGACTGGATTAATTCCGCTGACCTTTGCACCCCTCAGTGCTCTAATGGCCATCCATTGATTCTGCTGATAGTAAAACTATCACAGTAAAACCAGCCTCTGGGAGAAAGGTCTTTGCTTCCAGCGACAATGTGTGAGCTGGGCGGTGGGCAGACAGCTGCAGTGCCTGTCTTGGGTGTCTTCCCCCTTCCTGACCACACTGTGGTCAGACCCATCTGATACTGAAGCCCCTTTACCAATGGGTGGAGCCAGCAGCTCTCTGATCTGGGCAATGTGCTTTGAGCTGTGGCCTCTTGGATCTGGGGGTCTTGCTCCCTCCAGGACCTTTACACCCAGGTCTGTATTTTGGTGGTGGGCTCAGCATGGGCTTTTTCACTGTGAGGGTAATGGAGCCCTGGCACAGGCTGCCCAGAAATGTGGTGGAGTCTCCTGCTCTGGCAGGAGATCCAAACCCACCTGGATGCATCCCTGTGGGACCTGTCCTAGGGGATTCTGCTCTGGCAGGGGGGTTGGATCAGATTCTGTGTTTGCCCAGCACTTGGCTTGTGCATCCCAACACGGGGCCAGGAGAGCATTCACAGCCTGGGGTGTCTGCTCTCTGTATGGCTCTGCTCCGTGACCTATCTCTTCTTGCCTGTAAAAATTAACGGTATGAGTTAAGTGGAGTTAAGAGACCACTTTAATTATTAAGTAGCTGCTCAGCAGCCTTTTTCTCTAGGCGTAGCACATCTTTGCATTTATTGTGTGAGTTGGCTGAGTGCACTGAGCAGTCCAGGAGTGCTGGGTGGGCAAGGTTTCTGTGATTCTATGGGTCTGCTCCCTGGTTAAAGGTGCAGAGTCCCTAGTGATAATGTCCATCACTCCTCTGACATGGTTTCATAGCACCCTCAAAGCCCAGAGACAGAGAGTTTGGGGAGCCTTGTATTAGTGGGTGAAGAAGCTAACAGGAAAACATCAGCAACCAAAAAATTACAGCAGATGGTGAGCAAACAGGAGAGATTTGTGTAGAACTGCATTGCCAGAGGAAGGCAGAAGTCAGACTCCATCCCCCAGATTTCATTCTTCCCTCTGTAATTTGACAACTGCCAGCAGCTTTGGAAAGTTCACAATTTTCTGTACCTTTGTGCAGAACAAAACCATTTTCTGTCTGCTGTCCCTTTGTCCTCTGCTTCAGTCCTTCGTGTAAAACCCATTACACCCGGAAAAGTCAAAAAGCACTTGGAGCACAAACTGCACAGGGAACGTCTGGCTGGGACCTTCCCATTAGAAGTTGGTGGATGATGTTTGAAATACTGAGGTTTATTTTGGTGTCTGGTTGGAGAAGAGTTCTCCAGGAGCACTGGAATGTGCCTGCTGCCACCTTCACCCTACCAAGAGACAAAGTGCTGTCAACCCTTCACAGCACAGTCCACGTGGGGACTGCCTGCAGCTCCTGAGAAATGCGGCTGTTTCAGAAAGGAGCTGCTCTCCTGGGAAACTAACACAGCTGAGCTCATCCTCTGCATGAACCTGTATTTGGATGGGCACAGAGCAGCAGACAACTGAACTGATGAGCAAAGTTCTACTTAGGGGTCCCAAGGTCCAGAAATAAATGTAAGAGTCCACTGCCTTGATGTTAGACCAGCCGACATGGAAGGGCTGAAGTGATGCCCTCACGGTGACCAGTTCCTCAGCGTCACCTGAATGGCTCCAGGGATGGGGTCTCCACCTCCTTTCTGGGCAGTCTGTTCCAGGGACTCTCCCACCCCTCAGATTCAATAATTTTTTCCTCCTGTTCAGCCTCACTCTGCCCTTTTTCCAGCTTCAAATCATGAACCCTTGTCCTATCGCTCCCTGCCCTTGTGAACAGCCTTCCCCAGCTTTCTGACAGCCCCTTTCAGGGACTGGAAGGGCGCTGTAAGGTCCCCTGCAGAGCCTTCTCCTCTTCAGGCCAAACAACCCCAACTCTCTCAGCCTGTCTTCATAAGAGAGGTGCTCCAGCCCTCTGAGCATTGTCATGGCCTCTTCTGGACCCACTTCATCTCCTACCAACCATGTTCTTCCCATACTCATCAGAACATTTAGACAAAAGCCAAAGTGAGCCTGTCCTGCCTGGACCCACCTGACCCCAGGGTGAAGCAAAGCTACTTCATTCTACAGCACCCTGCTGTTCCTTCCAAGTACATGAGAGCTGGAAGACTGCTCTCAGAAATACAGCTTAAACCGGAACCATACCCTTCCAGTCCCATGTAGAGAGGCATAAAGAAGCTGGAAAGAACAAAGCCCAGCTGTAAATAGCCTCCTAGCTCCTTGAAGGAGTTCTTTGCAGGGAGCTCATTATCTCCATCAATCCCACTGATGGAGATGGAGGTAGAAGGGGTGTCAGGTAGTTCATTTCCCTGGGGAAAAAGTGTGCAACATCTGTATCTGTTTCCAATTTCTTGTGGCAGTGGCAAAATCCACGAGTGTAGCCCCAATGCAGAGACCGCCCTGATTTCTGCTGCTTGAAAACAGGAGGAGAACAAATCCCCCAGGAGAACAAGAAATTGCTCTGCATGATCCTTAAAATGTCATGTGCTGCTCTTGTCCCATGGTTTGAAGTGCCACCCCAGTACTAGTGGAGAGATTAGTGGGAATGGCAGTAGTTCTTCAGGGAGATCTTCACTCTAAAGAGAAAATTGTGCCTTTCTCCACCTGAGACTCCTGCAGCTCTTGGCCAATACTTCATTTACTCTCCCTTTCAGCACCTTGCTTGCTCTGTAGAGTCAATGTACCCAAGGCCACTCAGGATCAGTTCCAGCTCTTTAGTTATTTCATCTCTGCTCTGAGTGTCTTTCCTATTCTGAGCCTGTGTTGAGCCTGGGGTCTGCTGTGGCCGCTGCTCCAGCTGCAATGAGAAGCTGCCCTAGGTCAAATGCTGTGGTGACCTTTCCTCTGTGCATGTGTGGGTGTCACCAGGGCTGGGGTTGGCATTTCTGAGCCTGCAGCTGGTTTGCAGCACCTGCTTGGGCCACATGGATGTGCTTTAATGACCCAGGCTGAGCTGCTGCTTCAAGTGCAGAGCTTCCCTCAAACACCAGCCACACCAGTTAACCAGCAAAATCTGGAGATCATAGAATCATTAGGGATCGTAAGGGACCCCAAAAGTTCAACTAGACCAATCCCCCTGCCACAGCAGGATCACCTAGACCAAGTCACACAGGAACAGATCCAGGTAGGTCTGGAATGACTACAGAGAAGGAGACTCCACAGCTCTCCTGGGCAGCCTGTTCCAATGCTCCATTGCTCTTCCTGGGAAGAAGTTCCTTTTGATATTGGTATGGAACCTCCTCTGTTCCAGCTTGCACCCATTGCCCCTTGTCCTATCACCAGATAACCTTGAGAAGAGTCTGACTCTATCCTCCTGACACCCACCCCTCACATATTTATAGACATTCATGAGGTCATCCCTCAGCCTTCCTCTCCTCCAAGCTAAATCCCACCTTGCCTGTGACTCTCTCAGCTTTGCAGGCAGAATTGTTCTCTGCTCTGTTGTTTAAAGCTCACAAACACCCCAATATCATGGGGCTGTCCTGAACAGATGCTCATTGAGTCTCCTCTTGTGGAAACCTTCCAGTTCTACAGCGCTGGGAGCCGTTGCTGGATGGCAGCGTTTACTTGTGCATTACGTGTTCTCACTTATTACTTCAATTATTTTCCTTTCTTCTGCAATTTACTTTCCTATTTTATTTTACAGTGGTCTTGCTGTGCCTAAGGTTCTTTTCAACTCTAATAATAATTGTAGGAGTAATAACATAAATCTTCCCAGTGCTACCTGCATTCATCTGGTTGCTTTCTTTGCATTTCTAATAACAGAGCTGGATGGGATCGAACAGGGTGTTTTGACGTTTTCCTCTTACTCTTCAAAGGACAATTGCCAGCTATACATGCCCTCCCAAACATGAGGAGTTCAACGCGTTCCCAGTGGCTACCAGGTACTTCAACCTGGGCTATGAGATCCAAAGGGTTTGGTGTAAAGGATGGCCATTCAAAAACCCCACACAGTAACATCCATCCTCTTAAGGCGCTGCTATTGATGTTGTGTCAGCACTATTGAGCTTTCGATTACCAGAGCCTTAATGGAAGGATTTATTTGCATTAAGGAAAAGCCTAGAGCTGGTACCATTGTCTGAGCTGTCTCTGGCTGTGGCACTTTACAACTTTAATATAGAAGGAGAGCAAAGTCTTGGAGGAAGTCAGTCCTTAGCTGTCCTGTTATGCAGGGGTGGATCGAGACAGCAGGTTTTTAAACTTAGAATCATGGAATTGTAGAATCATCCAGGCTGGAAAAGACCTTCAAGTTCATCAAGTTCAACCATCCACCCTACAACCCCCAACCCCTAACCCATCTCCTGAAACACCCTGTCTCCCTGGTTATTGAACCCCTCCAAGGGCAGTGCCTCCACCCCCTCCCTGGGCAGCCTGTTCCAAGGCCTCCCCACTCTTGCTGGGCAGAAGTTTTTCCTAAGATCCAACCTGAACCTCCCCTGCCACAACCTGACCCCATTTCTTCTGGTCCTACTGTTGCTCCCTAGGAAGAAGAGGTCAACCCCTGCCTCACTGCAGCCTCACTTCAGGTGGTTATAGAGAGCAGTGAGATCTCCCCTCAGCCTCCTCTTCTCCAGGCTGCTGGACTCCAGACTTGTCCAACTTTATACCAGAAGCTGTGGCTGAGTAATGAACACTGTTCCCAGAGTAACAGTTCAGAGCTGCAGCCACATCATCCCTGCCTCTGGAAATTACATACCTGAAATGTTATGGTTTCTTCTGAAGGCACTGAAATACAAAGTTTTATAGAGGAGAGAGAAGGGAGGCACTGGGTTGCTTGATAATCTTAGTGCCTGTGGGACTGAGCTTTACCCATCATGTCCCTGGAAGTCCTAGCTTTGTGATGACAGGCTGGAAGGTGCTCAGATGAAGGTGGTTGTTTCTCATGTGTATGGAGAGCCTGGCACAACGGGACCTCATTATAGGCCCCCCAGGAACACCATGAATTTCCTAATGGAACAGCACCTGTGACAGTGTGAAGGTAAAACCTGCAAGTGTCAAGAGGGTTTGGCTGGTTTCTGGCTGAGGAGCTATCAGGAGGTCTATTTCTCATGTTGCCCTAGATGTGGCTCCTCAACATCCCAAAGATAGAAAGGAGAAGGCAACAAGGTCTTACGGCTGCAGAGAAAGTTGTCTGGAGACAACTGACTAAACTAAGGATGGATTAAACCTTCCTTCAGTTCCTTCCTCCAGCTTCAAACATCTCAGCCACACAAAGATTTACAAAGCTGCATGTTTGTGGTGAAAGTGCTTCAGTCCTCTAGAGTCTCTCTGTTCATTTTGTGGGGTTCGGTATGAGAGGAAAAAGCTTTGGCAGCACCCAGGACAAGGTGGAGGCAGCTCCAGGTCAGAGCCAGCCAAACCCCTGCAGCCCCTCAGCTGAGTCACATCTGACTTTTCCTCGCAGATTACTTGTGCCCTCTGTACCCCCTCTGATGTTGCACTGCTGCTGTTTCCATATGATGGAGACTCCTAACAAAATCCATGATCAGATGGACTTCAAAATATGTTTTCTGAGGGCAGTTTACACCCACCAGCAGTGTTCCTAGCTGCCCACACCAAGGGCAATGCTGGCACCTCCAGGAGGTTTTTAGAAGGGTCTTAACTCATTCACATTCAAGAGAGGGGGTATTTGGGTCTGATACAGCCAGGAGCATCCCCTTAGGACCCTGGTGTGAAGCTCCTGGGGATGCTGAAGCTAGCCTGAGCTGGCTGCGGGAGAGATGAGTGCTGGGGGACTGATGGGTGTTGCTGGACAAAATCTCCGTGGGTGCCCAGTGCATTTGCCAGCTGTGGGCCAGTGGATCATTTGGAGGATCAATCGAAATGCAAATCTGAGTGAAATACAGAGCCTGCTCTTCCAGAGCTGCCTGTGTCCTGGGCTGGATGACTAAGAGGAGATCAAATGGATCAGAATAAGCTTCCCTGACAGCAGGAATACTAATGAAAAACATAAAAAAACAGTGCTGGAGGGGTTTATTTGCACCTCCTTGCTGGGAATTAGGCAGTATTATCAGACAGCATCTCCTGTGAAGCTGATTTACCGATGGAGAAATAACAGATGGGTCTCTGAAGCAGGGAGCTGTGCTTGGATCACACCCTGGGCACCCACTTTGTGAATCATGGTAACCAAGAGGCTGTCTCCAGCCGTCCCTCCCTGCTGTGCTCACTAAACAGCATCTCTGCTGCTATGAATGTGCTGGTTGGCTCTGGTCTTGCATCATCCAACAGTGCCTGATGAACTTGGTACCCCTATGGGCAGGACCTGGGTCCTTCCTGCCATCGCTTTATTTCCCTTTTCCATGTTGTATGAGCACACGCCTGCAGCCTCCTCCCTTGCAGTCCTGTTTGGATCTCTGTTCATCTCTGGTCTCTATTCCTGGACTCTGTTTCCAAGCTCAAAGTACAGCCGCTGCCCAGACTGTGCTGGGCTTTGCTGGTGGCTCAGAGCCACTTGGAGCTGATGTCACAATGACACTCGAGCCAAACTCCCAGCAAAGCTCGCTTGTAGAAATGGGATGTTGGGCAAAGTTTTCAGGCTGTCCCAAATGCCAGTTCTGAAATGGCTGAGGCTCCTGGGACAGAGGTGGAATCGATCTGTGTGTGTCTGGCCAGAGGCTCTTAAAGATCCTGGTCACACTGAGGGACTTATTCATAGCGAATACCTGCCAGTCTCTGAGCTCAGTGCTGTATTTTAGTGTTTAGATATCAGGCTCCCTGCAGTTCAGACCTCACTGCCAGCCCAGGGAAATTAAAATCTTGCCTGAAATAAAATTCAGGCGTTCTAAGCCACATCTGAAAATGTCACTTAATGTCTCTACTGGCATCCTTACTGCTATTTACCTGCATCCTCTGGGGCAAGCTTTCCTTTTAACTCTCCTGGCAGATTTTGGTCCCTTTTCACCTCTTAAGTGCTAATTATTTTCCTCATGGTATTAAGTGCTTCAGCAGGCTGAGCAGCCTGCTTGCTCTCTCTATTTTGCTACCCCCATCCCATCGAATAGCAGCGTTCACTCCGGCTCATTACGCTTTACAGCCTGGACTCTTGCTGACAACACACTGCCAAGCCCCAGCATCCCTGCAGCTCCTTGCTGCTAACTCCAGAAATCAGGGACTATTCCTGGAGTTGGGCAAGCGATGCTTCCCTGAAGCCTTTCCTCCCCTGCTCCCCTGAAGCTTTTTTTCAGACAGATGTGGATGTTGAGGAGGTTTAGGGGTGCTGGGGCAGAGCCTAGACTGTGGTCCTGGGGGGATGCTGTTGGCTGAAGGGCAGCCCTGGCTGATAAACCCTTACTGACTCTGTTCATGCTTGATCATTTTGATCTGGATTTTGACAGAGTCTCTCTCCAGTCCTTAACAACATAGGAAGAAAATTATATGTGTTTGAAAATCACATCACTCTGATAGAAGGCAGGAGCAATTCTACTGAAGCCAGACTCGTTCCCCCGACTCGTATCACTGAATGAGCAAATGGGACAGTTAATTTTGACTTGATTTTGCCCCTTTAAAGAACATGAATGTGTGATGTCACATCTAATGCTCTATCAGCACCTCTAACGCCATCGCTCATAGGAGGAATGTTATGACATAGGTGTTTTTTAAGCTGTGAGTAGCTTCTATCAGTTTGGAAAAGATCCCATCTCACAGAATCACAGAATTATTGAGGCTGAAAAAGCCCTCTGAGCCCACCCGATCCAGCCCAGGACCTAATGTCACCGCGATAAGTTAGACCAGGGCACTAAGGGCCACAGCTAGGCTGTTCTTCAACACCTCCAGGATTGGGGACTCCCCCACTGCCCTGGGCAGTCCATTCCAGGGTCTGATCACCATTTCCATGAGGAAGGGCTTCCTAACATCCAACTTAAACCTCCTCTGGCAGCTTCTGGCTGTATCCTTTTGTCCTATCACTGGCTGCCTGGTTGAAGAGCCTGACCCCCACCTGACTACAACTTCCCTTCAGTCTCTTCTTCCCCAGGCTGAACACTGCCCAGCTCCTCCACCCTCTCCTCATCAGCCTTTCCCTCTAGACCCTTCTTCAGCCTCTTTGCTCCTCTGGACCAGCTTCAGCCTCTCCATCTCTTTCTTGAAGTGAGGAGCCCAGAACTGCCCCCAGTACTCAAGGGGAGGCCTCACCAGTGCCCAGTGCAGGGGCATCTCAAGCAGATTGAGCTCCTGCAGAAAAAACCCATGACCCCTTGGATTAGGGTTGGATGTTTTTTTCAGTTTCCATGAGGGTTGAATCAGCTCTGGGATGGGGTTTGAAGTGGGATTTTGTTGCGATCCCCACAGCTCTCTGGCTCAGTGTGCACCAGAGGGCACTGCGTAATGCTCTGGGAAACCAAACTCAGCCACTGCTCAGGCAGGGGTTGGGGTTTTTCGTGTGTGGGCAGTGTTTGTGCTCACACTGAGATGTGCCTGTGTGTCTGGGGAGAGGTGGGACACAGCTTTGACCCTGGGGCTGATGTTACCACAGCAAGTTCAGCTCAGTCACCAGTACTGGTTTCTCACAAGCTCCATCCCATGCTGAGGGTACAACCCGTGACTCCAGCCTGTGGCAGCTCCTGTTCAACCTGAGCGGTGATGGGGGATGATTGTGGCCTTCCAGTGTCTGAAGAGGGCTACACAAAAGCTGGGAAGGGTCTTTTTAGGATCTCAGGTAGCAACAGGACTAGGGGGAATGGAGCAAACCTTGAGATGGGGAGATTTAGACTTGATGTGAGGAGGAAGTTCTTCACCGGGAGAGTGGGGAGAGCCTGGAATGGGTTGCCCAGGTTGGTGATTGGAGCCCTGTCCCTGGAGTTTAAGGCTGGGCTGGATGAGGCTCTGGCCAACCTGATCTAGGGTGGGGAGTCCCTGCCCATGGCAGGAGGGTTGAACTGGATGATCTTTCCAGGTCCCTTCCCATCCCTGATGATTCTATGATTCTATGATGATGGTGTCAGTGGCTCCTTGCTGGTAGGAGGCATCTGGTCACCCTGGATGACATCCTGAAGTCTTGCAGTGTGCTGAGGTCAGGTGGGGGTCTGTTATGTCCTGGGCTGGGTGAGCCAGATCCCTCAGGGCTGGTAAGATCCCTTCCCACCCTGTGTCCTAATCTCCCATCTCTCTTTCTCTGAAGCAGCTGCCTATTCCAGCTAAAGCTTTCCAGGAAGGGCACTTTGCTCCAAACCTGAGCTGCTGCAAGAGCTGTTAGAAAGGGTATCATGGAGAAACTGTCTGTGGGAGAGATTTCCCCCGAGAGCACCCCTGGGTGCCCAACTGCATCTGCACCAAAAGTGTGAAAGGTGGGCATGGAGCAGGGGTGAGGGAATGTCCCCAAATCAGCTGGAAAAGCTGGCAGCAAAGGTGAAGCAGGGTGTCCTCAGCAGCCTTCCCCTAGTACTGTCCCACCAGCTCGAGTTCACGGCTGGCATTTGCGTTCACTGCTGGCATCTGGACCATTCCCTGTGCCCGTTGTCCTCAGCCTGGCTTGGCCTGGGGTGTGCTGCAGCAAACCTGGGTATGGGAATCGGCTCCCCTCCATTTCTTCCCTAATTTCCCTGTTGGTTTTACTGCTGAGCTCACGTGGGACATGCCACCACTCCAGTCCTTTCCCCTTAAACTGGACAAACTGTGTCCTTCACCTTTGCTAGTTGTGCACCAGTGTTAATCCCATGTGGGGTTGAGGGTAGAGGTGTTTGTGGTCAGTAAGGCTGAGGATGGGGCTAGTGCCACTGGGGGGTCAAGGCTGGAGAGTCAGAGGAGCTTTTGTTGACTGCTGGTTTTGCCATGGGAAGTTGTGCAGATAATGCAGAGCCCAGCAGTGCTGCCTCATCTGCCTCTATTTAGAGGTTGTGGTGGGGCCAGTACTGGATTAATAGGAGCAATTCCTCATGGAAAAGGTGACAGACAGACCCTGGAAGGGACTGCCCAGGGCAGTGGTGGAGTCCCCAATCCTGGAGGTGTTTGAGGACAGCCTGGCTGTGGCCCTCAGTGCCCTGGTGTGGCCGATGGGATGATGTCAGGTCCTGGGCTGGGCTGGATGAGCTCAGAGGGCTTTTCCAGACTCGATAGTTCTGTGATTCCCTTACTATAAAAATAATAATGAGATCACGACTAGGTGTGATGAGCGCATGTGGGGACCTGGAGCAGGACTGCTGCCCAGTTTCATCTGGGAAATGCGGTTCCCACATGCCAAGGGGTGACTGCAAGCGACCGAGCAGGGTTGCCCTGGTGTGATGGTCCTGTGGCAGGTGACCTGGAAGAGGTGTGTGCTGCCTCTTTTCCTTTTTGCTCCAGGATTCCCACAATCAGAATAGCCCCTGTAGGACCAGGTTTGTATGTTTAGTCCATCATGGTCCTGCACTGTGCAAAGCCTGGCTGCTTCTGGGGCTGCCAGGAGCTGTAAAGGAGCAAGATAGCTGGCAACCTGCTCCTGCTCCTGTACCTGTTTTCACTTATTTGTGGGTAAAATCCTGAGCCCTTTGAACAATTATAAGGAGGAAAAATGCTTCTGGGAAAGGAGGTGTTTGAGAGGTTTTTCTTGCAGATGTCTCCCTGGATAATCCTTCAGGGAGGGGAGTAGAGCAGGACCCCTGCTCTCTCCTCACAGTAAAGGCCAGGGGATTATTCCTAAACCCCCTTCTATCTGAGAGATTTCCTGCATGGAAAGATCTGCTCGTGCACTGGGGATGCTCCTGCATGTGCCTGTAAATCCAGCTGGAAAAAAATCCCCCAGCCCTTCCCCAGCTCCTGTCTGATCGCCTTGTGGATGTGATTCCTGCAAATCCAGCTCAAGTGTTTTGGCTCAGCCTGTGCTGCGGGATGAGGCAGGAAAGAACTCCTGTGGCTGACCATATCCCATGGGACAAGCCCATTGTGTGGGTTTTCCACCTTAGGACTTGTAGCTGCTATGCTGTCCCTGTGCCTTCTCACCCCTATTGCCTCCAGCACCCCACCTGGTCCTTAGCATCCTTTCAGATATTTCCTCAGAGTCACACTGCTGGCTCAGGATAGTCCCTCTGACATTCTAGGGCCAGGCTGGAGGATCTTCATGGTGAAGGTTCCTTCTCTGAGCTCCTCTGCCCAGCCAACCTGCCTGCCAGCTCCACACTGAGAGCCATCCTTGCTTGGATGGCCCCTTCTGTCCAGCTTTACCAAACCCATGAACCAAGATGTATTCAAAGGCTTTTCTCTTGCAGAACCTCTTACACCTTCCATCCTCACAGAGCTCCTGGATGGCTGCTGCTTGGCCAGAAGGTCAGCAGCTGAGCGAAGACTGGAAGTAACGCACTCTGTCACCTGCCTGTTTCCCCCAGGTCTCTTCTGCTCACCCCCTCTGCTCATGTACAGGATCCACCAACATCCTTCAGCCCCTTCTCCATCCCAAAAAGCACCTAGGGGTCAGTGGGCTGCTCTGCTTGTGCTTCTCCTCCAACACAGGGGATGACCAGCGAGGAACACTGGGCAGAGAAGTTTCCCAGAAGCCTGATGAGGAGGTGAAGGCTGCATTAAGGTTAATCTTTGCCCTCCAGGTCTGAACCAAATTGATGTAATCCTATGCAGGCTAATGGGAAGCTCTGCACGATGATACCAGTTGTTACTGCGTCCTAGTCCTTCAGTGACTCGGTTCGCTTTTAGAACAAATACAGGATTAACCTGAAACAAGGGTTTAGCAGAGAGAATCTCTTATTCTTGAATTTTAATCTAAAATGTTTAAAAAGAAAAAAAAATCACTCTGGTGATTGAGATGATTTAGGAAAGGATACAGGGATACAGGGATGGGATGGCAACAGCTGGTGGGTTGGTGGTGCCTGGGGCAATCATGGATTTGCAGATATCTGCTTCAAATAAACCCAACACATTTCTCTCTCCTTTCCCCTTCAAGACCCCTTAATTAGCTCTTCCTCCCGACCTTGTGCTTTTAGCTCCTTCTTTTTTTCTCCTGCAGGTTCTCAGGACATCGCCTCTCCGCTGGGAACTGCATTAGCATATGAATCGAGGCAGATAAACATTGATGCTGCCTCTTCCTGCAGGACAGGTAAGGGAGACAAGGCTGCTTGTGGGATGCACAGGGGAGCACCATCCCATCACTGCCTCTGCACCAGTTTCTCAGCCATGATGAGAAGCCCCTCTGCACCTCCTGGTAGGTGCTGAATCAGTAGGTTACCCAGCCCTTCCTGGAGCATCTTCAGGTAGAGCTTCAGGGAAGGGGCAGCAGCAATACCCAGAGGCACAACACCCTCCACCCAACAGCCTCTAGGCTTCCCTCGGAGCACAGGTCAGGCTGGACCCTGGTGTTTTGCCTCTCCATTTGGGAGGTTTGTTGTAGGGGTAAAACCAGTTGCAACTGGTATTTCTGGTGAGCTGCCCTCTCTGTAGGGCTCAAAGAACCAAAAAGAACCCAAAATGCCAGCCTAGACTCCACTAGCAGGGAGGCCCAGGGGCTGCTCTTGCAGGTGAGAAGGTGACAAGGTGACTGAATCCCTCCTGGGCTGGGCTGCCCACCCGGCTGTGGGGTGATGGTAAGTGATGCTGGAGGTGACTTTGCAATTCCTCCACTGGACTTGCTCATCCCTCCTGTGCTAAATGCTGGATGTAGGCTGGCAGCTCAGGATCTGACATGCTGGCCATCCTCTGGGACAGCACCTTCCACCCAACACAGCTCTGTGAGGATAACTCGCTGCACTTGTTTCCACCCTGGGATCCCAAAACGAGGCCAGATTTTGCATAAGTTGAGGTTGCTGTGCTAAAAGGATGACGCAGAGCCATTGCCATGGAGACAGAAAGCCAAGGTAAGGAGCCATGCTGCTCCTGGCAGCATCCCGGGAGTGGGGGGCCTCACCCTGACTCCTGCAGCATCCACTAGGAGAGAGCGGGGAAGATGCGTCTCCCCATCTGTCACCCCACAGTTTGGCCTCACTGTCAGGAGGGTTCCCTGGTGCTTTTATTTTGAGTGAACGGGGTGCTAATATTCAAGCAGAGATTGAAACCTTCTCCTTTGCTCCTCCTTCCTCTCCTTCTCCCGGTACCGGCAGCACACGAATGGGTGACAGCAGGTTGTGTTGTGTGTGGCTGGGTGCAGGTTGCACCGTTTGGTGGCACGAAGGTGTGCTTAGAGCACTGTAGGGAATGACAGCTCCACTTCAAAGAATTTGCCTAATGACTCTTTTGCGGAGCCCTTGGAGCAGCTTGCTCTCAGCGAGCAGGGCAGGAGCTCACAAAAACCCAATTAGCGGCTCTTGAGATACGGAGCAGGTTTTTGTGGGGCAGACAGCAGCCTGCAGGCGCAGCAGGCTCTGCACACCAGTACCCACCCAGAAGCCACAGCACGGAGAGAAAACAGAGGGGATGGCAAGTGCATGAATGACCCCCTGTCTGTCAGGACATGTTTTTTCTCTTAAGAATTGGGGACCCAAACTCTCTCATCCTCTCTCTGAGAACGCTTCCACATGGTCAGGGAAGGATGCTGACAGCAGGTTTCCACATTGGTTAGGGAACCCAATTCCTGAGCAGGTGCTGCTGCCATGTGTCAACATCTGAGCACCCATCTCTTGCTCATGTCCTCTCCCCTCCCAGAGGTTGATGGTGGGCTGGAAAGCAGGGATCTGCCGTGAAAATCTAGAAACTGCTATTTCCAAAGGCCTTTTTGCCTGTAATTTAGCTCAGGTGAAGATGATGGCAGCCAGATCCCAAGAGTGTCCATAACACTGAAGGGTCACATTGTCCATGGCGGGGCTGGGTCCACCTAGCACCTGCAGGTCCACCCAGCAGGACTAGCGATCCAGAACAGGGTTCCTGGAGCTGGGTCCTCGAGAACTGGGTTTGGCCACTCTGGGTGGAGAACTGTTAGAACAGCACATGCCAAAACCACATGGATGGGCAGGTGGCCACTGGGGTCTTCTAACAAAACTGGTGTCAGGGCTCTCTCCACCCTAGGTGTGTATGCAGGATGAACTGTGTCCTCCTGAAAGAGCAAAAGAGAATGACGTTACCACATTAGTACGACAGATGTGTTGGGGATAGTCACTCTGGGCTCTTGCAGAGGCTTCCTTTGGCTTTCCTCTGCTGTAGGCAAAGCCTGGCTGTGAGCAGTGAAGGGATGAGGATCACATTAGAGCCATGGCATGGGCTGGCAGGTGGGAATTGCCATGATGGATGAGCCCTGCAAATCCATCCAGCTCTGCAGGTGCGGCGCAGGGAGGTCAGGCTCAGGGGCAGAACAGATTGCATGGACCCAGCCTTGGTGGGTTTTACTTGAATTGTTTTCTCAAGCCAAGGCAACTCAAAATTTTTCGATGGTGTTTCTAAATCAGTCAAAAGCCAAAAAACCACCCCAAATAACAGAGCAGAATCACCAGGACCCGTGTTCCTATGGATTTATGACTTTAAACTCTTTACCCAATAGTCCCAGCTCCTTCTCTTACCTCCCACCAGTTTGGCAGAGCAGGTGGCACTGTGTGGTGCTGGTGTGGAGCTGTGTCTGCTGACGGCCCGGGCAGTGGATGTGTTGGCTTGGGCAGTAAATGCATGGCAGAGCTGAATTTGCCTCTTCCTTTTACTGCTGTTATTTTTGGATTTCTCTTTTATCTCACCAGCTGTCCTAAATCCTGCTGGGACAGCAGATCTTTGAGATCTCTGCTGCAGTACTCAACTGAGTTTGAGTTGGCCAACATATGCAAGATTTCCCTCGGTGAGGAAGGACGGGCAGTTAAACGAGTGGGTGCAATGGCTCCGTGAACTGAACTTTTCCTTAGACTAAAGCTGGGAACCGCCCTGGAATGAGCAGCAGTTATTAAAACTGTCAGCAAATAGTTCCCAAGTTTGTCTTTTACATTTTGAGAACTTAAACCAGCCCATCAATAAGGTCTCTTCTGTTCCCACTGTCAGCTAGAGGCTGATTTATGTGCTGAAGCCGGATGATTTAAGTTTCCTTCACATTTTTCTTCCAGACTCTTTGCCAGTGGAAATAGGGATTCCCATCACTTGCCCACGTGCAGCCCTTCCCTGGGTTCTGCTAAGCCCTTGCCGTCAGCGTGTCCTGCACAAAATATCACCCGCTAACTGGAAAGAAAAAACAGTCCCCCTCTTTTTGTTTCCAGTTTTAAGCTGGAGCATAGACCCTGCTTTTTTATGTGTCTCCATCCTATCCCCTTGCTCTAGTCTCAGTAAATCTCAGTGCCCTGATGATTTCTGCTGCATGAGTTCCAGTGAAGTGTTTTGCCAGATTTGCACCTAGTGAGGGCTTCCTTGGGGGCCTCCTGGCATATTTCCTAGTCACACTAAATCCCTTTCTTGGATGGCCATTAATCCTGCTTGGGGGGATGCAGGACCCATTGAGGGAGATGGACATGTGGCAAGAATCCCATTTCCTTTGCAAATCCAGGTAAAGAGAAGTAATTTGACATTAAATTAGTTCCCTACCTCTTTATTCTGAGAGATGGATCAGAATCTGACCTTGGACATTGATGTCCAAGAAAGACCTGAGAATTCCAGGGATGCAGGACCCATTGAAGCAGAGGGACATGTGACATGAATCCCATGCCCTTTGCAAATCTAGGTAGAAAGACCTAGAATTTGTGATTATATTAGTTCAGTACCTCTTTATTCTGAGAGCTCGGAGAGAACCTTCTCAATGACCTGAACTTGGACTTGATGTCCAAGAGGGACTTGGAAATTCAGCAAAAGGGAGCAGATGTACAAAACCACAGGCTCATCCATGTTTCACTGGTGTGCGGGGGTGTGTGTGTGTGCATGCCTGTGTTCTTTATTTGTTTACAAACTCCTTTTGAAGTCCTAAATAATCCCTTGTGACACTTGGTGAAAGCAAACAAGGTTTTCAAAGCTTTGCGTTGGAATTCAGGAGAGCAAAAAAAAAATCTGCCTGTATAGCTTTCCTGCATGTTTTATTCTCTTTGCTTTTTATCTTTATTAAAGGGCTGTAATTTGTGGGATTAATTGCAGACTCATCTGGCTGTTTGCTTGGTCTGACATGGTTTTGCGCTTTGAGATCAGTTGTCTGCCCAGAGCAGATTCACTGAATCCTGCTGCCATGTCAGCAGAAGAGAGGGTTATCCTGTGGGCTCCTCCTTGGTTATGAATGAACTGATACCTGGAGTCTTCAAACTCTAGTCTGTGTTGTGGGAAACTCTGAATGAGAGAAGCATCAATGGAGTCTTCCAATCTTGAAACATGCAAGTGGGAAGAGGTTTTGCCCTCCAGGAAACGTGATGTAGGGAAGCAGTGGGTTCTATAACTATAGGTAGAGTTAAGGCTCAGTGTGATGGAGTGTGGGGCCACCTCATTTAAACTGGATTTCTTTAATTTAACAGGCTGGACTCAGTGATCCTTGAGGTCCTTTTCCAACTGGGATACTGTCAAGATCCATCCTAATGCATCAAAATCATGTTCTGATGACTAAAGTTAACATCATTTGGCTTGAGAGTTCAGTCACCCCTGGTTTTCCAGGCATCCTGACCTGGGTGGGTCAGAGAAGGGTTTAGCAGCAACACAGTGTGGTTTTGGGATAAGATCCTGTATTGCTCTGCATCTGGCTGATGGGTGTTCTGCCACCCCACTGCTTGGATGGGCCGTGAACCTTCTGCTGCTGTGCCCTTTCCACTCTGCCTAACTGCTGCAGACCCAAGGAGCTGGGGAAGGATGGCAAGATGGTGTAAAGAAGAGAAATGTCTCCTGAATGGGCAAGCAGCCTTCCTGTTTGCTGCAGAGTCTGAGTGAGGGAAATGGATGCAGGGTCTGACCCAGTCTAGTAGCTGCTCTTGCCTGAAGTGCCTTTGCCTCAGTGCTTTTCATATGTTGCTGTAGTACCAAGCTCTGTCTTCTCATCCTCAGGAGACCACTGATCTTCCCACTGTCACAAAGAGATCCTCTAATACCCTCGTAGGCAATAAAACCAGAGTGACTCCACTCACATTAGGGAAGCAGCAACCCCCCAGAAGTGGAATGAGCTGCCAGCTGCGATGATGCCGACTGAGTAACACTGCAACCTCGCAGGCTCAGCTGGGTCTAGTGCTGCCAGCACCTCGGTAATGCAAAACCTGCAAACACTGAGTCCTGCCTGACATGAAATATCTCCCTAGCTGCACGTTTTCCATGAGACTCCTTGCCCTGCAGAGAGAAGATCAGTTGAGGTCAAGAGCAAGATTTAGGTTGCTGAAGAAAAGTAGACATGAGGAAACCTTCAGTGAAGCAAACATCAGGTTTAACAGTGCCTTATGGACCCAACACTGGAATCGTGGCCAGATGAAGAGGTTTGAACTTGTTGCAGAAGGAAAACCTCCTGTGTTACGGCCATGGAAGAGATGAATTTTTCACAGTCATAAGCCAAAAAAAATCTGAGATCCCAGGGTGCCATCAAGCTGAGGTTTATTTGCCCCTCCCTGTAGATTGCCAGCTCAACCAACATGGACGGAGGAAATGCAAAGCTTGTTTTGGAAACACGGTGCTGTGGCTGAACATACAAACAAGGCTGAGGATCTTCCACAAGCTGGGCAGCTCACTGCTGCCGCTCACGCCTGGCCAGCCAGCACACAAACCCGTGTCTGACCGCCAAGACATTTGATCTGGAAATCAGATACAGCACGCACCATCCCAATGAAAAATATCACACGTGGTCTATACTTCAGGCTACTTTCCAGTATCTCAAGGAAGGGATCTTTTAATTGAAAGCCTTAATGTTTCTCGTTATATTTAAAATTAGAGCGGAACGGCAATAAAATTCGTCATGGGATTGAGACAAGTTTTAAGGGAGAGAAGGAAATTCATATTTTACATCAGAGCATGCTTTAGAAGCCCGTGGACTCTTTTGAATACGTCAATGCAAGGATTAATAATTAAAGGAACAACAACCACACGTCCCTGAGATACACACGAGAACGCGGGAGCTCCAGCCGGAGGTTGGACTCTCTGGGGACATGCTGGTTTTGCTGGCATTTCACCTCCTCCTGGTGTACCTCATTATTTAGAAAAGCACTTTCCTACCAGCCTCTGCCAAGGGAAGTCCTACCTAGCAATTTGCAGCTGATGGCTAAACCCTGGTGTGAGCCTGAGGAATCGTACCCGGCCTTGTTATTCGATTGATTTTGAAGGAGGACGCCAAGGTGTTCGCACAAGTAGAAGCTGTTAGACTGGATGTGTTTGTGGTGAAATGCTCTAGCAGAATCCCTGGCAGCGGGGTGGTGATATCCAGCCCGATAGCCCCAGGTCGATGCGACTCGCAGCTGCCGTTACCCAAGGCTTGAGAAAAAGCGACTCCAGAGCTGCTGAGCTGCTTTCTTTCCACTCCTTGGAGCCAGATGGATGTCAACAGGCTATGGCAACACAATGGAGACATTTTGCTTGCCGGCGTGGCCCCTAGCCAAGCAGACGCCTCGGCGAGCCACTCTGCAGAACCCTATGGCTGCAGGCATCTCGCCGAGTGGTGTTCAAGGTGGTTCAAAGCATTGGCTTGGAGAGTCTCTGACTTGAATGTGGTTTCCACAACCAGGCCCAAATTGCACCTTTCCTCCCTCCCCATCCTTCCTTCTTCCATGCTGGTAGTCTTCTCATTCATTAAAAACCAGCTAATTATCTCAGTAGCTTGGAACTGGGTTGCAGCATGGAATTAAAACCAGCTTTTCGTTTTGGCATCCAGCACCTCGTGCAATTAATAAGACAAGAGAAAGCCAGAACATGCGGGTCAGCCCCGAGTGTGAGGTAGGGAGTGAGTGGACACAGCCAGCCACAGCTTGTGGCCAGGATGCTCTGAAGCCGGCCTCGGCGATGCTGGTTGCGTTTTGGGGCCAAATAGGGAAGAAGGAGGAGGAGAGGAGGCTGTTTCTTTCCTGGTTCTTCTCCTTGTTTTTATCATTTCAACAAAAGATCCGGAGCACGTAGCACCCCAGGAGGACCCTGCACTCAGTTTATACCATCTCTTTGCTGGGGAAGGAATGAGAGAGCAGTCCAGCACAGCTTGAGAAGATGTCCTGGCCATCCTATCCATGCTGAGCAGACCAGGATGCTCTGAGAGCCTGGACGCAGATAAGTGTTTTGATGGAGATCTGAAACTGAAGGAGAGATCGGCATTGCTCTCATACCCACCGGAGCCAGGTCCTCTCCCTGCTGCCTTGGCATGAGCAGGGACCACCAAATCCAAATGGAAATGCTGCTCTGCCTGCTGCCTGCAGGTAGGAGAAGGCCGAGAACCTCATTTTGCAGAGCTGATCTGGGGTGACGCAACCCTTCTCTGCAACTCCCCTCCACCCAATGCACCCACGGGTGCCAGGCTTGAGCTGGCACCAGGAGGGCAATGCCTGTGGGCACTGTCGCAGAGCAGTAGCAGCACCAGAACAAAGCGGGCACCATCCTCCTCCTAATTCGACGGAGCATTGCTTGAGCACAAACTTTCCTCCCTGCATCACCAGGAGCTCTGGGGCTCTCCTCGCCCATCCCACAGGCGGCACCATCCCTGCTCAGCAACCTCTCCTGAGCGCTGATTTACGATTTGTTGCTGCTGCCACTGAGTAACTACTGTTGCTGCCTACTACGAACTTGCTTGGCTGCCAGGATGCCCCCGACGGGTGGCAAGACACTACTGGAGCTGTCAGGCCGGGACGGGAGAGCATCGCTCCTAGGGGAGCAGCAACACCAAATTGGGGTTCTAGCCCTTTAAATCCGATCCAGTACTGCAAAAAAAAGGGTGAGCGAGCAAGAGAGAGCCTTCAGACTCTTTTAATTAAAGCTTGTACCATACTCTGTCTTCCCAAGTCTCGGCAGCCACTCGCTTCTTCAGGACACCTCGGGGCTCGCCGGCAGCACGACATGGCTGGGGGGAGCTGCTCACCTGGGACCGCTGGCAGTAGGTATGAGCGGAGGGACGCGGCTGCGTGCATGGCTTCTCCCCTTCTCCTGGCAGCTGAAAGCATCCCCCCTTTTCACTCGTGCCTTTTCATTTGCCAGAGATAAAAGTCTAATGCGTCGCCCCAGGGAAGGTGGTGGGAGGCGACTGCCCATCACACACCTGGGGACAAGGGGTTCCCCGTCCTGCCAGCGACGCTCCCTTCCCTCCTTTCTCCCTCCCTTCGCAATAACTAAGTGCATGACCTGGAGTTGTTATGGTTATGGGTTTTTTTTTCCTCACTCCTTAAATCAAAGAGCTGCCACTCAGCAGAAGATAAGTTGGGATGCCTGTTCCATAAATCACCAGAGAAGTTAGTCTCTGTCGCGCTCTCACCGGCTCCGCTGGCGGCTCTTCTCCCCTCTGCCTCCCCCTCTAAGTGCACCAGGTTAAGAGAGTTTTGCCATATCCTTTCATGCGCATTGCACTCGCAATGCAGAGCATTTCCAACGAGCCTCACGGACCGAGGCTTCGGGGTTATGAGGGAAGGCGGCGTATTCACGCCGGAGCCTCATTTCTTCAGCAGTGCAACCCAGAACAGCTTTAGCTGGGCTTATAAATTGCCCTTCAGCTGGAACATTGTGCACAGAGAACATTTAACTGCTAACTATCCCATTCACCCATTGATTTTTCTCTCCCCCTCTGCTCCTAACTGAGTGATCTCTTCATTCGTATTTTCATGCTGCACGGCTATGTTTTTAGATTGTATATCGCCGCTCTGCCGCCTTGGGTTGGTGCATTGTCAGGGTGCCCTGACCTTAATCAGAGCCTGTTTTTCTCTTTGCAGCCAGGTGCCAGGTGAGTGTAGGTCCTGAGGAGCATCTCCTTCATGTTTGTCCCAAAGGAAACAGAGGCTCTGCCAGGAAAACATTTATCCTGGTGCCTATCTGAGCTCAATAACACTTTGAGACAAACAGCAGACCTCCTCAGGGCTTGAAATAGGGTGACAAAAGCAGCCACTAATCTCTTTGAGGAGTGTTAGATGGTGGCCACTGCTCTCAGTAAATCAGAGGACGTGTGGTTTGTGTACGGCGTGTCGAGACGTTAGCAGAGCTAAGAAAACAATCCCTCTGTTAATCCACCAGCAAAACCTCTGCCTTGCTGTCGCTTTGCAGGGCAGCAGGTTTGTGCAGGGAGTGCTGTGAACTCAGCATGGCCCAGAGCACATGGGCTGCCCCACTGGCTCTGGGGAAGGAGGTTTCTCCTCACTGAAGGTACTTGCTGTAAAGGATTGAGCGGTGGGACGAGGAACTCGCAAGTGAGTAAGGGAGCAGGGCTGTGGATGGGAGCAGGAGCACCTGGAGGTATCAGGTGGTTTGTGGGCAGTGAGACATCTCAAGTTGAGCAGTCAAAGGAGTGAAGCCTAGACAGGAGGAAGCAGGGTGCCTGCCAGCAGAGATGCCAGGGCAGAGGGAAATCTGCGGCACAGGCGCTGCGGTTCACTCGCAGGGAGTAGGGCTGCTGGGGAAAAGCACTGTTGTGTACCCTGGGGTTTTGCTTTTATCGAGTTTCCTGATCAGGACTGCTTTCATCAGTGGCTCCAGTCTCTCTTGTAGTGATTTAACTGTTTGCGACTCCTGGTGACATCAGGAAGGTGCTTGGCCCTCGTGACCGAGACGCAGGATAACAGCTCCCTTGTTTCCAGCTTGCAACGGGAGAACAAATGACCTGGCAAAGGAACCTGGAAGTGCCTGAAAGTAAAAGAACCTGTTTGTATGGTCTGAGTGGGGCTGCAGACAAGGTCTTTCTTGGTGAAGCCCCTGAAGCTGTTTGTGGAGCTGGAAAACTCAGAGCCCAGGACTTGAAAACCACTGACAAACACAAGCAGGGTGAGGAAAAATGAACAAAATGTACATCTCGGTTCAGCAAAGGGACTCGAGCTCCTCAAGGATATGGAGGGTGGGGAGTAATTATTTATAGTGCAATCATCAGAAATAATAGCATGAAATGAAGGGCTGAAAAGTTTTGCTGACTATTAGGGAACGCGTCCTGGCACCGATTGGTAATTCCTGGGCCCAGCCCTTTGCGTCTCCAGCGCCACTGAGTGTGCAGCCTGGAGATCCAGCAAAGCCTGGCGGGGTGAGACCCACTGAAGATGGATGGGTGGTATCAAGGAGCTGAACCTGCCTGGATTAATGTTGGCTACGACTTCCACCTCTGATGGCCAAGACTGGATTTACCTCCTGGTGGATACCTGGACTTGGAGGGGAGCAGCGCTCTGCAGCAGGGGAGGGATGGGCCATCAGGTTTGGCTTTTCCATTCTGATTCTGTGAACACTGATATCAAAAAAGGAGCCATTTCTGAGATCAGCAGCCGGTGTCATTCAGTGCTTTGTCATCCGTAATTAAGCTCCGCGCTCTGCGTTTCAAAGCGCTCTTGAACCACGCTGACAAAAGGAATTAGAGGGATTGGCAGGCACACGGAGGCACAGAATTGCTTACCTGGCATCTCTCAAATTAAAGGTGACCTGCATAAGGTTTTCTTGTCTAAACTGAGAAAAAATAAGTTTGGACTCCTCTTCACAGCTCTGTGGGGATGAAAAGGCTCGTTTTCCCTTTCTTGTTTTCTTTTCTCCCTTCCGGGAGGATGAGGAGTATCACGCTTGTCTCTCCCCATCCAGACAGGTGTGCTGGAAGGCTGAGATGGCCATGGAGGGAGAAGCAGGTGCAAAGGGGGAATCTGAACCCTGGTGGAGCAGCCAACCCTCAGAAAGTCTGGCAGATAGTCACCAAGATCCTGCGAAAATTATCCGGGCCACAGGATTTCCATAATCCCAGAGCCTTTTCTTCCTCTCCAGGCTACCTGATAACACCGTGACAGGCCAGTGCCCCGTGGGTACAACCATCAGAGCTTCATTAAAGTCCCAAAAGGCAGTTTGCTCCATCTTGCCCTGCTTGTCAGTCTCCACCATCCCAGGTTTTCCTGCTACAAACAGGACCTGAATTTCTGAAGAACAAGCCGAAGAATCATGCTTTTTTTTTTTCTGTGGGTAATACCCTCTCCCAGTTCCTTTGCTCTGTACGCTGCAAGGAGCACAAACACAAAGGCACAGCTCTCATCTTGCTTTTTTCTTTGCCAACCACCTTTAAACAAAAGAAAAATAGCAGGGTGTCTGCAGCAGGAAAGGACCAAAATGGATCTGACTGAGATAAAACCTGAATTTACTCTTTCTAGCTGCTAGAGTCTAATATATTCTTCTATTCAGAGCAAGAGACGTATGTCAACCCCATTCACCATCTCTGGCAGGGTATTACAGTTTGAATTAGGATGATAAATTAACAACAGTCGTGCAATTCTACAGAAGTCTTAAATCGTAACAAAGAAATGTTTCCTATGAATGAAATGGCACCGTTATTAAGTGAAATGCTTGAGATACAAACATGACCGTGGCACGGAGCACTACAGCGTGAGAGCAGTCATGTCTAGGGCACTTGGTGTGGTCCAGATGTGGATTGTGCTGCTCGTTGATTATTGGCCACAATAACCCCCTGCAGCTACAAACTGGGGGATGAGTGGCTGGAGAGCAGCCTGGCAGAGAGGGACCTGGCAGTATTGGTTGGCAACCGGCTGAATGGGAGCCAGCAGTGTGCCCAGGTGGCACGAAAGGCCAATGGCATCCTGGCTTGTATCAGCAATAGTGTGGCCATCAGAACTAGGGATGGCATTGTCCCCCTGTACTGGGCACTGGGGAGGCCTCCCCTTGAGTACAGGGGGCAGTTCTGGACCCCTCACTTCAAGAAAGAGATGGAGGGGCTGGACCAGGTCCAGAGGAGCAACGAGGCTGGGGGAGGGACTGGAGGGAAAGGCTGATCTCCTCATCAGACTGAGGGAGCTGGGGGTGTTGAGCCTGAAGAAGAGGGGACCTTCTCCCTCTCTCCAGTTCCCTGAAGGGGTGTTGCAGTCAGGTGGGGGTCAGGCTCTTCTCCCAGGCAACCAGCACCAGGAGGAGAGGACAGGGTCTGAAGCTTCCAGGGAGGGTTAGGTTGGATGTTAGGAAGCCCTTCCTCATGGAAAGAGCCTGGAATGGACTGCCCAGGGCAGGAGATGTTTAAGAAATGTGGCACTTAGTGCCCTGGTCTGACTGATGTGATGATGGTGTCAGGTCCTGGGCTGGGCTGGGCTGGATGAGCTCAGAGGGCTTTTCCAACCTCAATAATTATGTGATTCTGTGATCTTGATGATTTAGCTGGATTCAGGTAGCCTTTTAGATCAGGCTAATCCACCATCTGCTGGGGTATTTTCTTCTTTGATATTTTTTTAACAACTTTTTTTCCCCCTTCCTTCAGGACACGTTTCCCCCTTTGATCGTAAGCTCCTTTCGGAATATTTATTTAAAACCTACATTTTAATGGGAAGAGGTAAGAGGCTGCACAGACAACGTAAACCTTGTTTTCCATAGCCACCCAGAGACTGCCAAAAATCAATTGTCTGCTAGCGGCTGGTTTTTAAATAAAGTTAAGCCAAATTGTATCAGAAGCCCTGGGGATCCTTAAAAGCAGGTTTTTGAGAGACTCATGCACGGATGTTGCCCAGTTTGATGTAGGCTTCACCCTTCAAATCCTTTTGTGCTACAACCTGGGCTACTCAGGAATGGGATTACTCTGAATTACTTCTGGCTCTAACCAAAGCGTTGACTCCAATTTGAGAACTGCCCAAGCCCTTTGGGAGCCCAGGGCACTATTTCAGATGGGATTCACAAGCCCTTGGGAACTGCTTTACTGAAAGCTGCTGAGATGCCCCCGGGAAGGTTTCAGCAGGAGTTTCTGTCACAAGAGTGGTCTGGCAGATGCAGATCTGCAAACAAGCCAGGAATCTATTCCACGTGTATTTGCTCTCTAATAAACACGCTGTGGCAAATGAGGGGTGACCTCATTAATGTCTGTAAATAGGGGAGGGGTGGGTGTCAGGAGGATGGAGCCAGGCTCTTATCAAGGTCATCTGCTGATAGGACATGGGGCAATGGGTGCCAGCTGGAACAGAGGAGATTCCAATAAATATCAGAAAGAACTTCTTCCCAGTGAGGGTACCAGAGCACTGGAACAGGCTGCCCAGGGGTGTTGTGGAGTCTCCTTCTCTGGAGACATTCAAGACCCACCTGGATCTGTTCCTGTGTGACTTGGTCTAGATGATCCTGCTGTGGCAGGGGGATTGGACTGGATGATCTTTTGAGGTCCCTTCCGATCCCTTATGATTCTATGACTCAATGATTAACTTGAGAAGTCTCTCAGGGTTAAAGAACAGCTAACCTGTGGAGTCATGAGACAGGTGCTGTCATGGAGGAGATACTGAGCCTGGTCTCACGGAAGTTCATAATGATGTCCAGCACCACTGACACCAGAGTAACCCTAGATCTGCAGCCAGTCTCCCGAGGAGAAAACAGGAGTGTTGGCACAGGGAGGGATCAATTGTTGGCTGATGGTTCCTGGGGAGGCTGGAAGTTCTGCTTTGGTCAGTGGGCTGGTGATAGAGATGATGATGTTATACTGTTAGTGTGCTGAAACATGACTTAAGATGGTGCTAAGAAGCTTTTGGGGTGGCATTGCCCCTCGCACATGCGGTCCTTGCAGAACTGTTATTTTAATAAGTTCTTTTCAACGAGCTTGCAGGAAACCTCCCATAGTCCAGAAGAGAACCAGCAACCAGGGTGTGTTGCTATGTCAGTAACACCAGTGGGACTAACCCCAACCAGTACTGGCCTTAGAGAAAACCATGATGGGGCAGGATGCTGCACAGTGTGGACACACACTGCCTCCTCAGCACAGCACCCCAACCTGCGGTGGAGCACCTGGGCTGTAAGGTACAGCCAGGAGACCTGCCCCCACTCACTGGAGCTTATCCCCATGGCTCTTTGCTTTCTGTGTTTTTGGAGACGGTATGAAGTGAGAAAGGAGATAGAGGCACTTTCGATAATGCTCACCCATGAAAAACAGGCTGCAAGAGCAGATTCCTTTATCCATTAGATTGGATTGTGGCTGAAGGTGCAGTTGTGTCCTGTGCCCTGCTGGTTGAGGGAGTGAAATTGCACGGTGCTGTCATCAGGAAGTTTGATGAATGTTTTATTCCTTCCTGAAACGTCATTTAGGAGAGATAGGGGCTTTCTCTCGAGCATGAGAAGATGAATATTGCTACTGCTCTTTACGACCTGGCTGAACTGTGCGACTGCAACAGGAGCTTTTATGATAAAGTAATATGGGTCTGTATTGTTTGTAGCACAAAGAACAACGGGAGGTCCAGCCTGGGTCTCCCTTAATGCTTAAGAAAAGTTACAGCTGCAGACAGGCTGAGAGCAGCCAGAGGCATCGAGAAACCTTCAGCATTCCTGCTGATCTCTTTGGTAACTCTGACCCTACTTTTGCCCCAAGTCAGTTATTAAAAACCCAGCAGATGCTGCTCTGGGTCAGAGATGGACCTCCTTGAGGGTGGCCCAGGGTCAGCAGCAAATTGTTGAAACCAGTGGTGTAGATAAGTCTCAGCAATCATATGATGAGTGTCCAGATGAGAATGTCCCAGGTAGGATGGCATGAGAGCAGATGTCGTGTGTCCATGCATGTCCTGACGTCCATGACCATGCATATGTACAAGAGCAAGATGGCGTAGGAGTAACTGAGACCCTTGAGAACAGATGCTGCAGATGTTGGATGTTGGTCTCCATGTGCTTCAGTCTGCTTTGATGTTGGCATAAGACCCATGGTCACCTTCTAGAGCACCTTTGCCGTGGCCTGAGTATCTTCTTGGTCCAGCTCTGGCTTTGCTTAGCTGACATGAGGGACACTTGGATCTCCAAAATACATACTTGATTACTTTCAATTGATGGTTTGGCATTTTAGGAGAGGGAAGCAGAGAGAGTAGTGATTCATGGGTGATGATATCAGAAAGTAGAGGAATGGAAGGAGAGGGGGGAGGCTGGAGAGGTTGCTCTAGGTGTTTCTAGAAATACTTGGTTTTTAAATGAAAACAAACTCCCTTTCAGAGAACAGAGCTTTGCAGTGGGTGCTCTGGAAAGGTCTGTGGCCCTATCCTTGTCATAGGACTATCCCCAGTCAGTACCCTGTTCATGTGGTGTCATGTGCTGCTACAGAAAAAAACTGGAAGAAAATTGTTTGTTTATAAAAATAACGGCAGGGTGTGTGAGGGGGAGCTGTGAAGAGAAGAAAAAGCTGGAGGCACACTCTGGTATCCCTCTGATGCTGAGAATGTCCTCAGGCAGGGATGGAAACAGAGTGCCATGATGTAAACCACGTTTGTACAACACAGCAGGCTCTTGGTCTAATAGAGGGCACCAGGATTTCTGGGACCTGAGGAAACCAGAATCTGCTATGGTGGCTTCTTTCTTCCCCTTCCTTCCACTTCCTCCAGCCACTACCACATGTGTGCCAGGGGAGGTTCAGACTGAATCTTAGGAAAAACTTCTTCCCAACAGGAGTGAGGAGGCCTTGGAACAGGCTGCCCAGGGAGAGGGTGGAGGCACTGTCCCTGGTGGGGTTCAACAGATGGGCAGACAGAGATGGTTTAGTGGCTGGAGGTTGTAGGGTGGATGGTTAGACTTGGTGAGCTTGAGGGTCTTTTCCAACCTTGACGACTCTATGTGCATTAGCTGTGGCTGCAGCAGGTTGGAGCAGGCAAGAGGGACTTGGGAACAACCAGAGCTTGATGAGGACAGCTGGTGGGACAGGGGATTCTCTGGGTCCTCAAGGCCCTCTCCTGTTTCTGGCACCTGCCAAAGGCACCTGGTTATATTTAGAACATGAATCACTAAGGACAGTGCTGTCACAGGACGTGATGAGGCACAACAGCTCTGCTTGCTGTGCTGTGTCTTGAAGGCAAGCCCATGGAAGCCCCTGGAAAAGAGAGAATTGTGTGTGATAATGTGCCCAAGTCAATATTCAGCACAGAGGATTTTAAAGACCAGATTAGCTGAGTTTAATAGTGTGAGTTATGAAAAGAACCTGCTCTCTGCTAAACATCGGGTCACATTTGATGATTCACTAGGCTTTTTCTTGACCATTAGTTGAACACTTTGCGTCAAAAATGTGATCCACATAAAATTGCTGCTGTCTGTGGAGAACGTCATCCAGCTGTCAGTGCCCAGCAGCTACAGGAGGAAATGTTTTCTTGTCTGTCATCAGAAAAAAAGCCATATAGACTCAGGGCAATGGTATAGGAGGGTGATGCTATGGGAGTTCCATCCCTTGCCGTAGCCTCTATAAAATGTGAGGATTGATTGCCTTCTCATCTAATATCCTGGAGGAGGGTAAGGGGAGCACATACCTTCTCTTACAACTTCCCAGCAGCTCTCAATCACTCTTGGAAACTTCCTGAGCTGAAGGTTGTGTCTGGCTCTGTTTTAGTGCCTTATTTTATTTGTCCTTGAACCCGTTTCTGCTTTTGAGCACCATTGTGACTTCCAGGAAATGTTCAACAACGTACTTGTGCACTATTCCCAAAAGTACTTCCTCTGGCTTTGTTTTCAGATCTTCTCTTGGTAATTTTATTGGATATCTCTTGGATCTAGTGCTGTGAGAAACAGGAAGGATTTGTTCTTTCTTCACTTTCTCTGCAGTGCTGAAGATGTGATAAAACTCTGCTTTGATAGGTGTCTCCTATATTCCCTTCAATCAGTGTCTTGCCAGCCCGAAGGACCCTCATGCCAGCCAATTTTCATGCAGAAGCTGCTCTCGTCCTCTGTCCAAACTCACTTCCTTCCTCTCGCCTTTGCTCTTTCTGTTATCTCCTTTCTCAAATGCACTGAGCAGAAAGTCATTCATCGTGAAGGTGCCCAATGCATTCAGACAACAGCATAATTACAATTCTGTTCTTCGCTTCTGTGCCAGAAACCTCTCACATATCATCTACCCTGCTGAACTTGGAGCAGAGGTCTTCGGAGAGGTGTCCATATTCCTCCCAGTCACTCATTTCCTGGGTGGTAACAGCTGGTTCAGACCTTACAGCTTGGCAGGGAGACCGCAGGACATTTTTTCTCATGTGAGTTATTTTGCACTGGTCAGCATTAAAATTCAGCTCTTTACTCTGCAGACAATAGATGTTGCGTATATTTCTTTCTCTTTTGCAACTGCTGCAACCAATTCAGGGTTTGATTATCCTGGTGCATTCTGTACCATTAATAGATGTTGTCATCTCACTCCTCACCTCCAGTCCCCAGATAATTCCTTAATGAACGAGCAGATCAATTTTACAGGCCTCTCTGGGATTGCATTAGGAAGTTGCTTTCGTTATGAAAACGGACAGTTTATCTTTGTTTCCTGACACTTTTCCCCATCTCCTTCATCATGAAAAACAATGCAAACAAGTCACTTAACCTTTCTGCTGTGACCTGGCTTTCCTGAGTGCGCATTTGGTTTGGTGATCATCTATCAGCCACACCACCTCCTGGCACAGTCCCTTCCCCTACTGCTTCTAGAGACGGTTTATCGTTACCTCTTATGTCTCTAGCAATTTACTGTTCAAAACCTTGTGTGCCCTGCCACGCTTGCTCTTCTCTGTGTGATCTGTCACGCTCAGGGCTGTGTTTCCTCCTTGTACCTTTTGAAAGCTGCCTTTTAACTCTTCTGATCTGCTGTCTAGCTGCACAAACTTCTCATTTTAAAGGCTTCCCTTTTTATTTCATAGAATGGAATTAGAAGCTCATAGAACTGTTTAGATTGGAAGTGACCTCGGAGATCATCTAGTTCCATCCCCCTGCCATGGGCAGGGACACCTCTCACCAGACCAGGTTGCCCAGAGCCCCATCCAACCTGACCTTGAACTTCCAGGGATGGAGCAGCCACAACCTCCCTGGGCAACCTCTTTTCAAGCAGTTTTTTAGTTGTTCATGTACTTTAGATGTAGTGAATATATATACTTAAGGACATATGAGCAATGCTTACATCTTGAATAGTTCCTGGGCATCTCACAGCCAGACTTAGAGATGCTTTTCGGCTTCTAGAATCAATGATTTTTAGCTTCACTGTTTGTTTATTATGAACAGAAGTTATTGTAGAGGCCATGTCTCAAATGAGGCCGAAGTCTATGCAGTATGTGTCAATCACAGAGTTCCACAACTCAGCATCTTCCCAATGAAACCCGAGTGACAGCTCTATTGATATCCCCACCAAATGAGCATCACAGAATTACTGAGACTGGAAGAGCTCTGAGATGATCTAAGTGGTTCTGCTGTGGCAGGGGGATTGGACTAGATGATCTTTCGAGGTGCCTTCTGATCCCTAATGATTCTATGGTTTTATGATTCTATGATCCAGTCCAACCTATGACTTCCAGCAGCAGTAAAAATATTGGTAGAGCACTGCTCTGGACCATCCTCTGCAACTCTGCCTGCTGTGGATAGTAACTCCAAATGCTTTGGTAATAAATCACCGACAAGTGCAGTCATCTGTTACTCCTCAGAACACAGCAATGCCCACTCGTGTTTGCCTATAGTGCCTCTTCAGCCTCCCTGGCAGACCTAGCCATGAGGGGTGACTGGGATTCCCTTTGCACCACCCCTGTGCACCATTTTGACCCAAGACAAGCCCTATTACATTCTTATTCGTCCAAGCCACATCTCCTGAGACTATTTTGAGGTGGAATGCACCACATTGAATGAAGCAATTTAATAACATCAACACTTCAAGAGGCAATTAAAACCCCCTTTCATTGTGCAGACACTGCTGCTTTGCTGTGGCAATGGTCATGTTACAGGCAGCAGGACTATCCAAGAGGGCCCAAATTAACTAATAATTGAAGAGTTTGAAGGAAAATCAGTGTGGTCATCGGGGTCAGCCTGGAATATGTTTTGCTAAAGTTTGGAGGGAAATGGTGATAATTCGGGGGCTGTGTGAGGTTTTTGTTTCAAAGTAAGTTGAGCAGGAGAGGGGGAGGACTCACAGGAGGACAGTTAATGAGATTTATAACCCATCCAAAGCTTTTGCACAGTGATAGTGCAGGGGGTGACCGTTTGGAGTCTAAAAGCAGGGTATCTCTGCCCTGGTGAGACCTCACCTGGAGTCCTGCATCCAGCTCTAGAGCCCCCAGCACAAGAAGGATGAAGACCTGTTGGAGCAAGTCCAGAATAGGTCATGAAAACGATCAGAGCCCCACTGTTATGGGAACAGGCTGAGAGAGTTGGGATTGTTCAACCTGAAGAGGAGAAGGCTTGGGAGTGGCCTTACAGCTACCTTTATTTTTAGGTCTTTATTTAAGACTTAATAGTAAAAAGATGAAGATACTTTATAGTGACCTTCCACACCCTGAAAGGGGCTGGCAGAAGGCTGAGGAAGACTCTTCACAAGGGCAGGGAACAATAGGATGAGGGGTCATGGTTTGAAGCTGGAAAAGGGTAGATTGAGAATGGACAGGAGGAAAAAGTCCTTGAATCTGAGGGTGGGGGATCCCTGGAATAGGGATCTAGATCAGACTGGGGGTGGAGGCCCCATCCCTGAAGCCATTCAGGGTCAGACTAGATGGGGCTCTGGACAATTTGGTCTGGTGAGTGATGGCCCTGTTTGCTGTAGAGGGGTTGGACTGAATGACCTTTGCAGGTCCCTTCCAACCCAATACAGTCTATGACTCTATGTTTTGTTTTGTTTACCAAAACCCCAAGAATGTCTGAAAGCACATTTGGCTGTAATACACACCCCATGCTTTATGGAGTATTTATTATAACATCTATAAATTGGGGAACTAAAGAGCCTTTTGATAACTAATGCCTCCAAGTGCTGCTGAAAAACAACAGAAACACAGAAAATGTTGTTTTACAGAACTCCAGAGCAAGCCCTGCTTTAGAAAAACACATCGTTTAAATCAACAGCACGTGAGCATGTGCTGAGGTTAAGTAAGTGCACTTGTGTTTTTATAACTCCACACAGTGGCTTTCTGGAACCAGGGCAGAGCTCTGTGTGTGGATCCAGCAGCCAGGAGAGCTCTCCCTGCTTTGCAGCAGATTCACTAGGAACACCAATTGCTTTGCTCCATAACAAGCACCTTACTGGCACCACAACAGAGGGTGACTTTCAGAGAAGCAATACTCAAGAAGCATCTGGAGTATTGTGTCCAGTTCTGGGCCCCTCAGTTCCAAAAGGACACAGAGCTGCTGGAGGGTGTCCAGTGTAGAGCAACAAAGATGAAGAAGGAAGTAGACCAGCTCCCTTCTGGGGAAAGGCTGAGGGAGCTGGGTCTCTTGAGCTTGGAGGAGGCTGAGGGGTGACCTCATTCATGTCTATAAATATGTGAGGGGTGGGTGTCAGGAGGATGGAGCCAGGCTCTTCTCAAGGTCAGCTGGGGATAGGACAAGGGGCACTGGGTGCCAGCTGGAACAGAGGAGGTTCCATCTAAATATCAGCAGGAATTTCTTCACAGTGAGGGTAATGGAGCACTGGAACAGGCTGCCCAGGGGGGTTGTGGAGTCTCCTTCTCTGGAGACGTTCCAGACCCTCCTGGATCTGTTCCTGTGCAACTTGGTCTAGGTGGTCCTGCCGTGGCAGGGGGATTGGTCTAGCTATCTTTTAAGGTCCCTTCCAATCTCTAATGGTTCTATGATTCTAAGCCATAACAGGTTTTAGTACTCAATATCTGAACTCCAGCCCCACTGTCTTTCTGAATGCTTGGGTCAACACTGATGGTCTCAGAGACCTGAGGGCACTGATTAGCCCTGACTGGCCTCAGCTGATGCCCGCCCACACCCTTCCAATGGTCTATGACCACATTTATATTCAGCCTTGAGCTTTCAGACCTGGTTTATGTTGTGGTTGTACCTGTGTCTGGCTGCTCTTTGCCTTGTGGAAGCCTCTCAGAGCTGTATTGTAGGTAGTCTTTCTCGTCTCCTGCATGGATTTATATTGTAGCTTTGTTTTTCATCTCCATCTGCTGCTGAGCTTCTTGGGTAGACCTCAGACCTAACTGACCACCTTCTCTGGGATTTTAGTGTAGGTTGTTACCACTACTCAGCTCTGCTCGTGATGTTCACATCCTGTAGGATCTGTTGGTGAGGGCACTGCCAGCACTAGGGTCACTCTTGGTTCTGCTTTTCCCACAGTGGAGAAGATCTGTGGCTGCCTCTCTTTGAGAAAGGCATTCCTGAACCAGACAATCTCTGAACGTCTTGTGCTGAGTGGGTGCCAGCACAGGTAGTACTGGTGTGAGCTGGGGCTGAGTTTCACTTGGTAGCCAGTGTAACCAGTACCTAATTCTATGGGTATCAGCAGTGTGAGAATGTGGTTGCAGAGGCCTCAGCTGGATGGATGAGTATGTTAGTGTGCTCTTATGACTATCAGGCACTGGACATCTTTTCTATGTTAAAGTCTTGATCTCTGCATCCCTCAGCTCTGAGTTCAGTGTAAGTATTTGCTTACAAGTATATTGATACTTTTTTTGTTGCCCTTAGGGTTCAACCATCCTCATATATCCCTGCTGAAGCTGAGCTTAGATCCAGAGCCATGAAGTTTTGACCTAAACCAGGTTTCATTTTGGTCCCCCCAGTGCCACCCCCACTCCTGGTTGCATTTCTGAGGACAGGAGCTCTGTGCAAGGTGACAAACTGGCAGCCCCACCTTTGGGGCAGAAGCATCTCTGGCCAATTAGCTGCAGCACACAGCAATTATCTTAAGGAAGTTGGGTGAAAGGGAGCAGCAATGATTTGCAAGCTCTGCCAACAAAATCCCTTTCATATTTGTTGTTGATTCTTTTCCTCCCCGTACCTTGGCAAGGCTCTTTTTCCTGTTTTTCTTTCATCGCATGGCAAACGCACAATAGGAACAGGAGGGCATTTACTCCAAATCCTCGATTTATAATTTTTCTGACGTTGCCAGTCACTTTTTCTAAGGGCTCTAAACAATGTGCAGAGCCCTTGTTGGGTAACAGTCGTAATTTGACGCTTTCTAAATTTGTAAGAGCCTTTGAGTACTCTCCACACTCCTCACCTAATAGCCTGTGGTTCCATATTTGTGTTGATAATCTGAGTTGCATCCAGCTGACCCTAGAAATGCTACCCTGCAGGTTTGGAGAGTAGGATATGAAGGGAAAAAAGGAGGAAGGAATGGAAGGTCTCATGTATGAATTCCCTGGGTCTCATGTATGGAGAAATAATATTGTGGACAAACATAACCCAGAAAAGCTTACAGGATCAGCCCAGGTACAGAGGAAGGGATGGGAAAGGGCTGTTGCAGGTCCATGTGGTCAGCTAAGCATGGCTTGGTGGGCAGGAATATAGGAAGTGCTTCCTGTGAAAGCAAAAATGAGTGAACTTTCACCCCGGTGGAGATGAAAAAGGCAGCTTCAGGGAGGGAAAAATGAAAATCTCACTTGTACTGTGATGAAGCGACAGCTCTTTTCCTCTGCCAAAATGGTACCTTCTCGTTTGGGGCTGAAAATGGAGCTTTGGAAGCAGTTTTTCAATTTCTTGAATTCAGGTTTAGAGGAGTGGGTTGGGGTTGTTTTTTTTCCAGCAGATCATTTCAGTTTGCATGGAAAGTTCTCTAGGGATTGGAGAGTTGAGTAATCCACATCTGCAGGCTGGGAGCAAACAAACCAGCCAAGCCTGTGGAGATGCCTAAATTTGCCACAAACCCAACCCAGCTTCACACTGCACTGTGGGTCCTCTCTATGACCTCCTTCCCCCGCATCTCCTGGGGCATAGTAGATGTCTTGTGGTTTTTAACCACATGAAGATCAGGATTTGCACTCTCTAGGGGCAGGGAAACATGCCAGTCTTTGATCCAGCAGTGAGTCAGAAGGTGGGACACATTGGCCGAAGGCATCTCTACTCAGTTTGAAAGAAGGTCTTGGGCCAAAGACTTCTGCCTCTTAGCAGAGCTGCCTCCATGATTGTATTGAGTCTTTGGATGGATTTACCTTATGTTCTCCTCCTGCTCCTTTGCACTGTGTAAGTAATTGGGTTTACTGGACAAGAACAAATAACAATCTACTGTCTGTAGAGTGCATTTGAGAGCCTGAAACTAGTGGGGCTCAGAGCTGAAGAGAGCATCTCAGCCATCTCCTCCTTGTGGTGACCAGTAGGTGTCTGGTGAACTTGGTCTTCCGTCAAACATTCCTGGCTTTTACTAAGTGCCAGAGAATGAAGTGTTCTGCATTAATCACCACCTTCTTTCAGACTTGCTTTTTCTTCACTGGCTTCAAGCCACAGGTGAGTTTGGGCTTGGATCAAGCTGAACTTTAGGTTCTGCTTGAGAAGGTCCAGAAATTGAAGAGGTGATTTTCATGACCCGAGATCCTTTGCACAACTCTGTATAGTCATTGATGCTGAGATGGGCTGGAGGTGGCAAGGGTGAGGGGTTTGCCTTTGCCATTTGTTGGCTGATGAGACTCACAGGCTGCAAGTTCTACTGTCAGAGAGCTTTTAAAGCTTTTACTACAGAGAGGAGAGGCAAGCCCGTGGTGATGTGTTTCCATCCCCACCAGGAACAGAGCAGCCCGAGCTACAAACAGCCTTATCGCTGTTCCAGGCACCTAGCCTATTTCTTCTGCTTGTTCCCCAACTTAGAGGGCAACATGTGCTCTAAGAAAAAGGTCCTTACATCAAAGCTCCTGTAAGATGTTAGTCATCTTGGATGTTCCTGAGCACCCTATGAATGAAAGTGCTTTGTGTGTGAAGGGGATGATGATGTACTATCTCCCTCCCCTCCACTCTTCCAGCCTACTCTCCTATCTGTGATCCTCTCCTCTGTCTCCACTGGAAAGAAAAATGAGATGTAAAACATAAAAAGGAATTGAGGAAAATCTGGAAATCCAGATGTCTCAGCATCGGTCCAGACTCTATTCTTTATGGCTTGTAATGAGGAGCACTGGAGTGACGGAAAGCCCTGACCCTCAGCCAGCCATTGTACCTGCTCTCACCTACTTCTCTGAGAGGTGAAGTCTGGAGCAGCTGCTGATTTTCATTTTAAGTCTTAGGGTTGGAGCTATTAATAAGCTTGGAAAATAACCACATGTTCTCTGAATTATGTAACAGATGTTAAATTCCCCAAGATGAAGAGGTGTCAGCCTGATGGAAGAAGTGATGTGAGGACCTCTCTTTTTCCTTTGAGCTGGATTTCTCCTCCTATTAGCAAAACCGGTTATCTGCTGGTGGAGGTAAAAAGCAAAGTAGTACCACCCCACCAAGTGGACCCAACCCCACTCTTTTCCACCCTCTTTGCTTTGTGCCCATGTTTATCATTTCTTGCCTTTCTCCGACATTGGATTTTGAAGACAAGAGCCATGCAAAACAAAGTCCCATTGAAAGAATGTGTTGTGATGAAGAGCTGTTGAATGAGTCACAGTGCTCGTGCTGGCAGAGTGGGGTGTGGAGCGGGCCAGATCTTTACGCTTGGCACGAGACAGCAAGAAGCAAAAGAGGAAAGCCAGCTTAGGGGCCAGAAGCAGCGGAGCCTGGCCAGCCAATGGGGCTGGGCTGCAAACACTCTGTGGCTTAACCATTTCAGAGATGCAGCCACTATGAACACAGATGTGTTCACAGCCCCTTTGGGCTGCTGGGAGATGGGCTGAAAGGGATTACAGAGGGGATGTCTTGGGCAAGGGATTAAAGAAGGTTTCACCTCTGTCATCTTTTTGGCAATCTTAATTTTTTAAGGTAATTTTCTTCCTGATCCTCCTCTGTCCCAGGGTGAGTGCTGGTGGCTCCATGTGGGGAGAGGTCCTCAGCAGCTCAGAATCACAATGTCAGGGGTTGGAAGGGACCTCTAACATCATCTAGTCCAGCCCCGCTGCCAGAGCAGAATCGGCTAGACAGGTCACACAAGGCTGCCTCCAGGTGGGTTTGGAAAGTCTCGAGAGCAGGAGACTCCACAACCTCTCTGGGCAGCCTGGGCCAGGGCTCTGTCACTTTCACAGTAAAAAGCTTTTCCTTCTGTTTATGTGGAACCTCTTTGCTCCAGCTGGCATCTATTGCCCCCTGTCCTACCACTGGATGGTGTTTAACCAGGATGGCTCTTTTCCTAAGATCCTTGTCTTAGTCCACTTGGTACCTTGTATAAAGACAGAGGGAAGCTGTCATCGGCTGTGTCTAACACAGCCAAGTAGTCTCTTGGGAGAGATGTTTATAAATGTGGATTGAAGATGCTGAGCCCCAAGGGTACCACATTTTCTGTGGGTGTAGATACATAGCGAGACTAATAAATCAGCCTGTGCTCTAATGGAGATGCCTGTGCTCTAGACTGTGACCCCGCTGGCTGATCTCTCCGAGGGGTGACTTTGCTCAGACATTTATTTCTGAGATCTACTTTAGCATCTCCTGTTACACACCCGCTGGCATGACAACTGCAAGTGCTTGTTCCAACACGACATGCCCTTTCCTCCTGGAGATGCTTCTGGGGAAACATAGCTCAAGTCAGAGCAAGTTCACAGTGGGGAGAAAGTCCTGCTGGGGGTGTGAGCTGTGTCCTACCACCACCACCATCATTAATGTGATTGTAGAGAGGGACAATCATGGGTGCCTTTCTCTTTCGTTCTTGTCCTGTACTAGGGAGTGGAAGAAATTGCAGGAAGTGGGTTCCTGCTAAGTGTGAAATTCAGCAGGATGGTGGATGCGCTAGGGATCTCCTGAGTGTCAGGATCTAGTCTGAACAGCAGACTACTCGCCACATGTCTGGTTTTCCCATGGGAAGAACTGATCGTTGGGTACCTTAAGGCAGTAAAAAAAGAAAGACGTGGAGACCAGGTTTTGTGTAGATTCCCCATTTCCTCACAGTTCCCCTTTTCTTGTCCTTCAGAAGCGGTTGATGGGTCTTGCACTCTGTGTTCTTCACTGCTCACCACTGATTAATGGGCTTCTAATGTCATTACTTATTTCATTATCCAACAAATCTGGAAGATCAGCCATTATCTAGGGGGAAAAGAGACAGTTTCTTGCTGGCATTGAGCGGTTGGCTAGAGGGCAAAGCGCAGGGTTCACATTTAAGAACAAGAGCAAGACACTATTAGTGAGAAAATCTGCAGTGAAGGGCGATCAATAAATTTGCATTATCCAATCCCAGAGTGAAGTCCAGCTGTCAGGAGGTGTCGCAAAGCACAAGAGGTAAGTGAAGTAGTCCAAAAGTTGTGAGGATTCTATCAAGAGCCCAAGCAAAGCCTCAGAGCTGGTAATAACAGTGGTAGTACTGCTAATAGTAGTAGTAACAATAGTAATGCACCTTGGAAGCGTGGGCCTGGGCCAGGCGACAAGTGTGCTGGGCAACTGTAAATGAAATGGCAGTAAATTCTGGCTGTAAAGCACTGATGAAGGAAAGCAAGGCCAGACGGTTGGTGACAGATGGGCAGGGGAGAAGAGTGAGGTAGCAGAGGCTGGCAGGAGGAAGGGATGTCCAGGGCACCAGCAGGCTCACGGCTCTTTCAGAAGATGGATAACAAGGTACATATGTGGATCATTTGGGGAACTTGCTTAGGCATTAGGGTCAGCACAGGGGAAGGAATGAAGGGCTTGTTCATATTGTGAGAGCCTGTTGTGGTAGTGAGGGGCTGTCACTGTGGGGTGGTTGAAAGCATGGGGTGACATCGCAATGAGAACTGGGGATGGTGTACAAGGTACAAGACATGAAGGGTCCTGGCAGAGGGGACACTGGTTAGTCTTGGATGCAGAAGAGAAAGAGGGTCTATGGAGAAATGCCCACAATGGTGGGGAATGAGTTTTGCAAGCACCTTACAAACAGCAACGGTGTAGTAGTGTTGTGGTGATGGACAGGAGCTTAGTGACATGATGCAAAAGGTGTTGGTCAGATTTAGAGGTCTTGTGTGCCACAAGTGGCAAAGAGATGCTCACTGAAGGGGATGCCCTGCCTCAGGACTTGGAGATTGGATGTACCTGTGTCCTGCAAACACTCTTGGTGAGTGCATGGGTGCCCTGATGCCTCCTTTTGAGCAAGGGTGCTTGCACCCCCATCTCTATACAGCAGCACTGACTGGACTCCTAGAAACACCAGCAGTATCTCTGTGGGAGAGAGGTGGGCAGCGACCCTGTGCTGACGTGCTGCAGGCTGGTACTTGTGGGAATGGACAAGGAACCCAGCTCGCTGTCAGGAGAGTTCATGGTATTACATGTTCACACTCAGGGGTGCTGTGCCAGCATCTGCCTGGCACTTGCGAGGAGAAGCCTGCAGATGCTGCAGGTCTGCTCTCTTGCGACTGCCAGGCTGCAGCTGAAGCCAGCCCTGGCTGTTTCGTTTGATCTGTGCCAGCTCTGCATTGCAAAACACACAAGCAAATCACTGTTGCCCCCTGGAAGAAGCAGGGCTGTGTCCCAGAGCACAGTATTCCCATGGCATTTCACATTCTCTACAAAGCCAGCTTTTATTTAGAACTGAACATCTGTTCCAGATGTGGTTATTCACTGCCTGCGTCGCCGCGCTCCTGCCATTGTTGTCCTGCCTCACAGTGAAAGGCTGGCATGAATTATTGAAGGAGTGAGCTTAAATAAATGATAAACTGGTACTGTGCGTGCAGTGAAGTTTCTGTCCACTCCTTACAGAGTCACACTCCCGGCTTTGATGTCCCCATGATGAGCTCGCACATCGCCCAGAACCTGCCATCTCATCTGCCTGATGGGGCTGATTGAAGAGCATGGAGAGGGGCAGCCCAAGCATGAAGGTGGCCATGGGGACGAGTCTCCTGGGGAGAAGGAGGAGGTGCAGCAGAGAAGCAGGCAACCGGAGTTTCCCTCCTGGCAAGTGCCTTTCTCATCTCAAATGGTTCCTAGCGAGGGGTGAGCTGGCACAGGGGGAGAGCGGTGGGGCTTGAGGGATGCAGCCAGCTCCCAGGGGTGGGCGGTGGGGACAATGCAGGGGACCAGCGGCGGGTGCATGCGCTGGGGATCCTGTAGGGTGAAAGATGCTTAGTTAAAATCCTATGAGTAAAACCTAATCTAAGGGACATAGCCCGTGGGACTGCTGACTGCAGATGTACCCAGCCATCTACCTGGGGCACTCTGGGTCTGAGTTGCCACTGGCCCAGCCAAACCCTCTTTTTTGTTTTGTTGGTTGCCTCTCAGCTGGGAGGTCTGAATGGATTTTTGGAAGCCTGGTAGTCTTGGAAATTGATTTTTTTTTTTAAATTCTTTCTTTTTTTCCTCACCGTTTTGAAAAATGGCTTGACTCACAGTTGCATGAGGCAGTGGGGATTCACAGCAGACCATCTGTTTCAGCTGTTAGCAGTCATTAATTTATTTTTTTTTCATATTTTTTGCTACTTTGGCGATACTTTGGGGAGAAAAAATATGTTCCGGGTGGCATTTGGAGGACTTGAAAGTCGCTTCTTTCTTTTTCTGTCGTCTCAAAGAAAAAAATACACAGAGGATCCAGTTGTTCTAAAAATTACCTTTTTATTTGGCTCTCTAATTTGTGAGCAAGCAGGAGGACACAGCGCAATGTTTATCTGCTTTCCACCATGCATTTGGCTAATACCTCTGCACTGCTTCTGTACTGGGATGCATCTACTGGGGAGGGCTTTTTTCTGGGTTAACTCTAATGCAGAAAAGCTTTCATTTAAAGGAAAAAGTACGGTGAGATTTTTCATTGAACCCACTACATTTCTGCAGCAAAGTGCTTACTGATTCAATCAGCTTTATTGTCTCTGGTTATTCTACCCAGAAACTGGAAAATTACTCAACTCCTTGACAGGTGTTCACAGCTGATGGCTCAGATTTGTGGATGGAGTGCCGGGGCATATGGTGTGATAAATAATAGAACAAACTCATCCTATTGACACTGTCCACCCTCCAGCCTGGGCACATTTATTGTCGTGCCTTGCTCTCGCCATGTGACAGCTGTTCCCCAAGCCAGCTCTTCTAAGAGGTGCTCCTGAGCCACTGAATGGCGAGTTGGGTTCATCGATGTTTGAGCAAAGTGTCAGAGCTCTGGTTTTGCAAGGACCTCAGCTCCATGTGACAGGGTGGTGACCACCATGGGTTTGATACCTGTGTGCTTCACCCAGTTCAGGATGGGACTCCGTAGTTTGTTCAGCCAGTGCTTGTGACGGTACATCATACCGGGGGTTAGCCCAAAAGCCTGGCTGGTGGTTTCCATGTTGCTTGTGTAGGGTTTTAGATGCAACAACAAGACTTCTTAGAGTTGAAGGGGTGCTGGGAAATGGCAAGGGCTGATGTCACAAGGCAGGGTGCAGAAACTGGAGCGGAAACCTGTGATATAGAGATGGTAGCAGCTCCTCCACAGGGTGCTGTGTGTCCACAGGGTGCTGTGTGTCCACAGGGTGCTGTGTGTCCACAGGGTGCTGTGTGCTGGTTTCGTGCAAACATGAAGCTTTGGCCTCATACTGAGCAGAGAGCTCTGCACTGGGCTCATGGTTGTGCTGGTTTGGGTCACACATTCCTGGAAGGAAGAGCTGTGGAATGGATGTAAAACATGAGATGTGAACTTCTGAACCTCCTCTTGAGTCGTATGATGGTGGGAACCTGCAGAACAGAAACAGAGTGTTTTAGACCTGCCTGTGACACCTGGGTGAAGTGACAGCCAGGGAGCCATGGAGTATTTCCAACCATCCATTAGGACTGCAGCTTTCAGCAAAATTACGAATGTGTCCTGGAAAACGCTGCTCCGCGCTGGCCAAGGAGCTGTTATCGGTTCTGGGCGTGGGAGCCAGTTCTGCACTTGGCAGCTGGTGCGGGGCCATGCTGCGGCCAAACCCAGTATGTGCCACTGCAGAGTGAGCTGGCGCTGAGGGACATGGTGAGGATAATGGCTCCTCCCATCCTGCTGCCTGCCTCAGGGTGGCACGTGCTGGTAACCCCCAAATATCTGTAGTGCAGAGCAAAGTTGTTCATAGGAGGTGCCCAGAGAGCTCAGTATCAGGTCTATTTGTTCCCACGTGTGTGGCCTGGACCCATCTCTTGTCATAGAATAACAGAGTGTATTGGGTTGGTCCAAAGGTCATCTAGTCCAACCCCCCTGCTTCAAGCAGGGCCATCTCTAACTGGAACAGATTGCCCAGAGCCTCATCCAGCCTGACTTTGAGTGGCTCCAGGGATGGGGTCCCTGTCACCTCTCTAGTGATGTCCTTCGCACGTGGAGAGGCAGGACGCATCACAGCCCTGCATCCCTTGCTCTCATTTCCAAGCGAGACATGTGTCCTGAGTTTTGCAGGGCAGCCAGTACACTACGGTGCCTGCTGCAGGCTCCCAGCAGAAGGTGGAGGAATGCACATCTGGAGGCTGGGAGATGTTTGGTGCCTGTGTGGTTTTCATTTGGAGGCCTTTCCATTGTTGATTGACTTAATTAAAATTGAAAAAAACCTCCTGAAGTAGGCAGGATTGTGCTTTTTTTATTATTTTAATGAAATGCCTGGCTTTGAGGGCTGCACAGCCAATCTTCATTGTGATATTTACTTTTATTTTTAAAATTATCCCCCCCACACAAATATTTAAGCTGCAAAATGAGAGGAGGTATAACTGAGAGGACTTTGTAAATCAAACCAGATCCAACCCCAAATCTATTAATTGACTCAAAAAGCATCTTTGTGTTTTGCAGCGTCACTTTTCTGGGAGGGAAAAAGCCAAACCCCAACATTTTCTGAATAAAACCATTTATTTTAAAAATTAAACTGGTATCACCAAGTTACCTAAAACACTGCTCAGTTTTTGCCCCAGTATGAGGATATGTGGGCTGGTCCTTGGCTGTGGGATGCTCTCTCCCTTCATCCTTCCTGCTGACAGGCTGCTCCATGATCTAGAGGCATTCTGGAGTAATGGCTGGAGATCTGATGAAGAAAGAGGAAGATGAGCAATCCTGGTACCCCCACTTGTTCTTCATGCCTCAACACATGTCTGCTTTTGCTTGCAGCCATCGTCCTCTTGCCTTCATCAGGTCAGACCTCGGTGCATCCCTAATACATCTCACTTGTGGCCCATGGTCCAGCCCTTCTCCTGTGCTGGAAAATCCCTACTCAGATCCTGCCACAGTAAGAAAAAGAAAGAATACATCTCCCCATCAGGAAATTTGCCTATTAACACCCCAGACAACACAAAAGTCTCAATGGAGCTTTTCCCCCTCCAACCCAGCTCAAACGTCTCTCACTGATGGGAAGTCTAAAAATAAGCGCCTTCTCCACAAACAGCTTAAAGATGTTGAAAATGAAAAGCAACAAAGGCTGCAGAGCGCATGAGTCACTAAATTACAGGGCTATCTTTCTAAGAGCAAAACAAAACACCCCCCTCCCCTCATCCCCTCCCTGCCGAACTTCATTGTGAGCTCTCTGCGTTTGGTTTGGGGCTGTTGCCCTGCGGTGCCGGCACAGACACTCATCGGGTTTTGTGGGCAAGTGAAGGGCTGAAACCTTTTCCCATTGTGTTACACAGAGTGACGGAGCTGCTTGGGGTAAATAAGAGCAAATCCAGCCTGCTCTGGAGGTGCTTTGCTCTCCCAAGGGGCCATTTCTTTTGACCTATTTAGGTTTTTTACACACAGACCGCCTTGTGTGAGCTTGCTGTGTGTTGAGCTTCCTTGCAGGGAAAGGTGTAAGTGGTCCATTGTCTTGATAGCATGTTCTTCTGGCCCTGGCTCAGCCACGATGTTTGGGAGCAAGCAGGGTTCTGTGGGTTGTAATCACATTTAGCCATAGCTTTAGTTTGTGGAGATAATATAATTGAAAGGAATTCTCTGCTTGTGGGGTTTTTTTATCTCTGGAAGGTCTCATTCCATAGTGAGCTCCAGCAGAGTGGACTCTGTCACAAACCTAAAGCGCTTTTAACATTTGCAGATGAGCTTGAATCAAAATCTTGGCGTTTGAGGCGGCAGGAAAGGAGGTGGACTGGTGCCAAACCTTTGCCTACATCTGATGTTTGCAGCCAACCCCAATCTCTCTAATAGGCTGGAATGAAACCTTGGATCCAAGCAGATGGTAGGGCTGGAGATGTGAATCTGCCAGTGTTGCTGCGTCCCAGAGCTGCTGTTAGGGTGTGCAATGCCCTCACTGAGGTTTGACAGGGCTGTCCCTTTCTGCCCATCAGCAGCAGCACCTTCATCCATCCTCTGTCTTGCTGTGGTGGAAGGAGGGAGGGCAGCAACACTGGGGTGGGCTGTGAGACCTTCCTTGAGCCCATTATGGTACCTGGCTGCCTGTTCCTTGTCCAAATAACTCATCAATTAATAAATCAGTTTCTTGAGCTGGCAGCTACAGTAAAGGTTGTGCCCCACAATCGTAAATCCTGGGGCAGAGCTGGCTGGGTGATGACTTAATCGAGATCCTTCATTCTGAAATGCACTAATTAAGCTCCAGGAGAAAGCATCCAGTGCGAAGGGGAGGCGAATAAGAAGTGGAAATAAAAGTTTCTCCTGGAATAATTAACCATCATTAAGACATGAAAATCCAGACTGGGGAGCAATTCTATGCCTTCCGCTGAGTGTTTGCTCAGAAATAAGGGGATAAAATGAAGCAATGCAGAACTGTAGGCTGAAAGTTGAAAAAACCTCATTCCACTCGTGAGGCTCACTCCAGGGTGTAACATTACCCATCCCACTCCCGGCACTGGGTGAGCCTGTATTTCTCAAGGCGTTTAAATTGGGACAGGGCAGAACCCTTTCTCCAGTACTGTGGGGAATCATTAGAGGCTTCCTCATTTCACTGAGCCCTACAGACCCTGTTGAGGTGGATCATCCCTAGCCAAGCAAAACTCACCTCAGTAGAGGACTTTGTTAGCAGTGACCTCTAAGGTTGACTTTGTGATATTTTTAAGACACCAGTGGCTTCCATGATCATGCACTGGCTCACCCTGCCTCCCCTTCAGTGATGCATTTATTGCTGTCACGTTTACCATGTGCTCACCCACTCCTTCAGCCACTGCTTTCTACGGTCTCACCTCTGGCTGTGGGTTTGCTGAGCATCTCTTTGTGAGCTGGGCGGTACCCAAACATCATCAGCCTGCCTGGAGTACAACAGCTTGAGAGAAATTACTTCATGTGATAATTCACTCATCATTGGAGTGACAGCTCAGCGCTGACAGCGACAACCACCACCAATCCCCATCAGGCACCCGGGCAGGTCTCTGACAACAACCTGCCCTGCCTTGTGTAATTTCTCAGCGCGTCGCTGTGTCACGTTTGTATTATATTGTCTCTCGCCGTGTCATATTCAGGAGCAGAAGGTGACTGTCACAGTGTTGTCCTCTCATTCCAAGGAATCCCACCCTCCCACTGCTGCCCTATGGCTCTGGCAGCTGTGGCCCTACCGAGGGTATCTTAAAATCAGAGGGGTTGACACCATCACCTTTGTGTTTTGCCAAAGGAAAAGAGCCAGGGACTGCTCGCTGGGCTTGTGTATGAGGGCACAAGGACAGGGAGGCTCTGGATTTATTTAGGGATTAATGAGAACTTGGTCCTTTAACAATTTTTAATAATAAATATATAAGCGTAATAGATTTTCCAGCTACCGTTTGCAGGCATAAAGGTTGGAACCTTTCTGGCTAATGTCTTCCAGAACGAAAATGAAAGGAAATTAGCTAAAGGCAGGGAATAATGTTCTGCACGTGAGCAGCTTTGCCCCCGCTTTACTCACCGAAGCAGCCCAGATGAAGCCGAGTTGCTGCAATGAAAGTTACCTTATGGATCAAGAAAAAAAGAAATGAGGAGTAAATGGACGTGAAGAGAGGGCTCTGAGCCTCACCCTGATGAAGGTGTGTTGGGTCCCATCATTCACCTCGCACTGAAGGTGCTGAGGGCCACATTTCTGAGCGGCAAGGATCATCTCACTGGAATGGGAACACCAATGGGTTAATGGAAATGGCCGAATGGCAGCGTGGGGCTGGTTCGATGATGGTTTATCACTGACCATGGCTGCATTCCTGCACCTCCAGCCAGACCCAGGAGCTGGTGACCAGGGAGCGTCAGGCATCAACCCCTGGTGAGGGGCAGTGGGATGCAGAAATCCCATACTTGGGCAGGACAACTCAGCTGGTGAATTAAAAATAGATCAGTATCAGTGGAGATGGGGTTTCTAGTTTGTATAGGGAGCAGAGAAAGCAAAAAATCCCTCTGGCCTTGGTTGTGAGCTGGTGATCATGTTCCTTCTGATGGCAAAATCCCAGCACGACCCATGAGGCTGAAAGGAGGGAGGCAGGAAGGATTTTACTTCAGAAAAGTGCAAGACAGGCAGGTTGTGAATGAAACACCTTTGAGCCGTAAAATCAATCCTTGCTCTGAAGGCTTTGTGCAGTGCTCACAGGGTGGTGGGTTGTTGCGGTAGGTGCTGGGTGGCTCTCCAGGATGTTTTCTGGGTCCACTTGAGGCAGTTTGAGTGTTGGGTTCCCATTAGAGATTATTCTGCAGTCACCTGCTTTCACAATCAGAGCATCTCTCTCTGTATTTTGCCTGAACTGCCTTCAGGTAGGTTTTACCCTACTGGAGGTACCCTGCTCCAGCTCTCCCCAGGAGTGGATTTTTCAGCCAGTTTGCTGATACTGGGCAGCAATCCAAAGAACGTGTGTACCTGGAGCATTCAGAAAGGGAACTGGAATGACAACCAAGCTCCGCTGCACTCTGGAAACCCACTGAAGATGACTGCAGCAAGAAAAGTTATCTCCTGGCTGACCTGTGGTGGTAGTTCTAGCTCAGCAGAGAAGCTTTAGGAGATGCTCGATGAGCCAGGAGCAGTGGCCTCCTCCAAGCACTTGCTCTTTCACTCTGGAGAAGAGGAGCAGCTCAGAGAACTGGGGCTGTTTAGCCTGGAGAAAAGGAGTCTGAGGGGAGACCTGACTGATCTCTACAAGTTGCTGAAAGGAGGTTGAAGGGAGGTGGGGATCCGTCTGTTCAACCAAGCGGTAAGTGATAGGACAAGAGGAAATGGCCTCGAATTGCACCTAGGGAGGTCTGGATCGGGTATTAGGAAGAATTTATTTGCTGAAAGCCTTAGAAATGGGTTGTCCAGGGCTGCGATGAAGTCCCACTCCCTGGAGCTATTTCAGAGTGGTGGAGACAGTGCTTGGGGATAGGGTTTACTTAAGGGCTCATCAGTGCTGGATTAATGGTTGGACTCGATTTTCCAACCTGGGAGACTCTCTGAAGTCAGGACCCCCTTGGAGCTGCCAGCATGAGGGATTTATGGCTGCTTGCCCTGGTCCTTTGCCCTGCTCAGCAACAAACAGCAAACAGGGGGTCAGACGGGCTGGCTGGGCTAGGAAACTGGCGACAGGGAGGTGCCCCCAGGAACCACGTGGAGATGGGGCTCCTTCTCCAGCATTGCTGTTTCTAAGGAAAGAACCTGCAGTTTGGCAGTTTAACCCTCCCACCATATCGCCCCCCCCCTAAAGAGACCTGGAGAGCGGTCGGGCGCTCAACTTTCGAGGGGTCCCACCAGCCCCAGCCCACACCAGCGCTTCCTTTTCGGTCGGGGACTTGCTCGGGGTGATGCCCCTCCCCAGCCACCTCCGGGGGTAGAAAAAGCCGGGGGCGAGGGGAGCAGCCGCAGGCTGGGAGAGGGACCAGCAGCATCCGTCCGTGGAGGGGGTGGTGAGGGATGAAGGGGGAGGGTCGGCACTGGCGAGGAAGGGGTTAGCGGGTCCTGCTGCAAGGTGGGTCGTGCCGGAGGGTGTTACCGGGGCGGAGGGGGATAAGGAGGAGG
>VZRI01010693.1:223243-361825 GCA_013397515.1 Upupa epops | reverse complement strand
CCACCTTGCTTAGACGGAGCGTCCCCCGTGGGGTGCAGCGGGGGTTGGGATGCTGGGGGGGGAGAGGGGGGTTGTCTGGGAGTGTAGATGCTTGTCCTCATCACTTGGTCCTCTCATTCCCCCCGCCTGTGAGGTTTGTTCACGGATATGGGGGGTTGAAATCCACCCCCCACCCTTTCTATGAGCTCCATGCGTGTTAGTGGAGAGGGGCAGCCAAGTTGCTGTGGAGTGGTGTAACAGCACTTTTGCCACCCAGAAAAGGCTTTTTCCCTTAATTTCTGGGGCCTCTCCTCGGTCATAGTGTGGGTGATGTAATGAGCGCTCGGTATCGCTGCGGTGTCCTGCTCCCGTGGAGTTAGATAAGAATGAAGAGCCCAGAGCAGAGGGAGCATCCGCCATCTGTTTGAATAGATGGGACTTAATGAATCAGTCAAAAATCCACAAATGGACAAGACGGAGGAATTTGGCCCCAAATGCATCCTCATGCCACTGCCGGCAACCAACAGACTCCCTACAAGAGTCCTGCCTGTCACCCAGATGCCTTCTAATAGCTTTAATGTATTCAGCCCAGCCTCATTTTATCCCAGCCATAATTTCAATCATCAGATTTAATACATGATTTGCGGTGATTGCCTCCTGATTTACCCACTTGAGCAGCACAAGGAATGCATTAAGGGTGGCAGCTCTTTGCTGGGGTCCTGAGTGTGAGCTGCTTCTCCTGTTACTCACCAGCAGCCCAGACCTTTTCCACCCACCAAGTTTTACAGTTTCCCATGTAGCAGCTGCATCCCCCTCAGCACACGCCGCGCTGTGTCGCGCTCAGTCGCTGAGTGCTTTGCGAGTCTGGCTTGGCTCTCCGGGTTGGCTTTTGGAGTGTGTTGGAAGTCATCGGCATCCAGACGGGCTCCGGTGGGAAATGACAGCGGGACGAGGCCGGCTGTGGGAGCTGCTGGCTGAGGGCTGTGGCTGCCTGTAACTCCACTGGAGGAGAGGTGTGTGATCCTGCCTCACTCAATGCGCTTGCTGGGCTCCAAGAGGATCTCCTCATTGCCTGGGAAATAAAATTTCCCCATTGTTCAGCTATAGAATAGCTGCACGGGGCTGTGATTGGCAAAGGACTGGATCACCCAGGTTGCTTGCATCACGTAGGCAGCTGCCACCGAAATGACACACTTGATTGAAGGCCAAAAGAACCATAGACGTAACTGCGTGTGATTAAGCTCCATATGATGCCTCAGAGCAAGTAAAAAAACCCCTCCTTCATCTCATCTTGTTTGTAACGAGACAATTGGTGCAGAGATACCATTTGGGTCATGTTGTGGCTTTTGGGGGATTTTTGTTTGTTTGTTTGTTTTGGGGTTTGATGGGGTTTTTTTTTTGCTTCTGGCTGTAAACTTCCATGATCTGCACCAATCTGCTGTTGCATCCTCTTGTGATGCCCCATGAGAGCCTGGTGCTGTAGCTGTGCTGGTAGCTGGGAATACAAATTTTATCAGGTAAGAGCTCCCAAAGCCATATTTTAACCAGCAATATTGCAGCTGGCTTCCTTTGGGGTGGGAGAGGGTCTTTGCACGCGTCCTTTCCCCGCCAGCATGCATGAGTGGCAGTGTGACTGGTTCTTTCTGGGAAGGGTTTGATAGGGGAAGCTTCGTCGTACCAATTTTTGGAGTCTTTGTGGCTGCTGAACTGTTTTGTCAGAGTATGCACTGGACCTGTAGACAAATCTTCTCTGCACTGCACCTGTAGATAGATCCTGTGCCCTGGCTGCAGTGAGGTAGCTTGCAGGTCTCTGGGCAGAATCCTGATGGGGTGGTGAGGGATGGGGAGGCTGGTGGACGTGGGCCAAACTCTGCACCCAGTGAAACTTCCAGACAGCATGAGAACCACAGTGGTCTCCTTAGCCCTGCAGGAGCTGGTGTCTGCTTTCCTGCTCTTTAGCAGTGCCCACACTTCACCTGGCTCTCACACCTTCCCTTAACTTTTTGGTGGGGCAGGATCAGCCCAGGGCCCCATCCTGCAAACTGATGGATTTCATCAGTGAGCAAAACCATTTGGCAAGCAAAAGGCAGGGCAAAACTTGTCTTGCAAAGAAGGGAAAAACCCCTCAAACCAACACTTAAAAGAGAAATAATTTGCACAAATACTAATTTAAACAAAATCTTCCTTTCCTGCCTTGGCTGCACAGGAAGATGGGGTCCTGCCTCCTCTCCCCACACTCGCACTCTCTCTGACTTCATTATCATGCAGCTTTTGTCCAATCATAATGTGCTCGAGGATTATGCTGATGCAGCTTATTCCTGCCATATCATGATCTGTATAACTATGGATGGATATAAACAACCTTTCCGTGGCCACTTGTCCCAGCTTCCCTCCAACAGACCAAATGCCAGCCCAGTCTCGGTCCGTTTAAATGGCTGGTCCCGTGCATCCCACACAGCCTCCAGAAAACCTTCCCCTGTAAGTTACAACGCAAGGCAAGTCTTCTCCTTTTGTTTTGTTTTCTTTAAATGACCTCATTTCTAAGAAAAATCATTGCTTGACCAGCAGCGGGATGATACTACTCTGCATGTTTTGTCTTCCGGAGGTATCGTAAGCTGAACAAAACACCCATTCAGAAAGGACTTGAATTGGAAATAGCAGCAAACATCATTCCAGTCGATTTGTGCACATAGAACTTTATTGATTCGGCATGAAATACGGGCAGGCAATCTATCAGGAGATGTAAAATGAAACAGGCAGAGCCTTTTTGGAAGATGTTGGGAATGTCAAATGGGTCGCAGTGGGTTGGCTTTGTTTTGGCTAAGGTAAACTGAAATGATTTTGTTTTTATGAGTCCTGTAAACAATATTAAGTCAGCTTTATTCGGTTTTATACCGGTTAAAGATATATTGGTTAGCTCATCTGCTAACTGGGGGAGCTGGTACGTATGGAGAAGCTTTACGAGACTAGGCAGGCTGGAGTTGTATTTTTAACCTGTGATTGTGGTTAGTGGTAAAAGTGTAAGGAGGAAACTAAAGGAAATAGTGGCTATTATGCAATAGCACTGGGCTACCATGGGAAGAGGGCAATAGAAACAAACTGTCGGATTGCTCTGCTTTTAATTAAACACAGTCTACTTTTACAAAAGCACTCAAATGTGGAAAGGTTTCTCAGAATAAGGTAGTTAAGCAGAGGTAAATTGATGACGCTGTGTGGACTTGGTTTGTTGAACCTGAAGTCCATGGGCAGGACGTGAAAAATGTATAGAAATTCAGTGGGTGGTTCTAAAACTGCTCTCTCGTTCCTTGAACCTAATAGCTGCTTGCAGAGCCGTACTGGGTGTAATTGCACATACATTTTTACAGCCTGATAAAAGAAAGCCTTAAACATCTGCACTGCATGCTGCCGTGAGCTCTGGGCACAGCTGAAGCTTTCAGGCAGCAGATTCCTCCCCTTTCCATACGTTATTGAGCCATTTAACCTAGATGGACGTTTTGGATCCACACTGTTTGCTGCCTGTGGCCAGATCTGGCTGTGTTGGCATCTCAGCAGCTTTGCTGGTACTTCCTGGGGTGAAGGCAAATGGCGTGCTGCTGTGCTTGGCTCTGAACCCCCAGCAATGAACTGATGCTTAGTGGCACTAGGGACAGCTTGATGGAGGTGCTGGTTTGAGGCTCTCTGGGCTGTCCCTTTTCCTCACCCTCTTGAGTTTCCATCATCACATGTGTTTATTGAAGCTCTCCCTCAGGATGTCTGCAGAAGGGTTTTGGATGAAGATAAATGCAGCAAGGTTCAACATCTGGCTACTTTGTCTTTTAGATTGGGCACAAGCAGATACTGGGTTTGCTTGTGGTCACGTAGTGTCCTGGAGGATGCTCCATGGGATGTCACAGGTGACAGCATGGTGGGCCATCTGTGTGGAGAGAGTGTCTCTATGCAAATCATTTCATTGGGATCTTTTTATCCATGATGCTGGCATGTTGAACAGGAATGTGAGCAAGCTTGAGATGCTTGTTCAGTCGAGGGAATGGCTGCCACGGGTATCCTGCACAAACTCCACTTTGGCTGAATTCCTTCTATCTCAAATTCCCGCTGTGTTTGTACTCACTTCCAAACGGGGGCCTGGTTCTGCAAAGAAGTCAGTGGGGCAGAGAATCCCCGAAGTTCATGAGCTGCGGTGAGCTTGTGCTTGTGCTGGGATTGAGCCAGTTTAATGAGGTCTTCTTCGTTCTCCTCTGTTTGCAGGACCATAGCGGTTTGCATAGATACCATGATGGGTTTGAAGGGTTACTCAATCCTATAAAGCCTTAGGCAAACAGCTAAGTAAACAATCGGTTGGCCTGGGTGAGCAACGCTGATGCTTGCAACCTGTCCCACTGAAGGTAACTGGAGTTTTGCCAGCGCCTCCTATGATTGCTCTGGTCCCCCAACCCCGAGGAAAGCCCTGGCCAGGCATTTCAAGGCCCAGACGTGTTCAGGATGTTCGTGTTTGGGACGTGTTTGGAATGTTCTCAAAGGGCATTGAGGACATGTGTAGAGGCCACGAAGGATGTCATGTAATGTGTTCTCAGAGATATATTAATGTATTCATCCTTGATCTTAGACACTCTGCCCTGACCCCTCTTAAACACAGCACTTAAGGAAAATGCCCTCTTTACACTGTTGTTTCTTTTCCCTTGTATATAGTTGACCTCTGCCAGGGCAGTGACTTCCCAGTGGAGAGCTGTAGACACATCAACTATTATGCAAATGCAATTCCAAATAGTTGACCATCCCTGCCAGGTGTGAAGGCTGGGAGCAGCCAGCCCAAGTGCAAATCCCAGGAAAAACAAGAAAATGAAGTCCCCAAAACTGTTTTCAATTATTCGGTCTCACTGGTTCTCCTTGTGTTTTGAGAAGAAACACACAGATCTCTCTGGGTCTAGCTTGTTTACAGAGTGCTCGTGGGTTTAAAATGCAGCCAGTGTCTGAGTTCTGTTGCACATTTCCTTCAAATAAATACTGAAATAAAAATAAAGATGCTGTAATGTGTGCCACCCCAAGAGCTTAGTGCTCTGCTCCAGCAAGAAATGATCATTTGGGTTTCTTGGAACAGCTTTGCTATAATCTTCCAAAGACCAGTAGCTCGCAAAGACAGAAGCACAGACTTCCTTAAGGCAGCTCAGCTTGCCCTGTTAAGATCTGGTTCTTTGTGGATTAAGCTCTTGGACAATAAGATCCTGCTGAGTCCAGGGAGTACTTCAGCGCTTTGCAGCTCCAGGGCCCACTCCTGCTAGGAAGATCCAGTCCTGCACATGCAGAGGTCATAGAATCCTAGAGTGTGTTGGGTTGGAAGGGCCCTGCAAAGGTCATCTAGTCCAACCCCCCTGCACCAAACAGGGAAGTCACATCACTCACTGGACCAGATTTTCCAGAACACCGTCCAACCTGAGCTTGAATAGCTCCAGGGTTGGAGCCTCCACCATCTCTCAACGCAGCGTATTCCAGGGATCACACTGCCCAGCAATCTCCAAACCCTTTCTCACCACAGCTTGTTCCTGGCTCAGCAGCAGCTAATAATGACCAGCCTGTTGGTTCTGGGAACTTCTAGCTGGGACAGGTCTTCATTTGGGTCCACTGACCCTCTCCCAGCAAGCAAAGTGCGATCCTCTTTTTAAATCTGGGTCCTTTTGTCAGGCTGGGCCACAGTGGGAGTATGAAGAGAGTTTGCTGAGAAAATGAATAGCTCTGGATGTCTGCACTGAGGAAATGCATCTTATGCACCTCAATTTATGTGAAAATTATTCCAGTGTTATGGTGACCCTCATCTCTTCAATTACCTTCTGCCTCATTTATATATGTTGGTGGCTCCAGCCCTCACAGCTCCTAGGGAACTTCCCGGAGAAACCATCAGCTATTGCTTTTAAAAAATAACCCTCACCAGATGTCCCAAAGCCTCCTTTAAGGAAGCAGCCTGGCAGAGGTCATATTTATAGGGAGTAATTAATTGTCCTGCTAAAAACCTTCAATGTTTTGGCATTTCATGAATAACACACAAGCAACGGGGCTGTTTGTAGTGTGTTTCAGTGCTAACTCTGCTGTAAAAAGGGTCATTCCTGATAGATTTCATGTTTATAATTACTCATCTGTGACGCACGCGGGCTGCTCTGAATAATCCATTGTATATTGTTTTCTTAAAGCGGATGCTTGCTCAGGGAGCTGGGGGTGCCAGGAATCGCTGCTAATAGTGTCTTCATGACTGATTTATGCCTCTGGAGTGAAGGCAACTGGACAGGAGTAAATGAGCAGAAGCATGCTCAGAACACTGTCCTCGGTAAGCAAACACTCAGCAGTTGTGAGTGCAGGAGAGAGCAGTCGAGCAGAGCAGGGAGATGTGTTTGAAACGCGTTAGTGGGGGGTAAAGATGCACAAGTGATGTTCCCTTGCTGTTTTGACATTCTCTTCAGCTCGGCTAAAAGCTCTGTGATACCTCCTTTGCTGCTGCTAGCAAGAACCTCGTTGCCCGGTGCCATCGGCTAGTCCTGTGTTATCTTCCCATGGTCTACCACTCAGAAAAGAACTGAGTTAAGTATTCTAGACAAAGAGAAATCAGTTAGGTTTGTGTTTGAACAGCAGGGCTCTTGAGGGGCTTAGTGGAATGACCTGAGCAGATGCAGATGATGGAACAAACCCTCTCTTGCACTCCTGACCAGCACTGGGTGTTCTTAGTGTTGATTTGGACCATACCTCCATCTCCTCAGCACCGGGGAAGCCAATTGCTGCTGCATGCTGGCTGGAGGGTCTCTGGGCCAGGCTCATGGCGGTCATTGCTCTCCTTGGCAGTGTTAACTGGGCAGTTTGGGGAGGGAGATGTGAAATGAAGGTGAGGTGGAAGGCGCCTGGGACAGTACTGAAGGCTAAGGCAGATTCATTAGCTTCATCCCAGCACCGATGCTGCTCAACCGCTTGGGGTGTCTTCACAGATTCCTGGATTTTAAGACCCAGAAGGAGTGTCAGAGCCTCTAATGTGGAAAACAATATATCACAAGCTATTCACCCCGTTAACTCCAGCACTGAGCCTGTGGCTTGTGCTTGGCTAAAGCATGTCTTCGAGCAAGGCATTGGGGCTTGTCTGGAGACAGCAGCGTGTCGGCTGACCTGGCACTTTGCTCCAACAGTTAATCACCTTCATCATTAAAAACCACTCATTAATTTCCAGTTTGAATGTTTATAGCCTTCAGCTTTCCGCAGTGGAAGCCTTTGGCTTTGAGATTTTTGAGTACTTTAGTAGCCTTCGCTATTTCGCTCCCGTGAACCCTTACCTTGTCCTCAGATGGTTGTTTCTGGGCAGCCCCACTCTGCAGGATTTGTTGCCTTGTGGAGGGTCTGAGGCCATAGGAAGTAATGAGAGGCTGGGGATAAAAGCTGTTTCCAAATGGATTTTTCCTTGTTTTCAGGGGAGTTATTAGAGGGAGGGAGACTGAGATCTCTGGAGATTTTTGTTGTGTTGTTGGCTTTTCTTTTACTTTGTAGTATCGTCCCAGAAGCTTTCAAAACCAACTGTGATTTAGATGAAAATGGAGGTTTTTGAGTAAATCTAGTTAAACCCATTGCATGCAGCCAAAGGCTGGGGGTCAGCAGTAACAGAAAGTGAAGAAAGGCAGCAAAAACCCTTTGGAATTGCTGCCTGCAAAAGGTGAGGATGGGTTTGGGAGCTCAGAGGGGCTAGGGTGGGTGAATGAAATGCTGCTGAGACAGTTGTGCAGGTTTAAGATTGTTTTGGAATGGAAAGTGGTCTTTATCCCCTTAGAGTGCGATGTGCTAGCCCTGGAGATACAGAGCTATCAAGTCATTGCATTCCCCTCCTTGTGGTAGTTTGAGGATCAATCTAGGGTTTAAAACTGCCCCACTGTTTTCTCACATGTCCAGCTTTCAGACAGAAATGTGGGTATTCTCTACTTGACCCAGCATCGGCAGTGATTCCGTTCTGCCATGCAGAATTCAAAGGCAGCTGTGAAGCAGCAGTTGTTTAGCAATGTGAGAACTTCTAAAGTGACCTTCCTCTTCTTTTTAATTTCAAATTTTCTGGAAAAGGTGGGGGAAAAAAAACAACCCTGTACAAAACCATCTGAAGCTCCTACAGCTTTGTAGTCCTCAAACCTGGAAGATTGTTGCTTACAAAGTGCCTCTGTGGAACTACATCCATTAGGCTTGTCACTCAGACTTTGTTTTTTCTATTTCAGAGGAATTCTTTCCCAGTTATAGCTATGAATGCTGAAAATACTCTATGGTTTGTCAAGTCCTTCCAGTCATTGATGGACGTGAGGAGCGTTCTTACTAGTACCACAACTCAGTACCTACTAGCAAAGTGATCTCCATTTTCTTCGTCATTGTTTAAAATAGGGGATTATACATGGAATCACAGAATGGTCTGGGTTGGAAGAGACCTCAGAGATCATCTAGTTCCAATGCCCTGTCATGGGCAGTGACACCTCTAACCAGACTGGGTTGCCCAGAGCCCCATTCAGCCTGGCCTTGAACACTTCAGGGAGGAGGCTTATGCCAGTCAATAATCTTATGCCAATCAATAAGGTTATGTCAATCAATAATCTCACATCAATAAGTAATCCCATGCAACAGAAAGGTCACATACACTGTGATGACAAGGGCACCTGTGGGTATGGAGGGTCACAACTAGAAGTGGTCCCTGGTATCCAGCTTTAGTCTGTACCTGTATCACCAGCAGCACATGCATGCAGTGACTCTCACCTGGACGTGGGCACCATGGATAAATCTCTCATGTCTGTGGCCCATACATCCTTGGAAAGGGAATGAAATTCATCTGGAGGGATCAATTTGCCTGAACTATCACGTGTGTAAACGCTGGGTTGAGCTTTTGATAAGCAGCCCTGCTCTCAAGAAAGTGGGCGCCACTCTTGTTCCCCAGAGGTAAAAGAAAAACTCTTGCAGGGGAAGCTTTAGGGCTCTGCTCTCCCAGCCCAATGACTTTGCATTGCAGTGTGATGAAATTTGGCTTCCGAAACACAGTCCTGTCTGTTCAGTGCTCTCTACAGGCTGCAGTGGCGGATGGGGAGCAAAATGCCTCTTGCCTTCCCCTTGCCACAGTGGAGCTGTTTATATGTAGCCCAGAAGTGCCTTTCCACATGTTTTGGGGGTTTGCCTTTACTGATCTCATTAGTCAGGAAATGAAATCTTCCTCAACAATCACCCTCCCTGGGAGGATCGACCTTAGGGCTTTTTTTCAAAGTCTCCCTATGCCCCAGACTTTATTTTACTCAATCCCAAGGCACTTTTCCAAACCCCACTTATATTGATTCTGTAGCTACAGTGAATTCTGCCTGAGCACATTTCGATCCCGTGTCTCTTTATGCACCCGCGTTGAGGCTGATTAAACAAGACTTCTACATTTTATTGCAGCAGCTTAAATCCTCACACCTCATTACAGAGCTCTTGGTGTGGTTCCCATCTCTGCATCCTCAGGGCTCCTCCCGATGCCAAAATGAGACTCTTTAGGCTCTTCAGGCTTCCTTTTCATAGCTTGGGCTTGTGCTGCATTGGAGGTGCCAGGGTTTTGTTAGCAACGCTAAATGCAGGTGACAAGGGACAAAGGGACTTGATGCTCTTCCTAGCAGAAGGATTTTGCCCCAGTCACGTGTCTGCAACAAGATGCTTGACTTGTCTTCCCTTAACTACATTGGCTATAAACACGTGGGGGGAATTAGTCCACCTCAGTTGCTCCCATCCTCAGCAGTTTGGGACAGTCGGAGGGGACTAGTGCATGGACAGCCATAGAAGGAAAATGTACCAGCAGACCCTTTGGAGAGCTGGTTGTGTCCCCTGATGTGTCCTACCCAGAACAAATAGTCCAGGAATTTCCCAGGTGATTCTCCAGGGTCTGTTTGCTCTGCTCTTCCCATTAGATCCCGTGTATAGAGCTTACCTAGAAAGATAATGGCAATTCTTTGGCTCTGGGAAAAAGAGGGAATGTTTTCAGAAGTCATTACTGGTGTTTGTGTCAGCTCTTGTAATGTGGGAGGGAGAAGCATCTTTAACACTTAAGACTAAGTAAGTAAACTTAATTTGTTGAAGTTTTAGCATGAGCTGGGGTACTTTAGGGTTACAGTTTCCCCACCACCGGACTGCTTTGTGGATTTTCCATGTACTCTTGTATTGTTTTTAGCTGTTTCCTACAAAACTGGAGCTTATGCTGTTGTACTACACGTGTGCTTGTCTACTCATGTTTGTTCTCCCATACTACCAGCTTGAACAACCTCAGCCAGAGCTGTGGGTAACGCATCGAGATCTCACTGTTACAGATGTCTCATGTTTCCCCACCAGCACTGTTTCTGCCTGATCTGTTTGATGCCCCTAGGCAGGGCTGCAGGGCTGGCCAGCATCCAGGATGGAACCTGTTAGCCCAGGTCACATCCAACCATAGAATTGTAGGGTTGAGAGGGACCTCCAACGGTCATCTAGTTTAAATCCCTTGCTTGCTAGTCTGGTCCCTTACTAGACCAGACTGCCCAGAGTCCCGTCAAACCAGCTTGCAGTAGCCTGGATCTACTAGCTTACAGCTGAGTGGAGAAGGCAAATCTCAGCACAGAACCAGGATCAACCCTGGGCATCATTTCATCAGAGGAGCGAGACCAGCCAGAAATCCTTTCCAAATTGGTACCTACCTAGGGAGATCTAGGATCAATACAAATCGATCCTGATTCCATCTCACTGACTGATACATAAGCTAAACCTTCCAGTTTCATAGTCGTGTGGCTTTTCAATCAGGTCTGAAAGCCTTAGCAGAAACGCCCATCACAGGGGCTGGTGAAGAATGCAAACCAGAGTGAGCGTAGACATGTGAGCATCGTGTTACTGCCTTTTTACTCTTTTCTTCCCTGATGGCAAATCGCTTACGAACATCTTATAAATTTCACAGTCGTGGTTGTGCTGAAAAGGAAAGGCAGGAGAGAGGCTGGCAGTGCTGCTGCCGGGCGTTGCGGGGGATATAACCTGCTGGTGCGCTTGGCGCGGAGACGGAAACCTTGGCAAGGTACCACGGTAACGTTTCCAGACACATGTTTATGGGTTCTTTGAGGGCTTTTTGGTTAAATGTCAATGTTTTCATGATATTATTCAAGGAGATTTCATTGCTTCAAAATCCCATGACGCCTTCAGAAACTGTTTTCAGTTTGCAAGTTGCTCAGTGGAAAACACAGCTGAGTGCGTGGGGATGAAGAGCAATGATCTCTGTTTATCTGCCTGCTTGGGAGCTTGGAGTAGAGCTCTATAAAATGGTACAAGATTTGGGGCATCTTCCCCCATCCCATCCAGAGAAGTTGCGTGTACATTGATGCCAGTTTCGCATGCTGAGCAAGGAGAAAGCTATTTGAAACCCTGTACCCTGCAACCAGCTTCTGATGCTGACTGAGCACCTGGGAAGGGCATCACCATAGGGTGGGATGTATCTTGTCAATACCAGTTCACTTACGATTTGAGTTCACCCAGGTCTCAGCTGGCACTGGAAGGAGCAGCCACAGAACAATTCAAATCACTGTATTTCTAATACATTCTGGCTAAATCCAGAGTGAACCTGGACCAGTCTGGCTGTGCCAGGACAGACCTGCTGTTCCCAGATGGACATCAGCAGCCCACCAATTCCCAGTAAGCTTTTTCCATGTTTCAGCATAGGATGCTTTATCAAACGTGGCGACTGCTTTATGAACTCTACCACACCCCACACAGCCCCCTTACATTGTTTTCTCTACTGCTCAGGCTCCATCCTGACTGTGGGCTCCCTCCCAGCTGCGGGATGCCGAGCTCTCACAGAGAGTGGCTGTGCATCCTTGTTTGGACATCTGGCACTGGAGCTGCTGCTGGGCTGGTTTTGAGCATCATCTCTTGATAAAACTGAAGGCAGGCAGAGAGGTTGAATTCCAGAAGCTGTGCAGGGTTGAATAATATCACAGTTTAAAAAAATAGTATACCTAGGCAATAGAATTTAATCTGGAATATCTCACTCTAGGGCATCATGGGTGCCCCCCAGTAGTAAAGCACATTATGGGATCCTGCGTGGAAGCTGATTTTCAGTGTTTTAGCCCTCAGGGGAGGCACTTTGTCTTTTTTTTTTTTGAGCAGTTGTAGAAGCAGAGGCACAGAAAGCCATTTCACAAAGACTTCAGTGCACCTGCATCCATGGCTCCCAGCTACTGGGGCAGTGAGGAGGGCTGAGCTGCTTCACGCAGAGCCAGGGCAAGAGGGTGTTGGCATCAGCCCCCAGCTCCACAGGCTCATTGTAGGCTGCATTTGCGTTGCGAGCTCTTTCCACAGCTGTACCCAGGCCATTGCAGGTGTTAGATTTAAATCTCTTTAATTTGGTGGGATTTTGGGAATCAGTGTAATTGCCTTTACATGGGTGTGTGGTTATTGGGAGAGAGCAGAGATCCATTGCTGCTTGGAGAATTTGTGGTGGGATGATGGTGCAAAGGGCTGGAGGTGTCTCTCCAGGTTATCAGGACCTATAGCAGTACCAAAGCTGCATCAGCTCTGTGTCTCAGTGTGGGCAGGGAGCATTCCCATCTGGGTGCAGAGCAATATGTCAGAGCGAGCAATAAATCAGAATGAAATGCATTAATTGGCAAGTGCTGGGAAATTACAGATATGCTTAATGAAAAAGAAAACCTTGTTTATGGTTTCTAATGTGCTGCTGAAGAAACTGGCTCCCAAATAAAAATACTTAAAATTACGATTAGGATTTATTTACATAATTACTGCAAGAGAAATTCTAGGTACGTGCTAAGCAGAGCAAGAGAAACCACGTGGCTTTTCTTCTGCACATCTCGAGATTGGTCTGCTCTTGGTGACTCTGTTAAAGCTCTTCCTAACTTAGTGAGGCAAGAAGGCTTTTGTTATGGAATTAATGCATCTATATGTGAATATATATATTGGTTTAATTGACTGTGGTAAGAGCATACGGCTGAGTAACAGCCAGATCATCCTTGTAATTGTAGTGTTGGCTGGAGAGTGATTCAGTAGGTGGCTCTTACCTCTTCACAGCAAAGCAAGCTGATGTCCCGGCATGGCTGGAGTGACAGTGTCCTTGGAGTTTATTTCCAAGGAGCTGTGTCACACCACCGGTGGGACTGAGAGCTGCCAAAGCTGCCATATAAATTTATATTAATGGGCTGTACTGCCCAGCACGTTGGTGGCCAGTGCTGGCCACTTTCCAGCCCTCACGGAGCCTCTGGGCCGGATCCCCGGCTGATGTCTGGGTGGTTCTGTTGACTCTGCTGATTTATATCTGCTGCGAATGTACCATATAAAACGCGATAGGCCCGTGATGGGGCTGTGCTGATTGAAACCAGCCAAGGGTATGACAAATCTTCCTCTTAATATTTCAACTGACTTTGGCAAACTCGCCTCTTCCCTGTGTATCCTAAATCAACGTGTAAGTGCTGCTGACAGTAATTTCCACTTGTGTCTGTGCAGATGGCTGCCCTTCACTAGGCTGCAGTGTTTATACCTGCTAAGTTTGCAAACACTTTGCTGCTGCAGCCCCCCATTGAGCAGTGTTTTGCCTTCGCTGTCAGATTTCTGAGATGAAAATGGCCTTTGTGGGGCTCTGCTCGAATGGGAATGTTTCAGTGAGGGCATGGAAGTCTGCAGCAGAGGCACTGGGGTGACATGTGTCTCGCTTAACACAGACCCTCAGTGCAAGGGGCATTGAACTGTCTTAAGGGTCTAGGTGCTCCATAGGAGGCTCTGAGACCTGGTGTCTAGACTCTTGCATGGCTTTGCAACTTGTAACTGCTGGATCTTATGATTGTTAGTTGCATGTCAGTGTAGACCCCTGCACACTATATAATTGCCCACATTTTTATTTGTACTTTATAATTACCTCTATACACTATGTAATTCATTAATATAAAAATCACTAGGTTGGAGGCTACACTAAAAGTGCTAGAGACTCCCATTTTCCTGTTCCATCTCTGCTAACTCTCGTTCAGCATCAAAAAGAAGCTGCTGCTTGTTTGGTTGGGCTCTTTTGTTTAGCGCATGTCTTAGACAGTAAATAGAACCTGTAACCCATCAGCCAGGCACCCAACTTCCACACCCCCTGGTGGAGGATGCTTCAGTCCAGCTCCTCTTTCAAGGCAGGTTATGATCCAATTCAGATAAGATCCAATTCAGAAAGACAAAGCATTAAAAGAAGCCTTTCTCTTGCCTTTCCCCTTGTGCTCAGGGAGAAGATGCCATTCCACCATGTAACAGCTGGCTTGTTGTACAAAGGCAACTACCTGAACCGCTCCCTCTCCGCTGGCAGCGACAGTGAACAGCTAGCGAACATCTCCGTGGAGGAACTAGATGGTGAGCAATTCCTTGTTCTTTTCCAAACTGGGTTGGGAATGGGGAATGGCTCATTTTCACCTCTGTAGCATCGTCGTGCGGTTACCGGAGGTTTTCTCCCTGTGAAAAAAGGAGCAAAAGGCAGGTCTGATGTGAGATGGCTCAGCAGATCAGGGACAAGGAAAGGTCTCTGACCAAAGTACTGTTAAGATTGTAGATGATGTTAAGATGTAGAATGGTTTTAGCCTCAGATTTAGTCCTTCTGCCTAGAAACAAGGCAGCTGTGTGGAAGAGTAAGGCTGCTTTCTATGGGCAAACCTTTGCAAGAAAAAAAGTTAGCCTATGGTTTCTTACAAGGATGTCTTTGGGAATCTGTGGAACAGAATCTCTTTTCCTAGCAAGGCTCCTCCTTTGCTTTGAGGACTTTCAAATGTGAGGTTTCCCCCCCTCTGTCTCAATACAGCAAGATGCGTGGAGGGGGCTTGTGGCTCAGGAGGCTGGAAAGAGCTTTAAAACTCACTTTGCAGGTCAGTGACTGCGAGCACAGAGCAGCCTCAGGTTGGCAAAGCCTGTCAGCAAGGTTGCCCACATCTGCTGTCTGTAGGAACCCATAATTCCCTCCTTCCAAGCTGGATGCTGCTAATCCCTTCTGCCCACAGATGGGATGTGAGGCCAGTGTGGTTCATGGTGGGAAAGCCTTCCTTTGCAGGCAATCTGTGGTTCATCGGGTGATTTCTAAAAGAAAGTTAATACTGTTGGCAGTTGGTCTTTGCGGGCTGTGGAACAAAGTGAAGCTCTTGGTTTGCTTCCCAATGGATATTTGGTACCAGCTGGGACCTCGTTCAGCGATCTCGATGGAGAATTTGAGGAAAGGAGCGCAGGAAGTGTACAAGGGGGAAATGGTCCCTTCAGGACAGGCTGGAGGCACTTTGTGAAAACAGAAGGCCAGTATTTCTGCCCACCCTCCCCCTTTCCACTTTTGCTTTGATAAGCCTGACGTTAGTTTTCAAGCCTTTCCAACTTGGAGCCTTTGGACTTGGTTTTGCAAGGTTTACATTGAGTAAAGTACTGTGTTTTCTGAGTATTGCAACTGCTTCTCTTCTTCCCAATGGGTATGTGCTGACTGCAGCTCAGGTGGGAAATGCAATGTGTGAAAGTACTGATGGGATGAGAGGGCAGAGCCTGAAGCTGCCAGGGGAAGATTAGGTTGGATGTTAGGAACCCCTTCCTCACAGAAAGGGTGATAGACTGCCCAGGGCAGTGGTAGAGTCCCCATCCCTGGAGGTGGTTAAGGACAGACTGGCTGTGTATTTCAGTGCTCTGATCTGCCTGATGTGGTGATGTTAGGTCCTGGGCTGGATAAGTTCTGAGGGCTTTTCCAGCCTCAATAATTCTGTGAAGCCATCTCAGTGCTGCTTAGCTAAGACCCCAGGAAAAACTGCAGAGTCATCTCTGGGTTCTTCTCCTGGGTTACAGGGACTTTGCTTGAAGATTTGACTTGGTGAGCAGAACAGCAGGCTTGGCTGCTCTGCGTCCCATAGGTGACAAATGTTGAAGGTAAAGCTCAGCTGTTGTCTCCACTCAGGATGACAGGGTTTGGCCAAGCAGACAAGAGGGTGTTGGATGAGATCTTGCAGCTTATTTCAACCCAGAGAACAAGGGGTTTTCTGCTGTGCCTACCCCGATTAGAGCACATCTGCTATAATTACAAGAGCTGAGTCAAGTGGCAGAAGGGCTGCAACCCACTGTCAGGGCCATACTGTTGCACAAGGGAAACTTGTCCTTAATTTTTTCCCCTGCTGTTTGCATGAAAATGTTCTGTGGCCGGACGTGGGAATGAAGCCCTGTCTCATTTCCATCCTCCCCATGTTTACCTGCTAGGTGTCTGTGAGGCTGGCAAACCCCCCTGGCATTACTTTCCTACTGCTGACTCAGGACTGGGGGCAGTGGCTGTGGGAAGCAGCAGAGCAGAACCCCATGACCAGACCCACATTCCCCAAGGAAAAAAACAGCACTTAAGGTGCTGCGGATCATCTCTGTTAATTAAGAGCAAATGAAGCGAATTAGGTGTAGAGGAGCCGCCTTTTGAGAAAGCAGCAGCCGAGTCGCTGCTAATGCGAATGCTGCATCCATTTAATGTGGCTGGTACCCCATTACAGCTGTGCTATTGAATTGGAGAGCCGCAGAGTTCATTCATCTCTGTTCACAAAAAGTATCCTCCTCGTTCTTCAAGGGAACGGTTAGAGCTCTTTAACTAATCATCCATTTATTTTCTGGCTGTTAAGCCCAGGCTGCTTGTCAGAATTTGGTTATATATTTTTCTTCTCTGACAGCATTTTGCTTAACAAACACCTCTTTTCGAGGGCTTTGTGTCTTTGCCATGAAGATATGCCCCGGTTCTTAGCCTGGCACGGAAGAGCTCAACCTCAGGACATGTTTTTCCACTTGCTAGCACACAAGTGGTACCAAATTGATTTGTGTTTGCTAGAGCCAGAGCAGCATAAGAAGTTGGAGATGCTTTTCTGTGTGCTAGCTAGCAGAGTGCAGCCTAGCCATGGGAAGGTTCTATGTGCCATTAGGTCAGCAGTCACTGTCTTGCTGTGATTTGTCACTAACACTAGCTCAGTGCCCAGGTGTGCTGGTAATTGGTGAAGGTACCACTGTTCACTGCCCAAACCCCAAAGCAGAAAGAGTTTTTCTGCCTTTAAGCACAAAACCATCTCAGGGTGAGTAACAAAATGTTCTTTCTTGAGAAGTTAATGTCAGTGTATGGGAGCTTTGTGGATGTATCAAGCTGTGATAGCTCAATGCCAATAGCATATTTGCATTTCATCTTACAGGCTGGGAAAGAGGTGCCAAATTCTCCTTGATTGCTTTTTTTTTTCAATGAGATTTTTCATCCCGAGGGAGTTCCAGCCTATTGAGAAATTCTAGTCACACGTATTAAATTATTAAAGGTTTGAATCTGGGGAAGGCAGTGGGAAATTTGCTATGAAGCTCTTCTGCGCTCAAGGCTCCCACAGGTGCCTGATCTGTTGGAGGTTTTTCCAGCAGTTTTTTGTAGGGTTCTTTTTGGTAATGCCTGGCTTTGTGTGTCTCAACACCATTCACTTGGGAAAGGATTTCCGCAAGTGTGGGCTCTGACATGCTGTGGAGCTGGAAGGTAGTGTGTCTCCCCCAGAGCATCCCTGCTGTGAGCACCCACAAATCCTTTGTGCTTGCAGTGGATGGAGGAGAATATGGAGCTCTGGAAATGAAAAATATTCCTGACTTCACCTAACACAAGGGGAAGGGCTTGCAGGTTGGTGGGTGAAGCTGCTCCGTTCAGGTGCTGCTCTGCCTCTGCTCCAAACGATTGTTTTCCTCCTATGAAAACTTTTTCAGCCATCTCTAAACTTTAACTCCACTCTAGTTTTTAACATCCTGCTTTAAATACTGGGCTGGCAGCGAGGAACGAGGCTGGAGAGGTAGCAGGGTCACTGCTGATGGCTTGTCTGCTCCTAGCTGCTGCATCTGCTATTTGCGGTGCTGTGCTGTCGTGGCCGTGAGGGCTTTTAGAAGCTGTCAGTGTCACAAAGGGAATTAACTTGCAGAAAGCTCTGTTAAGCGATGCTTAACTTTGTACCATCAAGGAAATGGCCAAGCTGGAAGCGGCAGGTCATCTATAACCCTTCTCTGAGAGATTGTGACTTACAGTGGGGGCTCGGATGGACGCTATTGCCATATGCTTAGCAATTTCTATGCAGGAGATTATAAATTAAGGTTGGAAGGAGCTGTTTTATATAGGTTTTCTGGTTATTGTTGGCTGACAGAAGGCTGTTGTACAGTTTGTGCACACGCTGTGGCTTCTGCATCCCTTTTCAAACTGGCTTCTGCCTTCAACATTGAGAACTGCTGGGAGTATTTTTAATACAAAATGGTGGATGGAAATCATCGTGTCAAGCTTGAGTCATCCACCTCCATAGACACTGTCTAAAGGTATTGTCAGGAGGTAAAAACATTTCCACAGTAGAAATCTGACAAATAGCACCTGAAGGGATGCACAGGCATTGTAAACTGGGCTTTGCAGAAAGTCTCTGTGGAACACACACTCATTGGGAGAAAAACCCAAGGGTGAAGCACAGCAGAAGCTATTTGTCCAGAAAGGCATCATGATCAATCTTTACCTGACCCAGATCCCTTTGAAATCAGCCCATGCAGGAGGAAACATTGCTACGTGGCAGCAGGACAGCCAGAGGCATCTGGTACCTTGGACCACATAGCCCTTGGGCCAGGTGGGTCTGGTATCTGCAAGGCTTTTTCTAGCCTGGGAGATTTTTTCAGTTGGCTTTTTTGGGGGCTGTAGATACCAACCTGGCTGGCTTGATGCAGTCTTCATGGTTGAGATCCAGAGTGGAAATGCCAGTGCCTGGTTCTGCCTGCCCAAACTGGAGAGCAGAGCAACACGTGGAATGGGGCAGAGCTGCTGGCTGCCGGAGCATGGGGTGCAGTAGACTTTAATTCAGGAATCTGGGCACTTCCCTCACCAGGGGACTTTTCTGTTGGTTTAGATTATGCACCACAGCGCTGGACGTGCTTTACATGGTTTCTGCTTCTTCCCAGCACCCTCCCTGCTAGCACCTGCAGAAGTTCTTAAATGGACTGCTCTTCTCTGGTCTCCTGTGTAAAAGTCAATCCTGAGTGGCTTTATTGTACACTGGGAAGCAGCTTGTGACATAATTTAAAGGTCATAGTTTAATGGTGCCCTGTATGAGTTTAAATGAACAGCTGATTCACATATGTCAGTGCCAGGCAGCTGAAGGTGTGTTGGGGCTGCCGTTGGTTCCTGAGTCCCAGCAGCATGGTCTGGTGTTCAGTCATGGGACTGATGGTATGCTGGGTGTCTGCTGGGGAGGACAGTGGGTGAAATAGTCCTGCATTGCAAACACAGCAATGCCATCCCAGCCTTGTGTAGGAAAAAAAGGCTGAAATTGAGTGTGCGTGCCTGAAGGGATGGTTCTTGTATGGTGTGAGTTGAGAGAAGGGGGAGTCTGTGGTGCTGCAGAGCTCTCACCGTGCCGTCTCGTTTGGGGTTGTTATTTAGCAAAGACCCCTTAAGCTCTGAGGACTGTGGCTGATGCAGATCCCAGTTCCCTCTTGGGCTACAAGAAAGCTTTGATAATCAGTCTCTTGCTGGTTTGAGGGCTGGGGCTGCTGAGCAGCTCCTCATATCGCTCTCCAGGTGTCGGCTTTTCCCTGGGTTCACATGTTCACCAGCCGAGGTTTTAACAGCGCCGATGGGCACAGAAGGCATCTGGTACACTGTGGTGGTGGCTGAGACTGATTGTCTTTGGTGTCCTGGGGAGATCAAAGGGTGTTTTGGAGAAGCGCTGTGCTCCAGGAGCGGAGCCCGGTGGGGCCAGGCGTTAGTCACTTGGCTGACTCACAGAGCAGCAACAGGCTGAGGCTGCTCTGCTCAGCTTTTGGTCCATGGGAAATAAAAACCCAATAGGAAAAGTGGGAAGAGAAACAAAGAGGAAAGATCATCCTGCTGGTGAGGAAAGAGTTGTGAGGAGAATCTCCCGGGATAAGAGATATGGTGAGGGGGATGGCCATGCCGGGATGCTCCAAGCGTGGGCTGGCACATGGGGCTGCAGGTCCATACCTCAGTGTTAGCACTGCAAGCAGCCTGTTAATTAAGTGGATGGAACTGCATAAAGCTCATTTTCTCTTTGGCAGAGCTCTTTTTAAGGAGAGGTTTATCCACAGTGTCTCCACTGTGAGTGATCATGGCTGGGAACTGAATCATTTATGTCTTGTATTGTGCTTTAATAGTGGTTCGTGTCTCTGAATATAAAACCGCGGCAGATTCTGCTGTGGACAGGAGCAGCTGTATCTTTCACTGCTGCTGCGTTGCTTCTGCTCGTTTTCCATTTTTAATTACAGAGCGGGTTTCCTCAGTGGTTTCAGATAGGAAGCAGCTTCCATTTAAAAATCATAACCCCCTGACACCACACCAGTATTCCCTGGAGGGTTATTTTATTGGAGGGTGCACGCTTGCTCCAGACAATCGGTGTCTGGTGGAGGAGCAGAGCTGCTGATGGAGGGGTTGTGGCTGCCTGTCCCAGGCTGCGTAGGGCTTAGCCTTGATGAAGCTCAAGGGAATTCATGGAGGGAGAGACTTATGGTTGTTATAAATCACTGTGTAGTATTACTGACCTATGACTCCTGGCTTCCATTCTTTATCATTGAAATCAGTAGCCCTTCCCACCTCAAACAGGCAACGGTGGTGTTTGGGCACCCAGAGTGGCTGAACACAGGGAGCTCTGGCTCCTCTGGGTTTCACTGGAGAGCAAGACCATGTCTTGAGAGTTTTAGCTGCTGCACTGCCTTAGGGACCATCAGAGCTTGAACATCAGCACTGGGATTTCTCCAGCAGGAAGGTGGCAGAAAGCAAAGGACTTGGGGGAAAACTCCAGAACATTAAGTATTTTCACCCTCCGACACTTTACAGCCCAAGCCCTACACAAAGCACCGGTACTTTGGCAGGTTGGTGCCCTGAGAGGACAAATATTTTTTTGAGGTGCAGCCTTGGGAAGGGCTTGCAGAGGCTCTGTCCCCCTCTGTTCCACACTTCTGTGCCATGGGGGATGTGTCACCTGCACTCCCTGCCCTCAAAACTCAACAACAGGCATCAGCATCATCACTGAGGAAAGAGTCCTTACAGCAAGAGAGTATAAATAAAATGAGAGCTGCTGCCAACAAATTAGAATTACAGGGACACCATCTGGACAACAATTAAAGAGATTGTTTGAACTCCAGCTATGCTGACATAGTTAGAGGATCTGGCTGGCAAGAGAGTTGCTATTGGTGGATATTCAGATACCCCTGGTGAGAGGCTTGAGGGCTTGGTAGAGAAGGAGCATCTTCAGGCTGGAAGAAGGTGGTTTATGGGAGAGGGATGAAGGCTGTGTCTCCAGCTCCTTCCAAAACTGCAGGTTTTATTCTCTCCTTACAGAGATTCAGCCGAGGCTCTGATGCTCCCTAACATGGCACGAATTGTGCTGGGCTGATGCTCCTTGGGCTGTGCTCTCAGTGGAGTGGGCTGGTAACTTGCTGCCTGCGTTGCCTCTGGCCACAGGGACGGAGCAAATTCAGATCAGGAGCTAAATGTGCTTTAAAAGGCCTTTAAATCTCGCTGTGACACGTTTATACAAATTTTAATACAGATTTTTAATTTTTTATGCGCACTTGTAGGCCGGATCATTAATTTTACAAGTTCCTGCAATCCCTTGCCTTAAACCCTTGGCTTCAGCGAGTCACTCCTATTCCAGGAAGTGGTTTTGTGTGAACTCAGGGGTCTCATCCTTATTGCTCTGCAAATACACTCCCTAGGCAGTGGCTTTTAACTGTGCACGGGAGGACGACATAGGGTCACTACAGCTCAATCCCATAAAGCTGTGGCAGATGCCCTGGGATTGGAAGCAAAGAGACTGAATGCCTCTGTCTCAGACACAGAACTGTGGATACTGTGGGACGTTGGCATGTTGAAGGTTACGCATCCAGCCACGTGGCCACTTCCCAGCCCACCTTTTCACTCTAGTACAGCCCACAGTGAGTTCTTTTGCGATGTTGTGTCACTCTCCAGAGCATCTTTCTTCAGCAAAGGGACAGATTGTTTTCAGAACCCAGATCTGTGGTTTTTGGGGCTGAGTAGGGCTGGCAGTGCCAGGGACGTGGAGATTCTTGGCTGAAACAGCCTGGGAACATCTTCTCCACTCCAGAAATGGAGGTGATGGCACTGTTTTGAGTTGGATGGGAAATGGGTTTTGAATTGGTCTCACTCATCTGAACCAGAACGCAGGGGAACTCCAACTCTGTGGAAGCCACAGCAGCTCTGGAGATTCAAGCAGTTGGTTCCCAGATAATTACTCTGACAAGCCATTTCTTCTTATTTAACTGCATAGACAGAGGCACAAAGCTGTACTCTGGGCTTGAGCTGCCTTAGAGAAACCCTCCATGGCACTGGAGCAAATGGCAAAGATTTATTCATCTCATTTCCCAGGGTCTTCTTAACTGGTGCTGCTCAGGGGCTGATGCAGGGCTTCACAAAGGCCCAGACAAGCTGCCATTAGAGGGAGGAGGTGGATGGGTGTCTCAGAGTGCTGGTGAATTGCAGTGAGGACCCATCTGTTATCATGGGCGGTTGCAATATGCAGGAGCAGGATGGACCTGAGGGTGTTGTAAGTGCTGCCTGGTCTGTGGTCACAGAGACAGTGTCTCATTGTGTCAGTGTTAGGTGTTGAGAGTCCTCCTTTAATTACCATGATTTTAGACATTTAAGGATTTGGAGGTTATTGTGAAAGGGGCTGCCAGAGGGCTGGGAATGACTGTTCACGAGGGCAGGGAACAATAAGAAGAGGAGTCATGGTTTGAAGCTGGAAAAGGAGAGATTTATGCTGGACATGAGGAAGAAGCTCTTGAATCTGCAGGTAGTCGATCCCTAGAGAGGCGGTAGAGGCCCCATCCCTGGAGCCATTCAAGGTCAGGCTGGATGGGGCTCTGGGCAATCTGGTCTGGTTAGAGATGACCCTGCTTGTTGTCGGGGGTGTTGGACTGGGTGCCCTTTGAACATCCCTTGCAACCCAACCCATTCTATGATTCTTTGTGCCATTTTTGTGGAGGTGGTTTTGTGGACTCGGGTGCCCCTCTGAGTTGTGTAGACTGGTCTGGCAGCCAGGCTGTTCTAGTTCATTCTAACTTTCAGCACATGGACTTTAATCAAGTCGTAGGAAGCCATGAGCAAACCTGAATCAATTCCCTTTCCTTCATCAGAGCAGCCACCTCACCAAAGCACAAACAACTCAGAAAGCCTCTGCTCTGTACTGTATCTACGTACTCTCTGTAAAGGAACATTCAGAAATAGGTTTTCCACTTAAATAATGATGTTTAGGGCTTAGATGCACATGAGGAGGAGCAGGAGCCCAAATAACTCTGCAGTTCTTCACTGGGGTGTTTGGCTATCATCAATCTTTTTGTGCTTCACCCAGCAGCAGTGATACTGTGCAGGGGAGGAGAGCAATAAATCCACAACCACTCGGGGGGCTGCAAGATCGCTGGGACAAGAATCACCTATGAATCTCACTCCCGAAGAGGAAAGGCTTTGCTGTGACATCCCAATCCCTGTGCCACTGTGCCCATGGTCACAAAAAAGCTGAGGGTCTGGCACTGACGGATGCTGTCTTGGCACAGTGCTGCTGCAACAATGACAGGGACAAAAGCTCAGTGATCTGGAGAGGGTTTCACTTGGCTTGTTTGAACCTTTTGTTTTTTGAATGCCATTCAAACAGTCCAATGTCAAGGTTAGTGCTCCTGGCCTTGGTTTGCCTGTCAGGGCATCTGCTCAGTGGTACCATGCACCATGCCAGTCCTGCTGCGCTCTGGGCAGCAGCCATTGCCCACAGCTGCTCTTCCCAAGCTCTGCTCTGCTCTGATGATGGTGTGTGTGGCCTCTGTCCCTTGCCCCTGCTTACAAGAAAGTGCATTTCTCTTCCTGAGGATGAGGCCAGTGGCTTGGCAGAGCAAGAAATCGCCTAGCAGGTTATGAGTCCGAATGAGGGAGGCAGATGATGGTCATGCCGGGAATGAAACAAATAAACCTGTCTGTCCTCTCCCTCTGGCTGGAAATCTTTGTTGCCCAGTTTCTCTTGCTCAGTTGTGGGTCCTGAGACTGTCTCAGCCCTAGCTGAGAAGATAAATAGATGCAAAGGCAGGGATTAATAAATGTGCTGGGCAAGGCTGCTGCCTCCCAGGATTTGCAGTGGGGGGTTTCCTGAAAAGACAGAGTGGGGGAAGAGCAAGTGCACCAGTGGGGTTGGCTGGCTGGCTGGGGTGAAATGGGTGTTGGACAAGAGGAAGCAGAAGGGGCAGAGGGCAGAGTTTGGAGCTGAACAGGAGGTGAGAGGATGGGCAGCTTCATCCAGTGTTGGATTTGCGGTGTCCAGAGTGAGCTGGCAGCCAGAGCCATGTGCAGCACTTGTCAGCTTTTGCAGGACACCATGGCCACAGCTACCAGCCAGATGGGTAACAGGGGAACAGAGCAGAAGCCCAGCAGGGGAACTGCTGCTTCTTCAGCCTGGCTGGCTTTGGTGACATCAAAGAGGATCACTACAAACCCTTTGAAGTCAGACTGAGCTCCTGCCCATTGTGAGAACAAAGGGGTGCAAATCCCCCAGGGTGATAGTGTGGCTCTGAGGAGGTGGGTGCCTTTAGGGCAGTGCAGGCACAGGGGTGCTCCTGGGCACACATCTGGAGCTCGACCACCTTTGCTTCTTTGCTGTGACTGTCCAGGAGCACAGAGTGTGTGGCAAAGCTCACAGCAACCAGGCAGAGAGTGACAGGAGTTCACAAAATGCTTTGTGAACTTTCAATGCCAGAGCAGCCACTGCAGTGGAAGGTGCATGGGCTGAAATCACTGCAGTTCCTAAGGCTGATGCCAATCTGGCTCAGGTTATTCACTCTCCAAATGGAATTAGTTAAAACTAAGCTGTTTTTCTGTGTGCAGACTAAGGTCAGCCCAAGGTCCTGCATATCCCATATCACTGGGTGATGCCACTCCATGCAGGGCTGAGTTCCCAGTGCGGCAGAGAGGGCTCAGACAGGGGCTGTCTGGGGCACTGTGGTCCCTGGACCATGAGGGGTTTCTGCCTTGGTCTCTTATTCATGTCCACGTGGGATGACTGTTGTCACCTGGGTCCAGCCAAGAGGATTGAGATGGATTGCAGTGGTGTCCTTGGGAGCAGTAGCAGGACTTGTGTGAGCATCACATGAAGCAACATTCAAAAGCTGTGACACGAGATCATGGATTTCAGTGTCCTCAGGGAACTGACACACAAAGTCCTGACACCATTCAATAGAAGGAAAAGCAGATAGGGTCAAATACCCAACAGGGACTTGAATGGTCACCGAACCCCTTTGGTTGGAAGATGCCTTTAAGGTCATGGAGTCCAACCTCCAACCCAGCACTTGCAGGTCTTGACAGGTAGTGAGTTGATCGGTCCCAGGCCATGTCCCACTCGGTGCTGAGCTGCTGCAGGCAGCACTGCAACCCTCTGCAGCCACAACCATGAGGCAGGAAAGAGAGAGGCAAATAACTCTCAGAAATGTTTAGCAGTTGGAATTTCCAATCTTTGTTATCGCACAACAGCACAAAGTCTTTCACAAAGTGTTTTCTTTATTTTGATAAGGCTTCTGGTTAGCGGAAGATGCTTCTGTCTCGTGCTCTCCAATGCACGTCATTAGGCAGTTGTTTAAGAAAAGTCTCTCTTTCTAAAGAAGCCATTAGAACACAACAAACCTATTAGCAGCGTGAGGGATGATGTATTTTAGGATTATTCTTTCGGCCAATTTCTATTTAATTTGCTAGGAAACACAAATCTCATTACTCCTCTTTCAGTTAAATCTAATCCAGAGCATAAGCTTTTGTGAGTAGGTTTGCATGGGGAGGGGGCAGAAGTAGGGCTGCGGAATTGATTGTAAATTGCTGTTACTTCCCAAAGGTAAAGACGACGTGAGGTGGGTTTTTTAACTCCACAATTTCTCATGCTTGCACGTAAGGAGCAGATTGTGCTTTGCAGGGACACGGTCATTTCTGCCTTTGAAATGTGAAGCTGTGTTTGCCAATGTGTCTGAGGGATGAAATGGCCATCACGAGTACTTAAACGCAGCTTGTCACTGCCTTGTGAATTTGATTCTGGTGTTGCAGAAGGGAAAATGGGGAAATAGCGAGTTGGAGGATATTGTCCAAACAATGTTTGCTCCTGCTTTGCCCCTCAGGGAGGTGGACAGGCAATGGGCTCAGATAGCCCTCTGAAACACCAGAGGTAATGCTGTCCCTGGTTGCACAGGCTGTAGGAACTGAGCCTGAACCTCGAATGGGTTCTGTCTCCCCAAATCAGCTGTGCAATATGGTTTTTTTTCAGTTCACCAGCATTTAATTAAAAAAACCAAACAACCAAATAGAAAAGTGAGAGAAAAAAATAGGGGGAAGCATAGAATCATTAGGGATCGGGAGGGACCCCAAAAGATCAGCTAGTCCAATCCCCTTGCCACAGCAGGGTCACCTAGACCAAGTCGCACAGGAACACATCCAGGTGGGTCTGGAATGTCTGCAGAGAAGGAGACTCCACAACCCCCTGGGCAGCCTGTTCCAGTGCTCCATTACCCTCCCTGGTGAGAAGTTCTTTCTGATATTGATATGGAACCTCCTCTGTTCCAGCTGGCACCCATTGCCCCTTGTCCTAGCACCAGATGACCTTGAGAAGAGCCTGGCTTCATCCTCCTGACACCCACCCCTCACATATTTATAGACATTCATGAGGTCACCCCTCAGCCTCCTCCAAGCTCAAGAGACCCAGCTCCCTCAGCCTTTCCTCATAAGGGAGGTGTTCTACTTCCTTCATCATCTTCATTACTCTACGCTGGACACCCTCCAGCAGCTCTGTGTCTTTCTAGAACTGAGGGGCCCAGAACTGTACACAGTACTCCAGATGCAGCCTCACTAGTTAGTGCAAAGTAGAGGGGTAGACGAACCTCCCTTGATCTGCTAACTACTCCCTTTTTGATCCCCCTCAGGATGCTGTTGGCCCTCTTGGCCACAAGAGCACATTGCTGGCTCATAGTCATCCTGCTGTCCACTAGGACCCCCAAGTCCCTTTCTCCTACACTGCTGTCCAACAGGTAGGTCAGTCCCCAACCTATCCTGGTCCCTGGGGTTGTTCTAGCCCAGATGCCAGACTCTGCACTCACCCTTGTTGTACCTCAATGAATTCATTTCATTGATTGAGCCAAATCAGCACATTTTTATTTTTGCATTTTTTCCCCTGAATCGGAAGCTGTGGGGGAAAGAATAATTCCAGCTGTTCCAAAGCAAAGTGTTTTGTTTACAGTTTGAGCTTTTGGACTTCTTTATGTTCTGAAGGTGGAGCAAACTTGTAGGTTTGGCTCGCAAAGTCATGTGCTGACGTTAACTGAGTCAAAACAAACCACTTTCTTTCAGCGGGATCCTGGACAGACAGGTCATGCAGCTGCCGGGAGCTGATGAAGTGCTTCAGAGAGGCTGAGTCTGTGTTTTCGGTGAAAGCACTTCAGGAGACAAACAGTCTTGCATTGTTTCTTCTCCAGCCAAGGCAATGACAAGGTGCTGAGATGGGTGAGAAGGAGGTGTGGGCAGGGGCACGAGGCAGTTCCTCCCGTCCTGGCCTCTCCAAAGCTGGTGGCATCATGACTGAGTCGCCTTGACTTTGTGTTTTGAGGTCTTGTTCCTGCAGCGGAGCCATCCATTAGATGTTCTCTCAAGTGCTTTCATTGCTTCCCATGAGCTGAGCCTGATCTGCTGGCATATCCGAGGGGAACGGGTGTCTGAGCCCAGTGGTGTTTCTGAGCAGTAAAATATGCAAGGTTTAGTTTGGATTGAGATGCAAGAAGTAAGCAGACTTACCCCCACACCCCATTTTGGGACTGTTTAAAGGTTTAGTGAGCTAATGACTTCTTCAGAGTTCATTCCAGTTGCCTTCTAGGCCTGTTTCTCAATACTTTTATTTTGCTATATTCCCCATCTTCTATTTTCCTCTCTCATTTTTCACAATAAAGGGTGGAATATAGGAGCTGAGGAAATGGAAGCAAAGCAAATAAAGAGGCTGCTGAAAGACAGGGCTCTGGAGGGACCTTTTGGCTGGCCTCAGGCTTTCCTGCTGTCCCACTCTAAGGTCTAGCACTTTCTCCCTGCCCTTTCCTTGCTCTGATAACAGCCAATGGTTTGAAACATGTTTTGGTTTAACTCCTGTCAATAAGGGTAAGGCTCACGCATCCTTTTAGGGGGGGAAGGTCACATCATAGAAACACAGAAGGATATTGTATTAGACAAGCAGCCTCTCTCCTAAAAAGCTGCTCCTCATTAGCTATTCTGGGGTTTTAGAGGGGATTTTTTTGGAGGAGTGCTTCTGCAGGTGAAGTTTATTGTCTCTGCTGCAAGGTTGCAGCGAGTCAAGGCTTTTGGCTGGTTGACATGAGCCCCATGGACACCCTGTGCAGGTTGCTATGGCACAAGAGAAGTTTTGCTGGGAGAAAGTGCTGACTCCGTGCTGCGCTGGGCGATGACCCCGGAGGTGTTTATTTGCAATAGCCCAGGCCTTAAGCTGCTGCTTTCAGGTATTTTGTGCAGTTGTTGTGTCTCCTAACCCTTTGCAGGGTCCTTTGCAAGACACAAAAAATGAATGGTTGGCACAGCAGTCCCAGCAAATTAAAAGCTTTGCTGGTGACTTGTTGACCTTGGCAATGAGTGTTTCTGCATCAGAACAAGGTTTAAAGCCAAATGTTGCTTATCCTTGAATTTTCCAACGTCTTGGCTGACCCGCTTGGATGTGTTCCTGTGCGACTTGGTCTAGGTGATCCTGTTGTGATAGGGGGATTGGAGTAGATGATCTTTCTAGGCCCCTTCCAATCCCTTATGATTCTGTGATTCTATGCATGGAGAGAGCTACCCATGATATGTTCCTTGAAAGGCAAATGGGTTGATGTCCTTCTCCTTGACCTACCAACAGAACTGCTGCTTCCAGCTTGGAAGGAGACCTCTCCTGTTCAAAGTAAAATGTGTTTATTTTGAAACTGTGTAATCCTGATCCCAGCGATAGAAGGAGCAAATTCCCATTGACAGAGCTGAGCTTTTGCTCTTTGTAGCTGAAAAAATCTGATAATGGGCTAATCTCCTTAGCATCTGTTTCTCTTTCTAATGGAAAGCTTTTCAGCACTGGCTCCTAGAGAAAGTTTCATCCTCCCAGCCTGGGTTTCAGCTTCCCTCACTCAGTGCTAAAAGAATGGACATCACATGTCTCATCATGGACTGCTTTCTGGGATGGACCTGTGACAGGACAAGGGGCAATGAGTGCCAGCTGGAACAGAGGAGGTTCCATATCAATATCAGAAGGAACTTCTTCCCAGGGAGGGTAACGGAGCATTGGAACAGGCTGCCCAAGGGGATTGTGGAGTCTCCTTCTCTGGAGACATTCCAGACCCACCTGGATATGTTCCTGTGCTACAGTCTAGGTGGTTCTGCTGTGGCAGGGGGATTGGACTAGCTGATCTTTCGAGGTCCCTTCCAATCCCTAATGATTCTATGTTTCTGTGATATGCCTATCTGTGCACATGAGCACAGCAGTATCAGCATCTCTTACCTACTGGCTGGCACAGATATGGCACCTCTTGATGGCGCAAAACCAGTCCCATCCCACTTTGCAGTGACCCTGAGAAGGACTGTGTGAATAGGCTGGCCCAAGCCCTGTGTGGGTGTTCAGGTTGAGAATTTATGATGGAAAGAGGTTCCTTTGAACCTTAGTCCTTTGGGTAATTACCAATATGGTAATTTATGTAGTTCATTAGTAATCAACTTTCTGCTTTCCTACTTACCTCTTCCAGCACTTGCTCACTAGGCCTCTGAGGCTTTGATGGGATGAGAACAAAGCAAATTAAAAGAATGGACTAAAAAGAGAAACTCTGAGGCAGGAGGGCTATGAACGTGTTTGGTTAGCTCTAAAAGGGATTAAACAAGTTGGTTTGATGCCAGTTTTGACATTTTCTTTCCACCCACGTGGAGAGCACTTTCTGTGTCTCCACTGTGGCCTCAGCTTTGCTCTGGTTGATGATGGTTTAAGATCCTCCATAATCCTGGTGTGAGCAGGACCAGCTTTGGTCATCCAGAGCTTATTCAACAAGGTGGGAGAAACCCTGATGGATGGTTCACAGCTGTGGGCATGGGGCATGAGTCATTCCATCACTTGGAGACTTCTGTAACCCCTGATCTTTTCTGGCCCATAGAGAAAGACAGGCAATTCCCAAAAGGATAACCCATGGTGGCCTTGAGGCAATGAATTGAACCTTGTAGCTCTTTACAGTAGCTATGGAGGGACCCTGAGCTTCAACTTAAGTTTGGAGTTATGTGGGAAAGAGCTGGACAGCTGTGACATATTTTTATGGATGTCAGCTCAGGGACGTGTGTAGGAATCTTCAAGCCATAGATACTTGGTGAGTACTGCAGTGACTTTTTAATTTTAGTGGGAAAACCAGAATGTGGCAGCCAGGAAAGAAAAAAAGTAAAGTACAGAAATAGTAGTAGCCCTTTTGGGAAGAGGAAATGATATTGCTCTAAGAACAGCAACCCCAATTAAATAGGAGCCTCTAAAGAAGCACATAGCTAATTACCTAGATAAGGATGAGGCAGACTCTCACACATGGAAAACAGATTTATTGGGGAGCCTTTATCTATGTACATATGCCCAAGATGATTTATTTTCTTGCCACCAGCCCAAAATTGCCTGTGCTTTGTAAATATTGTGGTTGATGGCTGTAAAGATTTCCGATGAGATCAAGTTGGAAAGAGTCATACAGGCAACCACAGTTACCCGAACTGGAGAATTTCATTATCAGCTCCAGCAGCCAAAGAGGTTTGGGGGTCATGGCCAGGCACATTGCAGCTCTTGTTTCAAATAACCACTGGTATGCACACGACAGAGAACACTACCCCCCAGTAGTACCCTCACTGTGCTTGGTGGCCTGGCGTGACTCAGTTGGAACAATACAGGTTTGTGTTATGACTCGACCCAATTGTGCGACAGGGACAATGGATTAATTTGCTAAGTGGAAGGTGGGAAATGGCTCGTGGTTTTGCTGCTGTTACAAGTCGAACATAGAATCATAGAATCATAGAATATCAGGTGTTGGAAAGGACCTCTAGAGGTCATCCAATCCAACCCCCTGCCTGAGCAGGATCCCCTAGGACAGGTCCCACAGGGCTGCATCCATGTGGGTTTGGAAAGTCTCCAGAGCAGGAGACTCCACAGCCTCTCTGGGCAGCCTGGGCCAGGGCTCTCTCACTGTCACAGGAAATAAGTTTCTCCTCAAGCTGAGGTGGAAATTCCTCTGTTCTAGCTTATCCCCATGATCCCTTGTCCTGTTCTTGAGCACCACTGAAAAGAGATTGTGCCTTTTCTCTTGATCCCCACCTCTCAGATATTTCAGACATTAATAAATGACCATGATGTCTTGGTGTTAGCGTTGCACGAGGTTGACATGGGTGTCCTGCACCATCACAGGGATGCCTGCTGTCACTTCTTCTACAAATGTCATCACTTCTTCCTGTCTCTGAATCCTTTCTGTTTTGATGTTAATAAGAATAACAAAGAGTTGGGAGAAAGTAGTTTTGGCATCTACTGTATTTAATTTGCACAAACTTTCATGTGGAGTTTAATTTAGACTGATGAGAGAGGCAGTTTTATGAGTATAAAATGCCATTAATTACTGATCCTGTCTTAATTATAAATGGCTCTATTTTAAAGCGAGTTTTACAACCAAAATTAAGACTTGGAGCGGTTCAATCAATACAAACATCAATTAGACCTGACTTTGTACTCCAATTAATTTATAAAGCTTCCCAATGAAGTGTAAAAACTGTGACACTTTGTACTCCTCTTCCTGCCATTCCCAGGCACCAGGAGGTCTCTGTGGTTTCATTAGCAGTCTCCTAATGATAAGCGTGGACGGAATAACAAACCTCCCGAGGGTCTGCTTTTTTCCAGTGCAACCATCCAAGTTAACTGCTAAAATGGCTGACCCTGACACAAGCAACAGGGAAAATGGAGAACTGTTTGAGGCTCAAATTGCACCCGTTTTGTTGATGTGAGCATGGTCAGGGACGTTGTCATACCAGACCATGGCTGCTCCAAGGAGCTCTGGTTGGTCTCAGAGTGGAACAGAGGCACTTGTCACACATACGAACCTGTTTAAGCCCTGCTCAGGTTCAATGTTATAATCCTGATTTTACAAGACAGGTACAGATAGAGGACAGTTGGCTTCTCTGCACTGGGGTTTAATCATCTTTGTCTGCTTGAGCATTTGGTGTTGGAGCTGCTGACTCTGGGAAAGTGTGTCCTTCACAGAATCACGGAATCACTAAAGTTCTAAGGACCCCTAAGATCATGAAGTCCAACCTTCAACCCAGTGCTGCCATGAACACTAGATTGTGTCCCAGAGTGCCACATCTACTCACCTTTTGAATCCCTCCAGGGATGGGGACTCCCCCACTGCCCTGGGCAGCCTGTTCCAGTGTTTCACAGCTCTTTCGCTGAAGATTTTTTCCTAATTTCCAAACTGAGCCTCCCCTGGCACAGCCTGTGGCCATTTCCTCCAGTCCTGTCAGCAGCTGTTTGGGAGAAGAGGCCAGCACTGGCCCCCCTAACACCCTCCTTTCAGGTAGCTATAAAGGGCAATCACATCTCCTCTCAGCCTCCTTTTCTTCAGGCTAAGCAATCTCAAATCCCTCAGCCTCTCCCCATCAGAACTGTTCTCCTGTCCCTGGACCAGCTTAGTTGTCCTTCTCTCTCCTTGCTCCAACAGAGCCTAGTCAGAAGCTCCCTAGACAGGAGCTGAGGATCTAGCTTACCCCAGGAATTGCTCTGGATGATGTAGCACTGGTTACTTAAATCCCAGCAACATCCTCAGTCGGTGCTGCAGATGGTGCTGAGCACAGCTAGAGTGAAAGTGCTTAAACCAAGTTGTTTTCACCACAAGTGGATGCAATGAATGGACCTGAGGAAAGGACCTTGGGTTCTGTGGGGATCCCCAGCATTAGCAGATGAAGTCAAACATCTTTCTCCTTCTAAGCAGAGTGCAGGTCATCTAAAAGCTGGTGAGGAAATAGCAAATCTCAATTCCTAGACAATCACCTGGGCATCGTCCTCCCTTCAGCAGAAGGATGCTGTTCGCTGGACTGTGGCTGCTGCACAGAAGATCTTAGGAATACTTAATCTTTAATGCAGAGCATAGAAGCAATATGTGAGCTTTAGGCTGGTCCCAGGTGTCTTCTCTACCCAGAGTTGCTTGGGGCAGAGACACTGCCTTCCCAATCACCTCATGGGACTCCAACCCTTTTGGACCTGCAGTAAAATGAACAAGGAACTCTAATTTGACCCTGGGAGGTGATGAAGGGATGGACCTAGGTGTTGGCACAGCTTGTATTTCATTTCTGGTGAAACTGGGTATTTCAGTAAAGCCAAGCTTAGGGCTGTGTAACTGTTTGAAGTTAGGAATCAAAAAAGCAAGAGGCAGACAGGCAAACAAAGCGAAAACCTGCTCTGAATTATCCTAAGGACTTGTCGTTGGTTGTTGTTGTTGTTTTAAACCCTTTCAAGCAGAGCCATTTGTACTGGAGCAAATTCTCCCAAGATATTTTTAGATGATCTGAGCAGAAAAATATTACTCCATAGCAAGCTGTTTACAAATCTGCTAACCTTGTTTAGAGCTAGTAAAGCTCTCAGCTCGGTGTGCTGTGGAGCACGCTAATTACTTGACAGAAATTACACAGCGATGCCTTTCCGAAGTGATGTACGTTGGCTCAGCCCCGCAGCTGGGCCCATCTACACCATTTTATATGATGAAGTGTGAATGTTTCTGCAGCTTTTCCATTAAAGGAGGGAGAGCGAGGCAGACCCCGACAGTTACTGCCTGCTCTCCATCCCATCCCCATTCTGCAAATGGCAAGTCTGGCCCTTATCAGCCCATTTGAGCATGGTTAAACCATGGAACTCCTTGCTATGGGACAAACAGCAGTAAATGTGGTAATAAAAGGAGCTGGAAACATTTGAGGAAGTCTTGGAGCTGGCTGCAGCTGTGCCCTAGGCTGAGCATCAGGTCTACCCTGGTCTGTTATCTCCATTCATAGACACTGACATGCCACTGCTGCTGGTAGTTGGAGATATGTAGTTGTCCCTTAGTCTGTTTGAGCATTTCAGGTCCTTCCTAGTGCCCTTCCTTGGGGAGAGATGAACTCAGCTTGACAAGCAGTGACTTCAGTGAGCTTTAACCAAGCTTTGGATGAGCACAGGGCATCTGGGACCTCTTGAGAACACTTCCAGTCCCTTGCTGGGATTTGTGTAGCAGTGCATATGTGATGGACCAGACGGGAGGGAAGAGGGAAAGCAGCTGATTTGCAACAGCAGTAAACTAGAAGAGCTCTTGGGATTTTTCCTCCTGTTCTGCTCTGCTGCACTGTTGCTTAAATGCACTAGAAGGGAATTTTAGATGGAGATGAAGAACAAATGTCTATCTTTATCATTCCCGTACCTCCTGGGTCACGTTGTATGGATCCTCCAGTGTGATCCTGTTGGGACACAGCTCCCCTTCGCAGGCAGCTGGCACAGGGGCTGCAGCCCACAGGAGCACTGCTGGGATTTCCCTCCTCCTTGTTATCCTTGGCCACTGTGAAATCCCCTGGAGCTACTGGCAACCTGCAGGACTTGCAGCAGCTTCCCTAATAGCTCTGCTGATGTTGTTGTAGTGTGGTAACATCTCCAAGATAACAGATAGATTTTGTCCAGCACAGCGGACTCAGCTGGAAAAGGATGTGGGAAGTCTCTAAAAGCAAAAGCTGCATCACAGCTTGGGACACAAACCAGCAGTGTGTTCTCTGCTTTGAGAGAGAAGCTGCTCTCATGGGAGGGGGGTAGGAATGTATCAGAAATGTGTAAAAACCCAAAACTGTCAAAACTTCATCTTCTCTGAAGTGACTCAGGAGTCACTTCTCTGAAGTGCCTCTCCATTGGCACTGCTGCCTTAGTGAGATTCTTCCCTACTCCTCTCTCTCCCAAGGTGTTTTCATAGCCAACTTCTGAATTAAGTGGTGTAGGTGTTGGAACAGGATCCTTGAGCTGTTCCCTCCCCAGGGGAGGGTAGCTGCAAGCCTCTGGAAAAGCCCAGAGCAAGCAGGCAGCCAGCAGGTGATGGATCTGAGCCTGCCTCTTGCTCCATTTAGGGGTTTGTGTGGTGATTGAGTTAGGAAAGGGTTTAGTGCTGGAGCCGTTTGCTGCCTGCATTTGCTTTCTTTGTGCTGGGAATCTAGACTGGGGACTAGGTTTACTTTGAATTTAATTATGTGTTTAATGGAAAAGCTGCCAAGAGCTGTGAGATGGGCTTTTTTCCTTCCTTGTTACATTGCTTATGAATCTAAATAGATTAATATTTGCAAGAAATAACTTCCAGAGTAATTTTATTGAACAGCTTCAGTATTACCATGGGAAATTCAATGCAATTTTAATATGGGACCAGTTCTACTTCGCTATCAGGCTAGATTATGAGTTTTAGGAGTAGACACTGCGTGAGCATCGCATCCGTGGTCTATATTGTACATGGGCAGGGCAATGATCTACTGACCATGCCACTGCAACTCTACATACTAAGTGTCTACCTTGATGTCTTCTGTTTGCAGTTCCTTAGTGAACAGTTGATAGTAAAATAGAAACCCCTCCCTGTTGCTGAGTTATGTCATGGAAAGTGACAGGCAGTGCACACAGGTGAGCGACATGACAGCAGCCAGCAAGGATGACCTGCACCAGCCCCTCTTTTATTAAAACTTTAGCCACAGTGTTTATTTTAGCGCTGAGTTTCCCCTCCCTCAGCGATCCCAGGCGGCAGATGAAGTATGCGCATGGTGGACCCGCGTGGCAGTCCTCAAAGCCTGCTGTCAGATTGATTACTTAAAGTGCATTTGGGATGAAGTGCTGTACAGTCAGCTCTAGATCATTTCGCAATCATTTTTCATGTGCCAGTAAGTAAAACCGTGGTGAATAATGCAGACGGTTGAAAATGGGGAAGCTACTCTGTCTTGTAAATCTAAACGGACCTCACCAGTTCTTCCCTCTGTCCTTGGGTGCAACGGAATCATGAGGACATGAATAACACTGCAGCCATGTAATGGAATTATACGAGGGCTGCTGTGTGAGGGCTGTAGAAGTAAGGCTGGCAATACTTGGTGGAGCCGAGATCTGAGCTGAAACAGAGGTTGAATCGATTTTCTTTGCTTTTTACCTGCCAGGAGAAAAGGAAAAGAAAACAATTCCCACTGTGGCCACAAAAGCTTCAAGGATTAGTCTGTGCCTGTTTGCGTGGTGATGGAGTGGCACGCACCTGCCTGTGGGTTTCTTGTGAAGCTTCTGCATCCCTCCCCTCTTGAGGCAGCTGTAGAGCTTGGTGAGCAATAAGCTGCTGGCCAGGCAGTCTGGGTGACCTCCAACAGTCAGCAAGCAGGATGTGCTCTTGGCCACCCTTGTCTCTGGATCGTGCTGTGCTGTGAGATGCAGCTGAAGGCAGCAGGAAGGAGCACAGTACTGCTCAGAGAGCGGCTCTCTCTTGATCCAGAGTTTCAGGCTGAAGAAAGGTGTTTCTTGCTTTTCCCAGCCATTGAGGTGAATCTCATGCTCAGTGTAGGCTGGTAGACTGGCTGGTGGGATTTAACCACCAGGTTCCTCATCTTAAGAGCCCATGGCATAGGAATGTACCTGGTGCATCCCAAACTGGTCCTGTCTCCTGGTCCTCATACATGCATACCTTATGGTTCTGGTTTTATTTGCACTGTGGTCAGAGAGGATGAGGATTTCAGCCAAGCTACCTTCAGACTGAGTCCTGGGGGCAGCAGTTGAAGAGGAGACTTGGGAGGGACCTTATCACATTCTGTAACTGCCTGAAGGTAGGTTGAAGACAGGTGAGAGTCGGGCTCCTCCTCCAGGCAACCAGCACTAGGATGAGAGGGCAGGGCCTGAAGCTGCCAGGGGTTAGATTGGATGTTAGGAAGCCCTTCCTCTCAGAAAGGGTGGTAAGACATTGGAATGGACTGCACAGGGCAGTGGTGGAGTCCCCATCCCTGGAAGTGTTTAAGGGCAGCCTGGATGTAGCCCTTAGTGCCCTGGTCTGGCCAATGTCATGGTATCAGGTCATGGGTTGGACTGGATGAGCTCAGTGGTCTTTTGTAACCTCAATAATAACAGTAACAACAATAACTCCACACAACTTGATCTTTAGATGAGATTGAAGTCCTTTAGGGATGCAAGGAGGCAGCAACTAGAGTCTAGCTATAGTGTTCGACAATGTCAGATGTGTTTCTATTCTGCTGTGTGAAGTTTTCTCTCTGTTTGTGAAAGAAAATGCCCATAATTGCTGAGTAGGCAACATATGAACTTCACAAAGACAGGAAACCCAGAGAAAGAAGTTGCTTTGTGAGATCACTTCTACATTCAAAATGGTTTCACGTACTTCTGCACCACCATATCTTCCTGCAGAGTACCTTGAAGTGTTATTTACTCAAGCAAAGCTTACCAGGAGCATGAGCTTCTGTGCTGGGCTGGAAGAAGCAGATGTGAATGTGGGAGTTGAAAGCCCTTTCCAGAACTCTTGTAGGCTTGGAGAATGGGAGGCATCAAATGGCTCTTCCAGCTCTGGGCTGAAAGCAGAGCAGACAAGAAAAGGCTTTCGTTTATCTCATCCCTGCCCACTGCCTAAAGGCCACCACTTGAATCAGACCCAGGTGGAAGAAAAAGTTCTTTCCATGATTTTCTTTTTACCCTTATCAGCTCTTGCTGCACCTTTTGTTACATCCAGTTTCTCATTTCTTATCTAGCTCCTTGCATGAATAAGATATGCCACATATTTCCCTGACATGCCTACCTACTATAAATACTCTGTCCTTCTGGGGAGAGAGAATATGGGCTATATGTGTGTGTATATATTATGTATGCATCCAGAGTGGGAAATGCCATTTGCCCAATATTGTGTCTCTAATTCACTGATTAGGTGCATAAAAGGCTACAGAAGATGACGGTTCCACTGTGCTCAGTTTTAATACAAAGAGTACTACGGTTGCTAAGAGACTGATCCTTCAAGTTTGGAAATCTTCATCCACACTAGATATATTATCTTGGCAAATTGGACTTTCTGAGTTGGCAGCGAATGGAAAAGAGTAACTTTTTAAAAATAGAGATAATTTCGATGACGTCAAAGACATCTGGTGTCCTTTTCTAGAAATGTGAGACTGATCTATTTTGCTTGTGTGTATAAATCACTCTGCGCCCAGCGTGAGGTTCTACTGACGCCTGCACTCAAGTCTGATTTATTAATAAATTCCTTTCGTGTTTAGGATAATTAGCCAGGTATATTTCAATTCAATTTGCTTTATGCTTGCAGCAGATAGTACCTGTCCACTCTGTGTGTCTTGGAGAACCTCAGCTTTGTGCCTCCGTGTAGAGCCCAGAGACACCCATTGGCCTCCGTAGTGACTCGGAGGGGACACTCATTTATCTTCATGGGAAATTGGCTCCCTCAGCCTTGTATAGACCCTGCTGGTGGGTACTCCGAGTAGGGTGGCTACACACTTGATTACCACCTTGCTAACTGGATGCGTCTCTCATAGAATCATATTGTGGCTAAGGTTGGAAAGGACCTTAGAGATCATCTACTCCAGCATCAATTTATCCTCATCATTCTGGTTGACAGACATTTGCAGAAAGGTTCTTCATTATTGAGCTGCACATTCTAAGGCAGATTAATTTTTGGAGCTTGGGCTGGTTAGTCTGCAGAAAAGGAGGCTGATGGGAGACTTCATAGCTGTCTACAGCTACGTGAAAAGAGGGTGTAGAGAGGTGGGAGTGGATCTCTTCTCACAAGTAACGAGTGATAGGACCAGAGGAAATGGCTTCAAGTTGTGTCAAGGGAGGTTTGGGTTGGACATGAGGAAGAACATCCTGGAAAAGGTCCTCAGGCCTTGGCACAGTCTGTCCACAGAGGGGGTTGAATTGCCATCACTGGACATGTTTAAAACTCTTGGAGATCTGGAGCTCAGGGACAGGGTTTAGTGGTGGGGTGGGACAGTCGAGCTAACGGTTGGTCTCGATGACCTTGAAGGCCTAATGATTCCAACCTAAATGATTCTGTGATTCTGTGATCCTAATTCCCACCCTGATCTAGTGGGTGCTTTATCATCCCTAACACATCTTGGTGTTGAGAAGTGCTCCCAAATGGCAAGGAGGCTCTGACTGACAGCTGGCACTCTGCTGGGGACTCTCCCGCTCTACATAAGAGGCAGTAGAAAAAAACCAAGGGAACTAGAGAAAGAGCTGAAATGAGCAGCATGAGACAGATTTGAGAGAAAGGGGGGAAATTAGAAATGGTTCAGAGTGTGGGAAGAGGTGGCTCCAGGTCACTGGGGAATAAGGACTGCACTTCTCTAGTGGTGTGAGAAGCAGGAGCAGAGGGGAACAATGCAGGAGCACAGCCAGGGTATGAGGAGAGTGATCTAAGGAGGATGAGCAAGAGGAGGCTCAAACAGGAGGGTTTTCTAGCCGTAAGCTGTTATCTGGGAACACCTTTCCTAGGGGTTCATCAGGGTGCCAACACCTGAGGTCATGTTGATTCAGCATAGATGCCTTTGTCATCTTTGCGGTCCAGCTTGCGATGCTGGGGAAGGCTGTTCTCTCACTTCAGGTGTTTTTCTGCTTCTCAGACAGAGATGGATGACCGGGTGCAAATTATTTCCTTCCAAGTAGAGCTTAAACTGGACTTCTTCATAGTTGGGAGGAACACATTTGAATTCTAATATCAAGTCTGAAAGGCAATTGCGGGCTGTGCACTTGACTGTGTGTTCAGGTTATGAGATTTTCTGTTATTTTTAGAAATGTTCATTTGTTCTGAGGACCAGGAGATGCAGAAATGGCCACTGAAATGTGAACATGTGATGTATTTTAAAGTACCAAGAGAACACAGAGTGAAGTGAAGGCAGGCTACGTGGCTTTTCAGGCTTAGACAATGCACTGTAATTGTATGTCAGAAGTCGCTCAGGTTTGATATCCAGCCAGCTAATTAAACCATCCTCTCTGAAGGGACTTACTGTACTTTCAGCTTTTGCTGTTTCGTTTTGGAGAACAAAAAAAACCCTCTGAAGGCAGCTCTCGCGTTCAGCACTCACATTGGCATTAGTCTGGATGGGAACCAACTCATGGGAAGTGGGAGCTATTTCCAAATCCTCCTCTTGTTTGACTGGTGTAAACCAGGTTCATTTCCATCCAAGGTGGTGGAAGGAAGAGCAGGGCTGTATGCCAATCCATACACAAATGGTGCTGGTCTCCATTCAGATTTTCTGTGACCCATGACACATGAATCCAGTTGTAATTTCTGTTTCGCCCGAGTTAGCTCCTTGGGTGTCTTGTCATTATGTTCCTTTCACGTGTGTCACACGACATAGTCCCTAGTTCGGTGAAGGTAGATGGTGTGGAAAGAGGCAGTGCAGCCTGCCAGTTAGAGGTGAGGAACCATGTCATGGCTTGAAGGATCTGCAGCTTGGATAGCTCTGACTTTACTTCTATCTTACTTGACAGATAACAGAGCAGCTCTTGCAGATGAGAGATTGAAGATCTCTCCTCTCTCTGTTACCACTATCTTATTCCCCCTTTTGATGATATTCTTCTGTACCCCGTTCGATGCCTGAAGTGTTTTATCTGTGGCAAACATCAGAAACAACCAGAACTGAGATGCTGGGCTGCCCACACCACTTGTGACTTCATTGTCTGTTGGCATTGGCTTTGTATGGCTGAAATAGCTATATCTATATCTAAGCTTAAGGCTTAGATCTCCCCCTGCCACTACAGAGGGAGCAAACTGCCAGCTCCACCATTAGATGAGTACCAGAGCCAGAAGGGAGGTGGGTAGACCTGGGTGTGGCCTGAGAGCATCACTCTTGTCCATGGTGTGTGAACTTCAGTGTGTTTTCCCCAAAGCTGGTCCCTAGGAGGACAGAACCAGCTTCATCTTGAACCAGAGGCAGAAACCTTCAGGTTCCCCTTCTCTTACATGGTATGGACTACACAATTGGAGTCCAGAGGAGAATTATTCACCATGACAGCAATGAGACACTGGGATGGTCTTCCCAGGGAAGTGGTGGATTCCTCAACTTGAGACAGTTTTAAGGCTCGGCTTGACAGGGTGCCGAGCCAGCTCATGTAAACTGCAGTTCTTTAGTTTAAAGGGTTGAACTGGATGATCCTTGAGGTTCCTTCCAACTTGATCATGAAGAAACATGACCTGGGGAGGATTTAGCATTCATCTACTCCGCCGTGAATAGCTTCAGAGAGTGTTAAACCTTGGAGAACCAGAGCAGGGTTACTCTGCCAGCTGCTGACCTCACCCAGATAGATGTGATGATCTGCAAGGAGTAAAATAAGTAGGTTGTAGATTTTGCTGTCCCCAGTCATTGAATCATAAGGTGGAATCCTGGGTTGGAAGAGACTTCCATAGGGCATCTAGTCCAACCCCCCTGCAGTGAGCAGGGCCATCCCCAACTAGATGAGGTTGCCCAGAGCCTTGTCCAGTCCCCCCTTGAATATCTCCAGGGATGGGACCTCAGCTATGTCATTGGGCAACCTATTCCAGTGTTCAACATCCCCCCCCACCCAACAATGAGCTTCTTCCTAACAGCTCATTTCAATCTGCCCTTCTCTAATGTGAAGCCATTGCCCCTCATCCTGTCACTCCTTCTGTAGCCTTCTTGTAGGTACTTCAGGTATTGGGAGGTTGCTATCAGATCCCCCTGGAATCTTCTCTTCTCCAGGCTGAACAACTCCAGCTCCCTCAGCCTGCCCTCGTAGGAGGAGCTGCCCAACTCATTTTGACTTCTGGAACAGGAGAAAAGAAATGAAAAAAAAAGAGTTACTGAAAGGTAGAAGGTGGAAATAAATAGATTCTTCAACATTATTGAAATGTGAAATCTTCAAAGCTGATGAGGAAAGAAACCTGTTTTAAGCTGGATTGTCTGTACCTGCCTCCAGCTCATATTTTACAATGGAATTCTCAGAAGCTGCTCTCAGGTACCCGGCACAGAGGTTTATTGTTAGGGGTGTTTTATTTTTGTCTACCTTTGATATGTAGAAACTGCAGCTTCATTCCAAGGAAACCAAACAGGAATGCAACTATTTCAATCACTGCCCTGCACTGTTTGGAAGAGGCAGGGGGTTCATGCAGCAGTTTTCCTGTTTTCTGCAAAAGATAAACACAGTAAAAACCTGAATATTTTCTTCCCACATCTCTGATCAAGCACTTCATAAGTAAAAGCTCTTTCTGGATTTATAGGCAAAATCTTTCTCATCATGAGGGTCCTGAGCAGATCTCTCCTGCCTTTCTCTCATATCTCAGTGACCTGGCACGCTTCATTTAATCTCCTTCAAAATGTAAGTCTACAGATCACCAGGGTGAATTTTGTTCTGATCAGGGAACAGCTTTCAATTATCTCTTTGCATTTCTGGTGGTGGATGTCTTAAACTGGCTTTACATCGTCTCAGTCTGATCACTTTGGCTGGAAATCAGGCTGGGCACTGCTGGTTCAGCCCTGAGACCTTGTCTTTAGTCACCGGCACATCCTGGGGGAGGTGTGTGTGGCTGCCCACCAGACCTTCTGAGGTTAACTTAGCAATAAAATCCCTGACAATCACTTTCATTTTCCTCTTGGTTGCAGCCTTTTGGGCCATAAACCACCTCAGCAGAGCATGAGCTGAAGGAACACGCCGGGGATTTTGGACAGGATTTAGGAAGGAGTTTGAGTCTCGCCCCAACTCCTGCATCAACTCCCCAGACTTTGCACGGGGTTGCAGACATGCTGAGGAGCGGAACTGTAGCTGTTAGATGTACTCGGGCAGCCGGAGCAGGTAGAGCTCCCTTATGGTTTGTGTGTGGCAGGCTGGGAGCTGTGGGCAGCACCATGTCAGTGGGACAACAGGCTGAGCTTAGCAAATGCAGAGTGACATAATGTGTCCCTTATGCCAGAACGTGTGGCTCGATTCTACTCAGAGATAAAGACCACAGCAATTCCATTCCCCTCCAATAGATCTTAATGCAGTATCAGAATAATAACTTGTGGTGTTACAGATGTACCTCCAGGCAGAGAGAACAGAAATCTCAGATAATGTCCCTCCAAGGCAAAATTCAGATTCTTTTAGTGATTCACAATGAGTTTTCTGCTGCCTGCATAACAAAATACTTCGGAATTGCTAAAAAAAGTGATGCTGAAGCTGTATCAGTGGTGCATATGGGCTGATAGCGCTGCTGAGGTGCATTTTGGTGCTTCCTGTCCCTAAACGAGTCTGTTCCAATGATGCTTTGCAAGGCGGGGTGGGAAAAGCTCTCAATTTGCTTTATACATTCTAAAGCAATAAACTTGGACCAAAAAGTATGGAGAGAGCTGGGGAGCTCGAGCTGATTGTAATTCTTCTGGTGGAAACATTTTCCATCAGAAAAATGCAGATTTGATTACATTCCCTGTTGACAATGGCCCTTTCAATTGAAAATAATAGAAGAAGCTCATTTCAGTAATGCTGTGATATTTCCTTCAGAATTTATGATTTCACTTTTTTGAAATATTAAATAACACGGCCGTGAAATATTGGGACTTCATTGTGGTGAAGCCTTTTCTGGAAACTGTTCTTGAACAGGCGTGATAGATGAGCTCTGGTTTTGTTACACTGCAAAGCCACCCAAAGCAAAGCAAACCAGAACAACTCCAATTTTAGTATTTTCCTCACTTTTCTTTCTGCTGCAATGTCTGAAGTTAACCCTTTTGATTCATCACCGCCTGACCATAGCTGCTTTAAGGCTGAGGAAGAGGCCATGCACAGCCAGGCTGCCCCAAGCGCCACCAAGCGCAGATTGTAATTTCCCACCTGGCAGAGCTCATGTCTCAGGCCGTGCCTTCATCACATCCCTCCTGCCTGCATCCCTCCTGTCTTAATCCCTGCTCCCTGCATCCCTCCAGCATTCCTGCTGTCTGCATCCTTCCTGCCTCAGTCCCTGCTGCCTGTATCCCTCCTACCTCCATCCCTCCTGCTTGCATCCCTTCCACCTGTATCCCCTCTGCATCCCTGCTGCCTTAGTCCGTGCCGCCTGTATCCCTCCTGCCTGCATCCCTCTTGCCTTAATCTCTGCTTCTTGCACCTGTCCTGCCTGCATCCCTGCTGCCTTAATCTCTGGTGCCTGCATCACTGCTGCCTGCATCCTGGGTTGCTCCATCGCTGTTCTTTTCCCTTCTCCTGCAATGAGCTCTCACGTCTCTCTCTGCATTCCAAAGAGTTTGCGGCCCTTGGGTTTTTCTGATCTCCAAAGCAGTTGTCTTTACCTGGTGGCACTTCTGAACCTGTTAAGGTAACTAGGGAATTTCCAGTGTCATTCATTCATATGCCACTGGAGATGTCAGAGCTCTGGGGCTACAGGGTTCAGGTGATGAGGAGCAAGATGTCCAGCTGGCTCTTCTCTCACACCATTACTGGTTTCTCATGGATTTGTGGACCCATGAGGATCACTTTGAGGTAAAAGAGCTCAGTGGAATTTGGAGCCTATAACGGCTGTTTGAGGTGCCCAGTTGCTGTGCAAAGGAAAGTGAAAATCAGTGGGGGAAACTGGCCCAAAGAAAAGGAAAAAAGTAAGGATTTATTCCTCTGCACTGGAGTTTGACTTTCTGTGCATAAACAGCAGAAATTACAGCTTGACTCTGGCAGTTGGGCCAAGACAGCATTTCTGGCATTGCTGAACGCTTCCCAGAAAGATTCATTTCAAAATGGAGCTAACTCGGCATTTTTCCTCCTTTTGAGCCAGGATTGTTGTTTGTAGGATGAAGCTCATATTCCTGAGCCTTGAAATGGTGAAGAGGCAGAACTGAGAGGGTGCGTTAAAGTCCGATTTGTCTGGCTGAGCTCTGGTTCCCCAGATATGCTCTCAGTGAGGCCATTTCTGTGTTACAATCCCTTTGGCTTTTAAGGAAAGGGATAGGCAGACTCAGGGACTTGGGGAACATAAAATGCACAGCAACAGGCAACAGTAGGCAACTTTAAGTAAAAAGGTGGTCCTTCCAAGGGTGCTGATAAGGAGAACCATGTAGTGAGAATAAATCTGCTGCTGAGTGGAAGGGGGAACACAGGGATGCTGAAGGTGAAGGTGCTGCTCTTGCCCCACCTGGAAGAATCAATGAAAGAGTAGTGAGCAGAATCACACCATGGACTTAATGGCATGTGGGCTGGTCTCATAAACCCTGAACAGCCACTACCAGAGTGCAGGTTCTTAGTATAACTGTAATAAGGACATATTAAGTTGGGTTTAATGTGCCACTGTGTAGCCTTATGGAAGTTAATTAGGGGCAGAGGGACTGGGAAAGCAATCAAACTCCAGTAAAACTTGCCGCAGGTACTGCCTGTCCTGACTCGAGGGTCGCTGTGCTATGGGAGGAAGCATGCCAACTTATCATCTCTGTCAGAGCCAACTCTCTGGGTGTTTGAGACTCTTGTAACAAATGGGTCTCTGCATAGCGGTTTCAGGGACATTATTCTAAATGGCAGGTACCTGCGTTTCAATATTGGGCAGTAAATTTCCAGCTGAGAGGGCTCAGAGCCTGCTGAAGCCACCTTTGTGAAGTCCAGGGAAAGAGCTACAGATGATGGGAGAGAATCATAGAATCATAGACTCATTCAGCTTGGAAAAGACCCTTGAGATCATCAGATACAACCAACGACAGTACTCTGCCAAGTTCACCACTGGACAAATCTATAAGCACAATATCTAAACGGTCTCTGAACACCTCCAGGGATGAATCCTCTCCTTGGGCAGCCTGTTCCCATCCCTGACTACTCTTTCTGTGAAAACACTTTCCTGATGTCCAGCCTAACTCTCCTCTGATGCAGCTTCAGGCTGGTCCCTCTTGTTCTATCACTAATGACCTGTGAGAAGAGACCAGCACCCACCTCTCTATGCTGTCCCTTCAGGTAGTTAGAGAGGTGATAAGGTCTCCCCTCAGCCTCCTCTTCCTCAAACTAAACAATATCAAATATATATAATATATGTAAATATATTTAAAATATACAAATATATATTTATATATAAAGCATCTAAATATATATATTCCTTTTATATTTATATATAGTGTATTCGTTTTATATTTATATATAGAGAGAGTTATTGCCAGGCTGCAGACTGAAAGTCTCCCTTTGGTAAGAAATATTTGAAGAGTGTTTGAGCAGTAAATCAGTAGAGGAAGCAAATTATATATATTTAAAAAAAAAAAGGAAAGAAAGAAAGAAAGAAAGATGGGCAGCCATTATCTCTTCAACACTAATGTGAGTCATCCCTAAGCAATCTTGAATCAAATCGCTCTCGTTCACTGAGATACTCGAGAGTGGAGTCTTAAGCTCATTTATGTCCAGTGAATGTTTCACTTTGGATGATGAATTGAGTATTGATGTCAATAAACTAAATCAGCAGCTCCCAGATATTACACGTTTATGTCTAGGCAGATTTAAAATATGCTGTGAAGTTAAACAACTCTCTGCATAGCTCAACAGTTCCCAGGAGAATTTGGACTCTGCTTGGGTTCTCTGAAGGGGTGGAGTGCACTGGGAGGGAAAGTCGTTTGTGCCTGCTGGATGTAGATGGTGAGGGAGGGTGAAGATGGTTACCTAATAAAAGAACCAGAGAAACAAGGGAATGAGTTTTCTTTGGAAAACAGTGGAAATCTGTTCCCTTATTCATCTTTTCAATAAAAAAAAAAGGAAATGTGAAGAGTGATGTGTGATTCTTAAGGCTTTAGCATGATCTTAGATTTATCTGCTTTCATAGCAGTGGTCATCCCTCATTGTTAGGAATTCTTTCTCATTCTTTTTCCTTTTTCTGTTTTCTTTTATTTGCTTTTTCCTTTTTCTTTTTTCCTTTGTCCTGTTTTCTTTCATTTTCTTCTTCCTTTTTCCTGTTTCATTCTTTTTCTTTATTCCATCTTATTTTTCCCTCTTTTTTTCTTCTTTTTTTTTTTTTTCTCAACATGCAGCACACAAAATTCTAATGAGTTTTGCCAGGAGACCAAAAAGCCCTCTGGAAATGGCATCCGTCTCCTGTAGAATGACTGATGTGCAGCAGAGTCTCACGTGAAATCACCTGTCTGCTGTGGCGTGCACTGGTGTACTTGGAGGAAAAGCTTTCTTAGCCTCCTCACCTCTTCCATTTTGATTTCATCCCCCACCCCTCATGACCAGTTTGGACCTTTCTCAGGCACTGGATACTTGATTATTCTGCATTATTTAATGGTGAGGGCCTCAGCACAGCATCTCCAACTCATTGCATCCTTCCATTTGAGCCTGGAGGAGCTGAAGGGGAGCCCTCCTGGATGAAATCCTGGCCGCAGCAGGGAAATTTATAGGGAATAGTGGAAATTGCTGGTTTGCCAGATTCTTCTGACAGCCAGCTCTCAGTAACGTGTTTCCCACTGGCTGGCTCCGTGTGATGCTTCAGGGCTTGTGCAGTCACCCGCTGCCCCAGAGGGGATGCAGCCACATCTACAAAGCAACCTGGTGCCAAAGAGTTTGAGTGCTGCTGTCCACACCAGCCAGCCCTCGGAGTAAATATCCTCAAGTATTCCCAGTCCAGGCCCTGTTGCTTCCACTAAAAGCTTCCACTTAGGAGAGTATCCCGTAGCAGCAGATAGACTTGATGGTCGGGTGTTCGTATGGTAATGGGGTGTTCCCACAGGTTGGTTGGCAACTGTGAAATGTGTTTGGGCACAGAACCACGGGTGATGGCATTTACACACATCATTCTTTTTTTCTTCCTGGGGAGGGAAAATAAAAATCCTCCAAATTATGTATGAAAAGTCCCTCTGAGGTAAAACAAGGCGATGCACTTAGATTTGAGGCAGATTTTTCTGAGCTGAGATACATCGTTGAGCTGGCAGCACTGGTTTGCTTCACTCTTAGGGCTTAAGTGTGTCTGTCCAAGCTGCTGGAGCACTAAGGCCACAGTTAAACCTCCATGTTTATCCTGTTTGTAGTTACAGCCTTGGTCCTTGCTCATTTGTGGTGATGCTGGCAGAATTTGTGCCTAAGACTTGTCAAGATGCTGCGGCTGTTCAGGTTGATGAGGCTCTGGGTTGCAGTGAGTTTGATCTGGGGGTGCTGAACTGTTTTGCTGGAATTGAGAATAGCCAAATGAAATATTTTGACACTTTCAATTGAAATATGTTGGGGGGTGTGGTGTGTGCTGTGTTTCCATTAGATGAGATGTAGTTATTTTGACTCTTGTTTGCAATTTACGGCAAAAAAAACCCAACAAGTATATGAAGAGCAGATGGAGAGTTGGAAATTTCCAGTTTTTTAAGCAGACATAGTTGTTATGAGCCTCACTCAACAGTTCACTCAAGGACGTGCCTCTTGCAGCTTTTCGATCATTCCCTTTGTACTTTGGTGCCCAAACCTGTAATTAAGTGACTGGGGTGACTTGGGAGATCTCGCTGGGGATACTTCTCACGCTAATGAAAATAACCCTACAAGGCTCTGGTTGTGATGACTGTGCCCTTGGTGTGTGGTAGTTACAGTGTAATTATAACCTGTATTATGGAGCTGTTTGTTCACAGTGAAACAACCTGAAACCATCTGCAGTGCCCAGGGGTAGCGGGTGGCCACCGATGGCTGGGCCTGGGTTTATTTCCCAGAGAACCATGATTCATTCTCATTCAGGAAGCAAAACAAAAGTAATGATGGTTGCCTCTAGTTACCGGTCAGAGGGGAAATTATCTGTAAATAAACCTGCTACTGATTGTGGAGAAGGGATGAGCTGGAGAAGGGATGAGCCATGGAAGGGAGAACAAGGGCTGGCTACTGCTTGCCCATGGCAGCTGGGGTGTGGAAGGGTGGTCTGAAAGGAAGAGCTGGAGTGGGGGTGAGGTGAGAAGTGGGGCTGAGGGTGTTTTTTCTGGATGCAGAGAGAGTTAGCATCCTGGGTCCAGCTCTGACAGTGACCTTGTCTGTGCCCCTCAGAAAGGTAATGAAAAAGTCCTGTTTTCTGATTCTCCCTCCTTTTCTTCCCAAGAGGTGTGAGACAACTGGATGCTAAGGTGCTCTGTAGTAGGGAAAGTGGGAGATGCAGCTGTTAAATGTCAGAGAAGAGGGGGAAGGAATTAAAAACAGCATACCCTCACACACACACCAGTCTTTGAGTGCTCTATTAGCTCTGAGAAGTGAGTTCTGTACTGATGGCTCCCATGGAACATAAACTCTTAGGTGGGGAGAAATATCAGGCTAAACTTCCCAGAGCAATGTGCCTTCAAAGCCCATTCAGCATGCCTGCCCCAGCCCAGCTGATCTCAGACAAGGGCTCTTCTGCTCAGAAATCTTGACCAATTCCCTTCCTCCTTCCTGGAGTTTTTTTAGTCCCAGCAATTCCTTCCAGCCCTGGACAGTCTAGGAATTTAATTAATGTTGCGGCCACTCTCTCTTTGACCTCATTAACAAAGGTGTTAATGATGATGGAGCCAGGTGCTGATCCCCTTTCTCCCTTCCCTGCTTGAACGATGTCCAGCCTTAAGCATCAGCTGTGGGCTGTCTGACAGCGACTCTTACCCCCAGGCAAGAAGAAAACCAGCTGCTGGGGCATCACTGTGGCACCTGCTCTCACCATTATCTTTATCTTCCTTCTAAAGACAAACAGAGCTTCATTTTCCTTGATAAGGATAAGGCAGCCCTATGCAGAGCAGCTTCCAGTTGTAATGAAAGAGGTCTCAAAGTTTCTCCCAAGCCCTGGCGATGTCTTTGTTAACACCATGGACCACATCCGCTCCCAGTTCTGAACCAGGAGCATCAGTTGCCATGGTGACTTCGGTGGAAAAGTCATATAGGGAAAGTGCTGATGTATTTTTAGCTTTGGATAATGAAATTTAACACCTGGAAATAAAGGTGAGGGCCAGCCAGGGTGCCACAGGTTCACAGGCCACTGTTTGGGGCCAGTTCTTTGGCAGCAGTGGTGAGGAGAACTGGTGGGGTTGCATTTGGGAAGAGTGCTCATGCCTGGGGCTCACTGGGTGCTGTGCAGGACATCAGAGGACAAAGGGTAGTTGTAAAGAAAACTGATACGGAGCTGGTGTTACATGTAACGGTAGAGACGAAGCACTGACTGAGGTCAGAGCTGCTTCGTGTACAGTGTGTTCAGCCTATAAATAGCTCTTCAAATATACCTCTGCACAAGTGGTATTTATAGAGTGATGAGTCAAAAAAGCTCCATTTGGTGTCAGGAGTTGATGTGTGAAGGGTGCTTCAGGCTTGGTCAAAAGTTCAGGTTTGTGAGAGGTGTTGGAGCAAAGCTGGGCCTCAGATGAACAGGGTTTTGTCCCCTGAACAGGGCTCAAAAGTTGCAGTGTGGACAAATGTGCCTCCTGAAACCAGTGTGTCTGCAGAGAGGACCCACTGGATGCTGGCGTTCAGGTATCCTGCAAGCAACTCCTGTACAGATGGGGTTTATTCATGTAATGTCATAGAATCATTGTGGTTGGAAGAGACCTACAAGATCATCCAGTCCAACCATCAACCCAGCACTACCATGTTCCCTGGAACCACATCTACTTGTTCTTTGAGCCCTTCCAGGAATGGCGACCTCCCCCCTCCCTGGGCAGCCTCTTCCAACACTGTGAGGGAAGAAATTGTTCATGATGTCCAATCTAACACTCCCCTGGCACAGCTTGAGGCTGGTTTAGATTGGTCTAACTTACATGTAAACTTTTCTATTTTATTTTCTAAAATACTTCCTCAGCTCTCCACAATATTTTTAGTTCTTTCTTCTTCATCTGTCACAAGTTTATTTTAAAATTAATTGATTTTGATGTATTATTTACTGCGTTTCAGCTTTCAGCATGGCATGTGAAAAGAGATTTCACTACAGCTGGCGGTGCCTGATGGGATTCGTTCCTACTCCAAAGGCTCTTTGCATTGTGTGCTGATGCTTCCAGCTGAACTTGCTTTGAGCAGCTTAGAATTGAATCATAACATTGTCTTGTTTGGAAAGAACCTTAAAGACATGTATTTCCAACCCCACAGCCAAGGGGACAGACATCTTCCACTAGACCAGGTTGCTCAAATTCCCATCCAACCTGAACACTTCCAGGGATGGAGCATCCACAGCCTTCCTGGGCAGCATGTGCCAGTGGCTCACCAGTGTCACAGTGAAAGACTTGTTTCCAATATCCAGTCTAAAGCTCTCATTTTAAAGCCTTTGCCCTTTGTCCTGTCACTACACGCCCTTGTAACATGTCTGTAGGGTGCTGTGGGGTGCTGCTGTGGCAAAGCCACCCAAATAGATGCAGAGCAGTAAAGGGAAGGGCTGAGGAAACACTCTGTGGGAGAAGCAGTGCCAGGAACTGGGAAGCCTCAAAACGGGGAGAGGGACCAATGTTGTTCAGAGAACAACCAAGTAGACTGTACCTAAACATCATGGGAAGCACCATCCCTTCTTATCCCTGCACTTATCCCAGCTGGGGCTGGCAGGGAGACAGGGTGAAGCATTTCAGTTCAAAGAAACAAGTCTATGCCTCCCTGAACCCACAGTGTAGATCGTACAGATCTGGCCCAGTATTGATTGCAATTAATAGGAACTTCCCCCTGTGGGCTCTTCAGCTGGATTAAAAATTGATCACAGCTCATGGTGATACCCACAGCTGTGGTGAGGATTAAGAAGGAGGTCGTGGAGGTGTCCTGGCACAGCACCAGGGTATTACACACAGCACAGAGCAGCACTGGGAAGTTGGAGCAGACTCTGCCAGCACGAACTGGTGTTGTCAAGGGAGGTGGTGAACTTTGATGTGAGGTGACTTAGAAGCAGCCTTTGAAATGTAAAGCTTTAAATAACCTGTTAGCAAAGGCGTCACTGGAACTATTTCCTGGTAGGTTATGATGCTCTCGGCTTTTTCCCGGGAGGATCAAGGACCATCCGTTACCTCTCACGTGGCTGCTGCAGGGACTGGTGGGAGGTGATGTGAGGCAAGACCGTGTTCTTGTCTGAGGCTTCATGCTTGAACTACCCAGCACTTGGCAAACTTTTTCTGTTCCGTCTATTTGCTGATAGAGAATGAAGTCTTTTTCATTAATTGTGGTTTTTCCCTGCAGAGTTTTCTCTCCCATTTCTCCAATGCAATGCTCTCACGTGAGGGTTGGACTGCTCCAAGTGAAGTTGCTGCCAGCTCCATCATGCTGGTTTTCATTTATCCTCGTTCCCAAGAGAGGTGCATTTGGTGAAGTCTCCTGTGTTTACCTCTCCACAGCACGGTGCAAAGGCAGCCTAACCCCAACCAAAAACCAGCACCTCTTTCTGTCCTCGTCTCCAGGAAGCTCTTTCAAAGCTCCCAGCTGGCTGAAATGTTAAAACTCCTCTGTTTGGTGCCAGCAGCAGTCAGACCTGGGGAGGCTGGAGGTGGGGCTTGATGTTGAGAGGTCTGTGAGGAGCAGGAAATGTGCGGAGCGTGGAGATGGTGGATGTACAGGAGTCCTTTGCTGAGCTGCACCAGTGGAGAGTGGCTGGGGAAGGCTGAAGGGGGAGATGCATGAATTAAAACCCAAATCAAAGTCAGATGTCAGAAGCTGAGCTAAGCCAAGGAGGAATGATGGAAGTGAGTCCTTTGATGCTGTCAGTGTTTTTATTGATCTGAGGCAGTTTATTGCTGTAAAACCGATATAAATTACAGAAAAGCTGTGAGGAGGAGTGAGAGATGGAAATCGCCTGGGTAGGGTTTAGAAGATGTACATCTGCATTTACGGGACAGAGAGATGGTGTGCATCCAGGCTTTGGCTGCAGAGCATTGCACCCTGAAGAGGAGACAGCACCCAGCTGCTCTTGTTTGTGTAGTTTTACTGATGAAAGTTAGAACTTGATCTGCCTGTCTGACATGAAGTAAATACGCCTTGCAGACAGACTGAAGGGCTGCTGGAGAAGCCCCTGGGGCCAAGGTTTGCTGTGCAGTTTTGTGCAGGGAAGTTTTACTGCAGATCACCCACAACAGTCTAGGGCAGCTGCTGCAGAAGGCAGCAGAGTTCAATGTGTGATGAATAAATATTTCTACAATTATATTTAGCACAGAAAATAGGCAGCACTTGGATGCTGTTGTATTTATCTATCATAGACAGACCTGCTTGGCTGGATATAGATGAGTCTGTATGTGTGTGTGAACATACCATGGTTACACTGATTCAAAACGATCAAATATGCATCATTAACATCAGAAGAAGCAATAAATGCTGCTTCTGTCCTGTGTGCGCAGATGCATTGACCAGGGAGACCTCAGCCATAACAACCCTAGATATTAGATCAGGTCTTAGACAGAAGTGCTTCATTGTAAGGGTGAAGACACTCTGGAATTGATTGCCTGGAGAAACTGTGTCTGCCTCCTCCCTGGAGTTGTTCAAGGCCAGGTTGGATGAGGTCTTGGGCAACCAAGTCTGATTGAGAGGTGCCACTGCCTCCAGCAGGAGGTTGGAGTAGATGTGCTCTGAAGTCCCTTCCAACCTGAGTCACTCCATAATTCTATGAACTCATCTCTTCTTTCTTCTCCTTTACAGAAATCCGTGAAGCTTTCCGGGTGCTGGACAGGGATGGGAATGGCTTTATATCCAAGCAGGAGCTGGGGATGGCAATGCGTTCCCTGGGGTACATGCCCAGTGAGGTGGAGCTGGCGATTATCATGCAGCGCCTTGACATGGATGGTAAGTCCTTGCTGTTGATTCACTGTTCCTGGTGGAGTGAAGCTTTCCCAGGCATTGTTGTGGCTCACATAGTTTATGGGCAACAAGAAAGGTCTGGAGAAGAAGCTGTGAAATTGTGATTATAGCAAGGAAAGGGCAGATGACTGTGAGCAGATAAACCAGCCTCTCAGGGATGGACACAAGGGTAATGGACCATCTTGTATCTGAGCAGCTGATGCAGTTGGGAGAAGACAGATGGGCTCTTGCAACCCTCCTCTGCAAAGCTGCAAATGCTTTTGCAAGGCTGTTGTTATTTTACTCAGTACATTCCTGGGCAGCATCTGCCTGGCTCCCAGTGACACTGGGAGATGACCTGAGTGCTGAAGCATGCAGAGCTGCTTAGTCCTGTGCTTCGTGGCTCCTTGCAAGTAAAAGATGCTGTGGATGGGAGCTGTGCTGCGTTTTAATGAAGCATTGATGGGTTTTGAAGGAGAAGTTTAGAAGGGTGGAATAATTTTGAGCAAAGTCCTGCTGTGCGAGCTCGTCAAACGATTACTAAGAGGTAATAAAAGAAACAGAACCCACCATTAACAGGAAGAGAGCAATGCAGCATCAGGGTGCTGGAGCCAGTGGGGGGACTTTTTAACTGCTACAAAGCTACAATCAGACCTGATCGCAGTGAGCCGGCTGCCTTTAAAATGTCCTTGGTCAGAGCAGGAAGGGAGAATTTCCTGATGCCTGGAACGTGCAAGGAAGCTGAGATCTGGATCCAACATTCTCCCACCATTCTGCAGGGTGGAAACCCTGTGCAAAGTTAGGTGACATGGTGCCAAACCAGAGTGCTGAGCTCAGCCCTGGTCCAAAGGGGGATGCCTGAAGAGACCATGAGCTGTCAGCATCCCTGGGGAGATAGCTGAGTGCAGAGACCATGGGAGATGGAGGCGGTAAGAGTGAAGCTGTCTTTATCCCCCTGGGGATGTCTGAATTGAATGCCTCTGGGAGATGCCCAGCACAACTCTATTCATCAGGCCAGGTGAAGGGGGAAGAGGCTGTCAGCTTGCTCAAGTTGTTCAGCTTCTTCTCTAGACAGAAAGACAAAACAAAGAAAAACCTGGTGGACTGAGAAGAACAGTTGTTGAGATGATCTCATTGCTAAAAGAGAAGAAGGAAAAAATCAATCACTTTCAAAACCATTTTCTTTTAAAATTATTGTTTGCACCATATTGTGTTCTGCTAGCCTTTCCTAGCAGACTGGCAATTGCTCTTTGGGCTTCGCAAAGGCCAGACTCAGTGTGGTGCCAATTCATGGGGTCTTTTACCGAAACTGAGCTTTTTTAGGAAAAGCAGTGCTGTGGACTTGGCTTCCAGTTTTGACTCGTCTCCAGTTACTCTCTGACTCTCGGTCTCACAGTCTTGAGCGTTTGGCACTCTATTGCACACAGACCTTGTGCACAGGGACCTGTAACCGGAGAGGTGGAGTTACGATGTAGAGTAATGGTCTGCAGATGGAAGGTGTTAAATTCCTGCTTGAGACTGTTCAGAAAGCTGGATGTGTTTTCTGCAGAGATGAGAGGTTTCAAAGATTCATAGACTGGTTCAGGTTGGAAGGGACCTTAAAGATCATCTAATTCCAACCCCCATGTCACCCTCACTAGACTAGGTTGCTCAAGACCCCATCCAATTTGGCCTTGAACGCTTCTAGGGAGGTGATCCTCCATTGCTTACAGCTCAATAATTCCAACAGCTCTGATGATACAGTCTGGTTGTACTGGAGGTTTTACTGTTCTGATGCCTCAACTGCCTGTCTTTGAGGTATTTTGAGGAGGGGGTTTGGGGCTGGACACTGGCCTGTGCTGTGGGAAGGTCAAATGGGTCAGACAAGAGAGAGGGTAAAGGGAAATTCCTTAGGCACTGAGCAAGAAGTGGGATATTGTGTGAGAGATTTACCTTGCCTGCAAATTGAATTAATACTGTACAGCCGGAATTAATATCATATGGCTTATGGCTACTTTTTCTCTGATGGATTGGCTTCATTTTTTCCTGGGATTTAACTAGAAATATGTAGTGAGAACCAGCAATAGTTTCCTCCTTCCTCTCCCACTGTGCATGAGCAGCATTTGGTACAATGGCTTGAACTCAGTGAGCTCCCAGGGATGTCAGTCGTACCCTTCACTCCTAGGGACAGCCTTACCCTCCTCCCCATATAATCCTGGTGAAGGTTGCCAATTTTTTCCAAGGCTTTGGCTCAGTATCAGCTGGGTTGGGAGCTGGGCTGGATGAAAGGTCATGTTCAAGGAGTCCCCTGTGATGAAGAAAGGCAAGGGAGAGGTGATAATCCTCCGGAGCATCTCCCAGCACCTGACATGAATTACGATGTACTGGCAGGTAGTGTAGCCAGACGTCCATTCCTCCGCACAAGACTGCTGCCAGTGTCTGCTAATAATGAGGTAATACAATTGGCAGTGGTTTATATTTAATCTGAAACAGCCTGAAAACAGACGGTTTTCATCAGAAATTACCTTGGGAGAGCCTTCACATAGCAGGATGGCAGTGGGGCTCAGTCTGCCATGGCTTATTTAACTGATGGGCTTCAAATAATGAGCAACCAGAGCTGGTCTGAATTGGGTTTTCAGTGCAAACCCTGTTTTCTGTAGGGCTACAGAGGGAGGCTCAGCCCTGTTTAGTTCAGGCTGAGGAGATGCTCATGCTGTGTGAGCAGGACTGGACAATGCAAGTTTGAAGAGAGGCAAAAGCAATGTGTGCTGGAGTGGTTTTGTGGCTGAGTGTAAACTGATATGACAAGAGCATTTCACACCTGAGTGTCACCTTCTGCCACCAAGGATCTCACCGAGCTCAGTGAATAAGACATGGATCGGCTCCAGAGATGCCCAAGGACAGTTGCTTCTGAGGCTGTAGCGTGCAGCTGTTTATTAACACTGAGTGAGCCTCCACATCAGAGCAGAGAAGAAGGTGCATTTCATAATTTATCACATTTGAGAGCAAAATGTAGTCTGTTAGAAAATACTGCTTGAATTTAAGTGAAAATGGCAATTACACAGCTTGGATTTTGCCCAGGAACTCTTGCAGGTGTTGTATGGCTTTTACTGCCTTCATGGCTCCAGTGCCACCATCAGCCTTCCTTCACAGGGGACAGGCCAGCAGCCCTGGCATCAGCAGGATGGGGATGAATGCAGTGACTGGCTTATCAACAGACAGTATCAGGAGGGGATGCTGATGGTGATTAGGAGCTTCCAAATATCCTGTAGGGTGTAGGTTGGCCCATGCTGAAAAGTCCATGACACGTGGAAACATTTGGGTTACTTATCTGCTAGATGAGGGAGATACTTAGCAACAGAATCATGGAATTACTGAGGCTGGCAACACCATCAAGTGCAGCCTATGACCTAACATCACCACAATCAGCTAGATCACGGCACTAAGTGCCCCATCCAGTCTTCTCTTAAATGCCAGCAGGGATGGGGACTCTACCACTGCCCTGGGCAGTCCAGTCCAGGCTCTGATCACCCTTTTCATGACGAAAGGCTTCCTAACATCCAACCTAACCCTCCCTTGGCAACTTCAGGCCCTGCCCTCTCATTCTGGCATTGGTTGCCTGAGATAAGAGCCTGTCCCCCACCTGCCTATAACTTCCCTGCAGGTACTTATAGAGAGGGAGACAGTCCTCCCTGAGTCTCCTCTTCTCCAGCTAAACACCCACAGCTCCCTCAGCCTCTCCTCATCAGACTTTCTCTCCAGTCCTGTCCCCAGCCTTGTTCCTTCTCTGGACCCACTCCAGCCCCTCCTTCTCTTTCTTTAAGGGTGGATCCTAGAGCTGCCCCCAGGACTCAAGGGGAGGCCTCCCCAGTACCCAGTACAGGAGGAGAATGACATCCCTAGTCCTGCTGGCCACACTATTGCTGATCCAAACCAGAATGCCATTGGCCTTTTGTGCCACCTGGGCACCCTGCTGGCTCCTGTTCAGCCGGTTCCTTCATCACTGAAGGAAGAGGGCGTCATAGGCAGGAGAATCCACTGCATTCCCTGCAAATGCCTTCTCTAACTTTTCTTCCAAGTCTCTCTGCTGTTTTGCAAGGTGTGCTTCACCCAGGTAAAGAGAAATGCAGCTGTCACAGGGGAAATATTGTAGTTGGCATAAAACCTGAAGTAGGGAGAAACACGAGAATGTACTTGGAATATTTCAAGGTCCCGAGAAATCTTATAAATCATCAGAAACACCTTTTTTATGAACTACTGGAAGATACTCTGACATTGCTGTGACGGTACCAAAATAGAACAGAAGGAAAGCGGATTTTTAGTGAAAAAACTTCTCTGTTTGGGTAAAAGGATGAGGAATGGTGGTTTCATCCCGTGTCAGAACATGAGATTCACATTAGGCCAAAGCTTTGCTTACATTTCGATAGCAGCAGTCCGTGACTGTATGCCAGCAGAAGGCTGTTCGGTATAGCTGGGCATCCCTCCAGTGGGCTGTGCCTTACAGGGACATATCATCTGCTTTTGGTCTGGAAATAGAGGTCAAAGCTTGCCTTAGTTTATACCCTTGATTCTCTTGATTCTGAGATGTAATTAGGTATTGCATGAATGTAAACACCGCAGCCGGGGAGTGGTGCATACGTTCTTGTCTGCAATCTGGAGAGTGACCTGAAATGTTCTGCCAGTATGCAGAAAGGAAAATATTTTATATATTTATGTGCTGGAAAAGGGATTATTTGTAAATTCTTCCAATTGGCAGTAATGCTAATAAAACCGCCGAGAAATGGCACATTAAATGTGTTGCCTTATCTGGGATGCCGCCTCTTTCAGCAGGCTTGCGCAATAAAATAGATGAATGTGTGACTTAAGTGTCAAACTGTTTCATTACAACATTAGACACTTTTATCTGAGGAATAAAATAAGCGTTTCGTGTACTAATTAGAGGAGCAGCTGGTTTTCCGTATCCTGGAAAAATAACTTCAGGCTAACGCAAGAGGGAATAGAAGAAAGCCCTCCCCGGTGTGTCAGATTGTTTATGATAGTACAAATAGGAGAGACTTTGATCAAGCGAAAGATGAGCTGGTTCCATCAGTGTACAAGTGAGCTACCTGCTACCTTTTATCACATTAGGTGATGCGTCAGCAGCAGCAGGGAAAGTACAGCTATGACATCCTTCCGAGCAATGAAAAACAGGGTGAAGAAGTCACTATTTAAAATTCTCCATCTTGCCAAGCTGCTTTGCGATGACCCTTTCTGGAGCAGGATATTGAAGGAGGTGGGGGGACCAATAAGCCTCTCGTGGTGACTCTGGCAAGAAAAGTTTTGAAGCTATGCAGCTCTGCCAGCTGGCTCTTCAGAGGTCCCTCCAGCTTTGGGTAGCCTCGTGGTTGCAGTAGCGTTCTCCAGATTTGTTGTCTCCTTATGCTTTACATGCAGAATCATAAGAGTCACAGACTGGCTCGGGCTGGAAAGGACCTTAGAGATGACCTACTCCAGCCCCCTGCCACAGGCAGCAGCGCCTCTCAACCAGAATTGGTTGCTCAAAGCCTTGTCCATCCTGGCCTTGAACACTTCCAGGGAGGGGGCAGCCACAGCCACTCTGGGCAATCGATTCAAGAGTTGGGTAGAAGGTTGGACTTGATGATCTTAGAGATCTTTTCCAACCCTAATGATTCTGTGATTCTATTAATAGAAGAAGCACAGAGAAGTTGTGGCAGACTTTGGGTTTGTCCTCTGCACTCAGAAGCCTCTGATTTTTATAGGTGAGAAATGATCCGTCAGCATTTTAGAGTGGTTGTCCTTTACTGTTGAGAAACTTGGTTGGTGAGATGGATTTGATGAGATTTGTCTGTTTTACAGAGGCCACTTTCTCTGTGTCTGCTCTGATTTGTAAAACAGAGATTATCACATTGTGTGTCCTCACCACAAAGAATGAAGAGTAATTATCGCTGCTGGTGAAGCTGGTTGTACTTGTAGCTTGATACTAGGAAGATGTCCACAAATACTATCAAGTCCAAAGTGTAAATAACATCAAATACTTTCTTTGATGCAGTGCTTGTATGGCTGAGATGACACCAAGCTGGGGGGCAGTGTTGATCTGCTGAAGGGGAAAAGGATGTTGCAGAGAGATCTGAACAGACTGGCTCAGTGGGCAGAGGCCAACGGGATGAGGTTGAACAGAGCCAAGGGCAGGGTCCTACAAAATAACCCCCAGCAGAGCTACAGACTGGGGGATGAGTGGCTGGAGAGCTGCCTGGCAGAGAGGGACCTGGCAGTGCTGGTTGCACAACTGGCTAAATATGAGCCAGAAGTGTACCCAGGTGGCATGAAAGGCCAATGGCATCCTGGCTTGGATCAGCAATAGTGTGGCCAGAAGGACGAGGGACATCATTCTCCCCCTGCACTGGGCTCTGGTAAGGCCTCCCCTTGAGTACTGGGGGCAGTTCTGGGCCTCTCACTTCAAGAGAGAGATGGAGGGGCTGAAGCGGATCCAGAGGAGCAAAGAGGCTGGGGGAGGGACTGGAGGGAAAGGCTGATGAGGAGAGGCTGAGGTAAACAACCTCAGCCTTGAGAAGAGGAGACTCAGGGGGAACCTTGTCACTCTCTATACCAAACTGAAGGGAAGTTGTAGTCAGGTGGGAGTTGAGGTCTTCTCCCAGGCAACCAGCAGCAGGATGAGAGGGCAGGGCCTGAAGCTGCCAGGGGAGGGTTAGGTTGGGTGTTAGGAAGCCCTTCATCATGAAAAGGGTGATCAGAGCCTGGACTGGACTGGCCAGGGCAGTGGTGGAGTCCCCATCCCTGCTGGCATTTAAGAGAAGACTGGATGGGGCACTTAGTGCCATGGTCTAGCTGATTGTGGTGATGTTAGGTCACAGTCTGGACTTGATGATCTCAGAGGTCTTTTCCAGACTCAATAGTTCTGTGATTGTGTGTGAGCAGCCGTGTTGGATTGACACGACAAGAGGAAACAATGAATTGCGGTTCCCTCCCTGAAACCTGCTCATCCTGAGCCCTCATGGGACAGAATCCTGTGGAAACTTTGTGATTTGTGTGTGTTCTTGTTTCGTTTTATTTATTCTTTAAGATGCAGCATTCCTGGTATTTTGGTTTCATGGAATGCCCGTGCTATGGGAAATGCACACACTCTTCTAATGAGCCTGTGACCTGCTGGTGGTCTCAGAGTGGAGCAGAGTTTTCTGATAGCTGTCATGATGCACACAGAGCTCTCCTGCTATTCCCACACCATGGGAAGCAAAATTAATTACAGTCCTGGATAATTGGGATGTGATTCTACTCCTCTTGAGCCCTTTGACAAAGGGACCAACCAGCAGCAACTTGCGAGACACAGGAGTTGTGTGAACATCTGCAAAATGAGCCTCTGGATTTCTGTGCCAGGAGTCTGTGCAGTGGAGAAGGTCAGGGGGATGCGGGTTGGAAGGAACACAGGCTGGGGAGATGCAGGTCTGGGGTTCACTGTGGTCATGCTGGAAGCTGCTGTGTTCCACAGGCTCTGCAGTGCCTGTCCCTACAGGACAGCTGGTCATGGGGACTATAATGCCCCTGTGGCTTCCCAGAGCTGGCGTGCAGCTGGCACGCTGCATGACAGGTGCCTGGTGGGTATTGTATTGTTTTATTACTGCAGGCACTGCTGTTGTCAGACTTTTCTTCTAGCCAAGCACTAACAGCATCCTGCCTGTTGCGATGTGTGTGGTGAAGCACAGGACACGTCACACCTGGCACCGCAGCGGCAGAGCCCCCAGTCCTCTTCAATCACTGTCTGGCCGGTCTGCTCCCAGACAGGCTCCCCTTGGGCTAACATGAGGAGTTAATAGAGCTTTTTTTTTTCCTTAATGGGGAAGAAAACAAAGTCCTCTGCAACCATTTCCTCTTCCTTGCAAGATGAGCCAACGGGCTGTCAGAGTGAGTAACTCTCAAGGTGCTTTTCTCCGTGTTGGATGGGCGTACCCCCAGCTCTGGTTTTCTGGGCTCTGCTTGAGCCTTTTGGAGCCCTTTTCTCCTCCAGGAATGTGTGTCCATACAACTTGCTAATCTTCTATGTGTAGTTGTCACTGAACCAGAGCAGCCAGCTCCACACAGCCAGTCTTTAAACCACAGGACATGGAGGTGCCCTTTAGGAACAGAATAGACTTGAGCAGAGATGTTTCATCCTTTCCTTCAGCCCCAGTGAAGTTTTTCATCCACAGGGTATGTGGCAGAGCTGGTGAACAGTGAAAGAGCAGCAGATGGATGTGTCCCCATTGTTCTCAAGGAACAAGAGGACACATGCCTTTTAGGAAATAGCAGAGACCCTCTACAGATGGCTCTGGGGAAAAAATTCCCAGGGGAATGCATACAGGAATCTTTGCAAGCAGGAGATGCTCCATGTCATCTTTCTCCACCCTAGAAAGTGGTCACACATCCCTTGTCTCTGAATCACTGTGCAGGCAGGGAGGGGAGTCTAGCCTCTAGCTCTGCTGGCAGTCTCCTTTCTGGTTATATTTGAGGTGGTGATGCTCTGTGTCTCAGTTTCCTCAGTGCAAACCAGCTGTGTCAGGAGCTTTATCTCTTCATTTCAGCCCATTTCATTACAACTGTTTTCAAAGTGGAAAGTTTTATGTAAGACTTTCCCTAGTTCTCATTGAAGTTATGGCTTGAAGCTTTAATTAGGCAGAAAGTCTGTGGGTGGTGCTGGGGAGTGGGTCAAGCTGGCCATCAGGCTTTTCTCCTCTGACCTTAAAATCTCTGCCACTAAAATACCTGTCTGGGAACTATCCTGTTGCTGGAGGTTTTCTCTGCACATCATTTGGAGACAGAGCAGCAAGAGCCTTCAGCAGCCTGTGTTATTACTGTACGGATTACATTCTGGGCACAAACAATGACACAGACCGGGACAGAGAGTCACTGCAGCAAGCTATTAAGAGAATAAAAATAAACAGGAGTGTTGTGTGCGCCTGGGACCCGAGCTGCAAAAGACTAGCTCATTAACTTTAAATATATCACCTAGCTGCACTCTGGAGGTCAAACTTGAGGGGAAAAAAAAAGAGGTGTGAATACTCATCAGACTACACCCAACAGATCCTCATCTCTGCTGAAACCTGTGTCTCCTTTTAGTGCTGTGACAGGAAACTTCTAAGAGGAGGGGGAACCCAATTATCCTGAGATTGGCCAGAAACAGATGTATTTAGGAAGCCATCAGACCGCATTGCCCAGGCTCCCAGGTTAATGTACAAGGCTTTGAGAACTGGGTAGAAGTCTGTTCAGTCCTTAGGTGACAGCGATGCAATCCATGCACGTTTTCCCACTCTTTTTTCTTATTCTTCCTACTCTGTCTTTCTCCAGCCCAATGAATATTTGACGATGTTCTCCAAGGGAGTCACACCAATGGGAGACTTTTGGGCAGACAGCGGTGACGGGAGGCTGAGGGTTAGGGCTCTCCCATGGGAGGGAGGGTGAAATGGGTTCAGGCTGCTGCTCCTCTGAGCATTTAATTATTTCTTCAAAGCAAAAGAGCTCTAGCAAGGGAGTATGAAAGAGCTGTAGCTGGTTCTGAGGTAGATCCCTCTCTTTTTCCAAGTTCCACGAGGTTTGGGGTGGTCTGCTGTAATGTTGCTGCCTGATATGTCCAACCTGGGCAAACCACTGCTGGTGGTAGTTCCTGTAGGGTCAGGACAAATGATTCATGATTCCCCAATTCCCTAATGTAGCTCTGTGGAGAACCATGGTGACACCAATCTGAGCTCAGAGCAGAGCAAACATTGACATGGGGCTCTTCAAATGGGAACTGTCCCAAAGGGTTTTCTGCACCCGTTAAGTGAACGGTGCATGTTGTGACTTTGGCAGCTCCAGAACCCCTTGCTGGCCATGTGTGGTCTATCAGGCTCTAAAAAGATCCCCAGAGGACCCAAAGATGTTGCTGGGTGTGTTCAGCATCCTCTGTCCTCTATGGAGCAATCAGCCAGGCTCCCGATTGCTCCTGGGGCTGTTGACAGTGGATCTAGTTGCAGTTCCCTTTTTATTGTCACATTGGCCTGGCTTTTGTCAGGATGGAGACAGTGTCTTGTAGGGAGCAAACCTCTGTGGGTGTCTGGAAGCACTTAGTGCCCAGCTGATGCCACGTTCTGGTAATGATAAGCAGAGCTGACTGGTGTCTGATGATGTGGCCAGTGATGCTCTGAGTCACACGTTTAGTCATGCGAGGTTCAGCCAGATGATTGCTAACCCCCTTCTGACTCCAACATTAACGACAGGATTAAGGGGAAGCATTATCAGGCAGAAAATAGTTCAGGCATAACTGTAAGTGAATAAATAAAAGCTTTAGGTGGTTTAAGCCCAGGGGTTATGCTCAGCTCTAGTGCTTTGCTGAGATCACCCACGCAAGAAGTGACTGTCCCTTGGCTGATGGTTGGTAAGCTGGGGACGGTCCTCACCCACTTGATCTTCTTGATGATCTTCCCCTTCCCCAGCTGACCCATTCCACAGTGCATCAAGGCTTCCCTGTCTTCCCAATTTGTAAATAAGTTGTTGCAATATGCGAGTGCCGCCTTCTGTCAGGGAGTTCAGTGTGACTCTGGTTTATAAACCTTATCTGTATGTCTAACTGGTGGGAGCAGGGAATGGAGAACAGCTGTGACTGTCAGTGGACAGGGATCATAGCATCACAGGCTGGCCTAGGTTGGAAGGGACCTCAGAGCCCATCTACTCCAACCCCCTGCTGTGGGCAGCAACAACCCTCAACCAGACTTGGCTGCTCAAGGCCTCATCCAACCTGGCCTTGAACACCTTCAGGGAGGAAGCAGCCACAGCCTCTCCAGGCAATTCTGGTCACGGTTACTCACCTGCCTGTGATCCATTGCTCCTTACAAGGTTGTTCTCCCTCAGTACACTGTGTTCTTTCTGGAGTAGTTAACATGAGCTTGGAGGGACAAGGTGGGATGAGCCTGGGGCTGTGTGACTACCCCTGACAGCAGTGCTGTCCAGAATGTGCTGAATGGCTCATGGAAAGGAGCAAGAGAAGGTGAGAGTAGCACGGGCTGCACACATGTTCCAGCCTGGTGTTTTCCTCTTCTTCTTCCCACTCCTCTCTTAAACCCAATTAAAAGTTAATTTCTGAACAAGCCACACATCGCAACATCAGCTGCTCTCAGGTGAGGAGCACATCTGCAGGAGCCATGAAGCCAACTGTGGGGATGTGTGTGGTGGTAGATTTGTCTGCAGTGCAGATCTCGAGCAGATGTTTGAAGTGTGCATCACACAGCAGCCTGTGGCACAGTGTACGTCACTACAGGGAGGAGGAAGGCAACTTTTGACTATACTCTATGCAAATTTCAAGCTGAGTGCTCCCAGGATCTGGGTGCCTCACTGCTTGTAGATCCTACGGGGCATTACTAGCACTTGCACTGGGTGCATCTTGGAGCCCACATGTTGTTCATACCATTTCTCTCTGGGCTGTTGAATACTGTAAAGGAAATTTTCAGCCAAAACTGTGAGTTCTGTTTGTTGGTATCATGGTGCTGCAGTCTCCTGAGATGCTGATGGCATTGTTTCCTGCAGTTTGTAATGAATGTTAAAGGGGTATTTCTACATGGCAAAATGTTTTGGGGGTCTAGTTTCCTTGCTAGTTAATTGTTTTAATTGAAAAAGGAGTCAATAATGGGATAATGCATTTTGTAACAGCATCTTTCTTCTGAGGTTGTGGAAAAGGCTGTAATTAAGCTGATAATTAAACCCTGTGAGGTTAGTTATGATCCCTGGCAAAGGCACGGAGAAGTAACAACTGAGGTTTTATCCAGAGTCTGGTTCTGAATCAGACCGAGTCAAGGAGCTCTGGCACCCGCTTTCTCTTTAGTCATATATAGGACTAAGTCCTGCCTCTCGTCTGGGGATGGAATGACATTGTAGAGACACAAATTGAATAACTCAGTGTTTTTGGGGTCAAGTCTGGATAGACTAGATATATGCACAGGCAGGTACTAGAATCTCTTTAAAATGCAAATTGTTTTCTTGCTAATCTGGCTAATTTCTTTAACCCAATTTGCATCCCAATGTATGGGTTCCTTGCTGCCTTTCCCTCCAAGTGCTGCACTGCCATGTCAATGGCTCCAAATCCACTGTCACCTTGCATTACCTTCCCCAACACGATCCAGCGTGATGTGACTGATGCAATCCGACTTGATGTCATATGCTGATGCCTCCCATGGGGAAGCAGGACGAATACACATTCTCATAGTCCATAAATGTTTTAAAGGTTGGCTTTCCAAGTGCTGGGGTGCTCAGCCTTTTCCTTTTCTGCTTAATAAGCTGTCCCAGAAATGAGTTCCATCCTGCAAGTGCTCAGCCTGCTCCAGCCTAGCAAAACCCCTCAGCGTGTGCTGAGCCCTGAAGGTGTGAGCAAATTTAGCAGCTGCATGGGGGCTTCTTGCATGTTACAGCATCAAAGCCATGATGAATCCCTGCTGGGTTTCCTTTCAGAGCCCCTGTCACTGGCTCACCCCTCAGATATTCACTCTTGTCTTCAAGAAATTACAGGCAGAGCCTAGTGAATAGAGATCACTGTTCTGGCAAACGAGCGTTTTGACTCTGCTTATTTTCACATTGTGTCTCTGTGAAGATAAGGACGCGGCGAGATTTCAATCAGCGCTGCGTTTGCTCAGATCAAGCATACAAAATATAATAAAAGGGATGGATAGCGGCAGCGTGTGGAGCCCGCGGTAAAGCTGTCACGCAGGGCTGCTGCAGGTGCTGCAGGCAATAGTGACATTTTAATAGTAGCCCTTGCATTGATCTGCTCCAGCCCGGTGGGTTTAGACACTTCTTACACCTAACAATTTAGTATCAGCAGCTACACAGAGAGGTGGATGCAGTGAGATTCAGCTGAATCTGAATAAAAAGCAACCAGAAAGTCTTACAGTTGCTGATTCTGGAGGGCTAATACATCCCTCTGTGTCAATTGGCCTGATAATATGTAGGAATATGTCTATGGACTTAGAAGAAGAAGAGAGGCATGTTAGACATCCCATATCCCCAAAGAAGATATTTCTAGGAGCCTTCAAAAGGCATGAAAACCCCTTTTTTTACCATTTTCATTAAGCATGGTAGAAGTTCTGTGAGGGAAAAGTGACGGTGGGTGCAACGCTGCGACATACTTCACACAGCGATGTGCCTCGTTTACAAAACACACGATGCACCGCAGGGCTCGGGACTGCATTGGCTCAGTTCATTAATGGCAGGAGCAGGCTCCTCTTCCTGCTAATGGCACTGAAGCTGTGTCTGTGCTGCCTGCTCTGCATGCCGAGCACACTGGGCTTGATGAGACGGATGCTAGAATGAAATGCCTTGTGGATTTGCAATAGTCTGGCTCTTCCCTCTGTGAGTACTCACTAACTCTGGAGGATGGGCTTGGCCCAGTTAAAACTTTGCAGAGACCTGGCTGTTTGGTAGCTCTGTGGAGAGGAAAAGCCCTGGTCATGTTAACGGCTGCTGTCCTTCCAGTATTGGCTTCTGGAGGAGTGATTTGTCTACAAACTCTCCGGGGCTGGGGAACCAGCTGTTATCTCTGTGCATCATCTGGTGCTTTCTTGGGGTGTGGGTATGGGACAGTGTGGGCCATCCTTTGGGATATAAACAAGTCTGTGTCTGTAGGCAGCATGAAGTTGATGTAGGAGGTACCAGAGTACGCGTGTGGGTCCATGGTATGCAGCAGATCAGAGTAACATGTTGGACATGGACACCAACTGGTACTTCAATGAAAACATGGCTCTTGTTCTTTCCTTCCAGGGGATGGTCAGGTTGATTTTGATGAATTTATGACGATTCTGGGACCTAAGCTGGTATCATCAGAAGGCAGAGATGGCTTCCTGGGAAACACAATAGACAGCATATTCTGGCAGGTAAGTTGTTGTGGTTTTAAATTCAACTTCAGCCAACTATCATAGCTTTCAGAACTGGTTTGTTGAGGAGCACAAGGTGCTGTTCTAAGTGGGACTGCCTGTGTAAAGGTTCATGGGGTCTGTGCCATGCCAGGTGCTGTGTGAGACCAGCCTGTGTTGCTGGAGGGACCTACTCTTAGCTAAACTCTGTGCAGGAAGACGAGAAAAACCTGTCAATGAACTGGCTGAACCCTGCAAAGCACTCACTTATTTGTGAAGCATGTTAGGGAGCATTCTGGAATTCATTTTTGGAAGAGGAAAACGTTTTCCTCAATGGAGTCTCCTGAGTTAGAAACCTTGAACCTGCTTTCAGAAATCCATCACTGTTCAACATCCCTTGGTTGTAGTGGAGGGATGCTCCAAGCAGAGTAAGGTGTAGGGTGAAGGTTGTGCCTCATTGGTGCTTCTGTGGTTAATTCATGTCTGAGGCTGAGGATAACCATATTGTGTCTGTGTGACTTTTACCCACGGTGCTGCTGGCTTCAGGCAGGTCTGGCAGTGGGAGCAACTTACGCCTGTCACGCAGTGTGAGTTTAAACAGCATTAGATCTTCCTGGAAAAGCAAGGACAGACCAGACCTTTGCATCAGGGATTAACAATCTTCCAAAACACAGCCTTGCATATTTCTTGCCAATGGATTAAATTTGTGGCTTTCTGTGAGATCATAGAATCACAGAATGTATTGGGTTCAAAGGGACCCCTAAGGATCATCCACTCCAACTGTCCTACAACAAGCAGAGCCATCTTTAACTAGAACAGATTGCCCAGAGCCCCATCCAGCCTGACCTTAAATGGCTCCAGGCAGAGGTGGGCCTCCCCCAGCTCTCTGGGCAGCCTTTTCCAGGGATCCCCCACCCTCAGATTCAAGAGCTTTTCCCTCATGTCCAGCCTCAGCCTACAGTCATCCATAAGGAGTGATTTTATGAAGAGGATAGTGCCCATCAGTTGTAACTGGTGCTAGATGAGAAGGACAGCAAGGCTGGGACAAGAAGGGACAGCTCTGCCTTGGTGTCAGCTGGCTGGGCAGTGCTACCGTGAAAACTCACTCCAACATGTCAGGCAGTAAAACACAACTTAAAGAAGCTTTTATATGGATTCCAAGGGTAGATAAAATCCATGCTGGTATCCAGAAAGTGCCTTCCCCTGTTCCATACAAACAGCTTTGCTCCAACTGTCATGACTTTGGCTCTTGGGGTATTTTTGCCAAGGGTCAAGCTTTTTGTGCTGTGGCATTCATGAGCAGTCTGATCTGAGTACTCTAACAACACTGAAATAATGCAGTGACAGATCTAAATAATAAGCAGCAGCAGACTGGGAGAGGAATTCAGAGGAACAGGTGAGGACCTGGAGATGCATTTGCAGATGAAGCTGAGGGTGTTAGTAGGATATGGGAAGGCGGTTCCAGATGGCAGAAACTGCAGAGGGGCACAATCTTACAACATCAGTGGGGCTGCAGGAGTTGGGGCATGGGTATAAGCAGCATAAGAACAGGGAGGAGAGAGCAGGATCATGCATGGAGTTAGCAGACTTGGACTAAAGGAGGAAGGATGCAGCCCTCCAATCACATGTGTTACCTAAAGAGTGATGATCCTTCTGGAAGGAGCAGGATTCAGCCAAGGCCTGAGCATCATCAGGATGTAGAGACATGGAGGGTCTCTCAAATGTATTTCCCCTCTTTGATTTCCCATGTGGGCTTTAAATTGAGTCGTATCTATGCGTAAAGCAGCTGACTCTTGCCTTCTCAGGTAGCAACCATCAGTTCTGCTCCAGTTAGAATGGCTCTATGTGATCCCTGAGCTCAGACAGGAGGTATTTAGGAGGAATGAAAAATCATCCTTGCAAATATTTCAGGCTGAGTCAGTACAGACCAATGATAACTGGACAGACAAGGAAACATAGATGCTCCTGCACCTCAGAAAGTCTGTCTTTCCTTCCTTTATTTCTAATATGCCTTTTCCTTTCACCAAGAAAATCACTCTTTTGTGGAGAACATCCCTGAGTGCTCTATTTCCAAATGGTTTTCTCATCCTGGTGCCAGCTGTGAGCAAATGGAAGTAACATGTACCCATGCACAGACAACTTTAACTGTTTTAAATGTTTAAGACAGACTTAAATTGCCTTAAATAATCTTTCTGAAACACACAGCTGCCTGATAACCAGTCCTCGGCATGCTGGATCATGGGCAGGAGGAGTCTGAAAGCTAGAAGCACTCAGTGAGGTCCAGTTCTCCCTGGTTTGAGGCAGCTCTGCTGTGGAATAATTCCAGCAATGATACCAATATCCGCTTTGGCTGCTTCCACAGGGTCTGTATGTATTCAGAACAAAATGTGAAAGCAAAAAAACAGCAGAGAGGAGATTTGGGGATCCAGTGGGAAGAGGAACAGATATGAGCTCTTGTGGCCAAGGGGGCTGATGGTACCCTGGGATGCATCAAGAAAAGTGTCCAGCAGGTGTAGGGAGGTTCTCCTCCCCCTTTCCTCTGTCCTGGTGAAGCCACACTGGACTACTGGGCTCCCCAGTTCAAGAGAGATGGGGATCTACTGGAGAGAGTCCAGAGGGGAGCTACTTCAACAAATAAAGAAAGGCTGAAGGAACTAGGGCTGTTTATTCTGGAGAAGGGAAGACTGGGAGGAATCTGATTAATGTCTATAAATATCTGAGGGGTAGGGGGTCAAGAGGAATGGCCCAGTAACAGGACAAGGAATCATGGGGATAAGCTAGAACAGAGGAAGTTCCACCTCAATATGAGGAGAAACTTCTTTCCCGTGAGAGTGACAAAGCCCTAGCCCAGGCTGCCCAGAGATGCTGTGGAGTCTCCTGCTCTGGAGACTTTCCAAACCCCCTTGGATGCAACCCTGTGTGATCTGTCCTAGGGGATCCTGCTTTTGCAGGGGATTGGACCAGATGATCTCTAGATGTCCCTTCCAACCCCTGATATTCTATGATTCTATGATTTTATGAGGTGAGTGAGTCTGGACCTGTGAAGGGGTGTTGTACCTCCCATGGCTGGGGAGGTCTTCTCATTCTCTCTCCATATTTTTCCTTCTGTTTTTCCAAGAGTGGCCACACATCACTCATCTTCCTCTACCCACCTTCTCTGAGCTTTTCTGGCTGCTGCTAATACTTGTTCTGGAGCTTCTTCATCTCATCAGAGAGACACTATTTGATCAGCTTTCAGGCATGAGAATTTGTTCTGCCAGAGCTCAGGGAATACAGTCTGGCTCCAGTTAAGCACCAAGGGCTGTGTTCCGGGGAGGAGGGTTCTGAGGTGTCTCTAGTGCATGACCAGGCTGGTCTGTAAAGCAATTTCCATTGAGAGCTTTCCCAAAAAGGCAAACATCTCTACTGGTAAATATTAGCTCCCTTTTCTGGCAAACAGACCCCAAACCTGCTCAATGTGCCCTGAGAAATGAAAAGAGAGGGGAGAAACTGCTTTTTCCTGCTCATTTGTAGGTTTTGCCCAGATTGTTCCCAAATGCAAAGACCTTGAGGCACAAGCACTCAATTATTTGCACAGGACGTCAGGTAGAGGATCTCCAGTCCCTTGGGGCTGGCAAGAGCAAGAGAAGTAACAATACTCTTGGAGTACAGGCTTTTAATTAAAAGAAACCACTCCATCTTGGCTAAAATGCTTTTTGAAGTGAGAATGGGTTTGGGACAATGTTGCCCTTGTGGCCAAGAGGGCCAGTGGTGCCCTGTGGTGCAGCAAGAAAAGAGTCCAGCAGGTGTGAGGAGGTTTTCCTCCCCCTCTCCTCTCCCCTGATGAAGGCATACTTGGAGCACTGGGTCCAGTTGGAGCTCCCCAGTTCAAGAGAGACGAGAAGGTACTGGAGAGAGACCAGTGGGGAGTTATGAGGATAATGAAGAGACTCAAACATCTCTCCTGTGAAGAAAGACTGAGAGAACTGGGGCTGTTTAGTCTGGAGAAGAGAAGGTTGAGGGAGGGATCCTTTTGATGTCTGTACATATTTGAGGGGTGGAGGTCAAGAGGAAAGGGCCTGTCTCTTTTCAGTGGTGCCCAGTAACAGGACAAGGGTTCATGGGGATAAGCTAGAACAAAGAAAGTTCCACCTCAGCATGAAGAGAAACTTCTTTCCTGTGAGGGTGACAGAGCCCTGGCCCAGGCTGCCCAGAGATGGAGTCTCCTGCTCTGGAGACTTTCTAACCCCGCCCTGGATGCAGCCCTGTGGGACCTGTCCTAGAGGATCCTGCTCTGGCAGGGGGATTGGACTGGATGATCTCCAGAGGTCCCTTCGAACCCTTGACATTCTGTATGTATGATTGTATGGATGGCTAAACAGGGCTGCGCCTGCATCAGATGCAGAATAAATTCTGTGCCTGGCAGCACTGATGACCTTAGTTTGGAAAGTCAATAATTGATGTGGTGATCACTTGAGAGGCAAAAAGCTGTCTCCTCTTGTTTTCCTTCTCTCTTCACTGTGCGAATGTGGAAGCTGCAAACAGCATCATTTCAGGCAGCACTAATGCCCTGCGTGTGAAAAGATATCTGTGAGCTTTGGCTTGCATGAGGGGATGGCACTGTATCATCTGCTCAGACACAGGGCCTATCCATCGCATTAGGTGTCTCCCAGTATAATTCACTGGTGGCCAGAAGGAGGCTGGTTGGTTTGGAATAAATAAGACTGTTTACAGGAGCAGAAAGACCAGAATACCAACACGGTGCTTTGGGCTCATTTTTCCACCATACAGATGTCTTTGTGGTTTTGGAGGAGACAGCTGGGGAACTGAGGAAGCAGTCCCTGCAAATGGAGCAGCTCAGGTTGTCTGAGCTGGGGAAAATCTTTTCCTCTCTCCAGACATCTCTGTACCTATGCAAAGGGGAGGATACCTTGGGTTTTTGGATCTTTGGTAGATGAGTGGGTATAGCCAAAGACAGATCTTGCAGCATGGGTCATTAACCGAGAATGGGCCAGAAAGAGCAGAGCATTCTGTGCTCCAGACCCACCAACCTCACCAGCATCCACCAAAGGGCATTTTGTTTCCTGAATGAGGGAAAAATAGAGCAAGAGCAACATCCAGCTGTATGGGATCGCACATGGTGCTGGCTGGGGAGGGGCTTCCGGGAGGTGGTGGGAGCTCAGAGCTATCTGTGAACACAGGAGAACTGAGTGATATATCTGTGATGGAACACAGTGGTTTCATGCAGCACAGCCACTGGTACTGTAATGGTTGGCTGTGCAGAGCTACCCGTCTGTAATCTTGTTTGCAGTTGTCTCTGTAAACGCAAGAGTGTCCCTGGGGGGAAATCTGGGCTCTCGTGATCTGGTCAATCAATTAGTGCTTTAATAGAGTGAAATGAAGGAGAAAATGTGTGGGAACCTCGGCGGCACAGGGGCAGGGTATGGAGAAGAGGCTGCAGGCAATGGAGTGGGAGGGAAGGCAGGAGCCAAGTTCCCTCCAGCAGCACTCAGCTCTCTACAACAACAGTTTTGCTTAGAGAGAGATTTTTTTTACGAAGTCCAGCAGGTAAACCTAATGCAATTTCTCCCTGTCTGTGAGTTTTCTCCTCTTGTCTCTGCAGAGGAATTAATATGATGATGGCAAATTAGCCTTGCTGGGGTGGCAGAGAAGGTGTTTGTGTCTCTTTTTCAGCTTCATGTGGTAACAGATTCAGCCATCTCCTGCTGTGATACTGGAATCATTCAGGTTGAAAAAGTCCCTTGAGATCATCACATCCAACCAACAACCCTACTCTACCAAGGTCACCACTAGACCAGATCTCTAAGCACCACATCTAAAGGATCTTTAAACACCTCCAGGGACGATGACTGAACCCTCTCCCTGGATAGCCTGTTCCCATCCCTGACTGCTCTTTCTGTACAAACATTTTCCATGTCCAGCCTAATCCTCCCCTGGTGCAGCCTGCGGCTGGTCCCTCTTGTTCTGTCACTAATGACCTGTGAGACTCTTCCAGATCATCTCTACCAGATCACAGCTTGTCTCTCATGGTCTGTGTTGGGACAGGGGTAGACTCCCCTCCTCACCATCCTTTCCTCCTCAGCAGCTGCGGTGTAGGACACTGCTAAACCACAGGATGGGCTGTTGTACATCTTGCACTGCATTCTTTTGCTCTGCTGCAAAGACCTCTTGATTTGCTGTTCCAACTTTCCAAAGACACTTCTCAAACCATCTCTTGTACTGGAAGAGTTCATTTTGCAGCTCAGGGTACCGGGTGATATTTGGGGATGATGTTGTTCCAGCAGGGCTGAGCCATGAGTACTGTGTCTAGTTCTGGGCCTCTCAGATCAAAAAGGACACAGAGCTCCTGGAGAGTGTCCAGCATAGAGCAACGAAGATGAAGAAGGAAGTAGAGCACCTCCCTTATGAGGAAAGGCTGAGGGAGTGGGGTGTCTTGAGCTTGGAGAAGAGGAGGCTGAGGGGTGACCCCATGAATGTCTATAAATATGAGAGGGGTTGGTGTCAGGAGGATGGAGCCAGGTTTTCTCGAGGTCATCTGGTGATAGGACAAGGGGCAGTGGGTGCAAGCTGGAACAGAGGAGGTTCCATATCAATATCAGCAGGAACTTCTTCCCAGGGAGGTTAACGGAGTATTGGCACAGGCTGCCCAGGGGGGTTGTGGAGGCATCTTATCTGGAGATATTCAAGACCCGCCTGGATCTGTTCCTGTGCGACTCAGTCTGACTGATCCTGCTGTGGCAGTGGGATTGGACTGGATGATCTTTTGAGGTCCCTTCCAATCCCTAATGATTCTATGAGTAGTTAGAGTGAGTAAAGATCTGCTGCCTGGGGAGAAAGCAGAGATTTGAGGAGGAAGGACAGATTAGTGCAGACTTGGTGCTAAGTGCTGGTGCCATGGCTGCTGCCAGCAGCCCTCCTGAAATTTGCTTTAGATTTTTCTTGCCTGTAAGAATTTAGTGCTGTTAACATTAGCTCTTGCTGCAAACTGTCCTACCATGCCAGCTATGCTGAGCAGGCTCTGGTAGCCCTTTCTCGAAGGAGAGGAAAAGAAGATTCTCTGTCAGCAGCATGATGTAGTTTTGAGTGGATGCTTGAGAAATTCCTTGTGGTATTTCTTTTTCAAACAAATTTGCCACTTCATTGAGAAGCTGTTTTCTTTGTCTTTGTGCTTTCTGCACTGTCGTTTGACTTGCTGTGGAGGGTTGAATGTGTTTCAGTGCTGGCAAAGAAAGCCATTTCATACTTCGAGGTGCATGCAGTCTCCGGAGCTGGCAGTCCTGGTGCTGCCTGTGTTGCAACAGAGGATGTCTTATTTTTACGTTGGCAATATATTTTTATAAGAAATAATGGTAATTCAAATAAATAATTTGGTAACCCAGAACATCTACGCACAATTAAGAAAATGGATCGGGGTGTAGATGCTTATGGCAGGAGTCCAGAGCAACCTGAGGAAGCAGGTGGAGATGTTCCATAGATGCATGACCTTTGTGGGGAACATTCAGAACTGGTGTTGATCCCCTTCATCATGGAAATAAGCAGATCTGGTGTGTGCAGATATTTTTTTCAAGGTGAGCAGGATAATTTTGGAGTTCCTCCAGAGACAAAGACCTCAGCAGGATCCCCTGTTAGGGTCCATGGCACTGCCCCATGTTTGGAGCAGGAGGAGATCGTGGGAGGAGACAGCAGGCATAGGAGACAGTTGCCTTTCCCTGGAGGAGAGATGGGGGAAAATAAAAGTCACCATGTAACCGTACCACAATGATTTGCATGTTTTTAATCTCTTTCTGCTCTTGCTGTGTTAGTTTAGATGTTTTTCCCCCGGAGGCTGCTTTGCTCAGGGGATTATTAGTACAAGACGTTGCTGTCAATCCATCAGCTCCCCCCGCACTCACGAAGCTCCAGTTCCTTTGAACTTCTGGAAATGACAGAGTAATGAAAAGACAAATGAAATAAATTGATGCTTTTTAGGGGAGCAGAATCTGAAAGGAGCTGTCAGAAAGGCAGACAAGCTGTACGGAGGTGCCAGATTCCAGGGTTTTCAGGAACTGAGATCCCCTGTGAAGATAAACCAGTGAACTTCAGCTTCCAGCACTCGTGTCCTTTGTAGGAAGAGATGACTGGGCTAATACTGCTGTTTGGTTTATGGCATGTTTTCACAAAATTGGCCAGGATGTTAGGTTAAAATTTATCCTTTCCCCAGTACGAGCTGCTTCTTGCTGCACATCAGCCCCATTCCTGCATCCATCCTGCTACATCTTCATTACAGACTGGTGTGAAGATTCTGCTGAACTCCCTGCAATTGTAGCTATTCAAATAGCCTTCAGTAGGCTGCATCTCTTTTTCCTACTGACATTCAAGAGTGCTTGTTCCCAAGGGCAGCTTCAGAGCAAAAGTAGAATATATTACAAATGTAGAATCAAATTATGGTGAAACCCTCCAGGAGCTGCAGGGAGAGAACTACTCTTCCACATGATTTTTGTTGTTTTGTGAACTTCGCTAAATGTTTAAGAGAGCAAGGAGAAACCAAGATGACCAGAGTATGTCCAGGCAGGTGGAGAGTGACTTCATCTCTGTTCCTTATGGGTCTAGAGCCAGCTGAGGCTTTACCATCTTCTGCTCAGCTTCATGTTTCCTTCTGTGTAGGACAGGATTCAGTTTGGCCCCATGAAACACTTGACTTAGGGGGGAAAGCAGCAGTTTGGTGCTGCACATGCCTCATAATAGAGGTGAGTAGAGAACAGGCAAACTTGCATGGGACAGGGCTGGACTGATGCAAAATAGGAGTCCAAAGCAGCCTTAGGGATTGGAAGGGGATGTGTGCTGGATGTCCTGAGCCAAACGTCTGGGTCTTGCTCACAGTTTGTTGAGGTGATTTAAATTTGTTCTTAGGTTTGTGTCCCCTTCATTCATGCTGAACAGCACAGGCAGAAAAATGTCAACATAAATCCTTCAAGATCTGGATCTTGGAACTGAGGGAAGAGCAGAGTTTTGCCTGTTCGTGCTTCCTCCTGTGCTGAAATGGTGTTTTCATTTCAGTTAGCTGGGAAATACCCTGGAGAATGGTTACACTGATGATTAGAGATAAAGAAAATGGTTTTGCGAATCCAATTTTATTGAAAAATTACCCTTTGTTTTTTCCCAAGTGAAACTTCCATCAAAGACTCTCTGAAATTGCCTTTATTCCCAGAACTTCTGTGTTGTTCTTACTGCATATGCGCTCGCTTTTTATCAACATGCCTTTAAATATTGGCTGCTCACGAATTACACAACATCCTTACTTATCTGGAGCATTTTTTGTGGCAAACAAATCAGATGGGTTTCTGTGAGATCATTTGTAACAGAAAATGGACCCTTTCAGGACCTGGCAAAATGAGAATGACCTGAATGTATTTGATGTGGCTTTTCCATGTCTTAAAGTCATATAATTGTCATTTCTAACTGTTTGGCACAGCTTTTTGGTTCCTATCCATAGCCTGGTTGGCTACCAACCAGTAGGAAAGGCACCTGATTTAGGGCAGGTGTATCTGTGGCTGGTGAGAGCCCGTTGCAAATCTTCCTGCATTAGTAATTTTTTAGTGCATTTTTCCTGCTGCAGTGATGAATTGTCCTCTATACAAACTTCCTGCAGATCTCCCTGGGCTCCCCTGGGTATGGATGGTCATCATCCGTATCATGAAAACTAATGACTCCTCTGGCAGCCTGTGACTTGCTTTTCACAGTATCACCACTAAACCGGGTTAGAAGGGACCCCAGGGATCATCCAGTCCAACCCATTAAAGAAATTCAGTTTAAATAAAGAGTCCCAGCATCCTGTCACGCAGAGCCTTAGCACTGTCTAAAGTTGAGGAATCCACCGCTTCCCTGGAAAGACCATCCCAGTGTTTAATTTTCCTCTGGAATCCAATGGGAATCTCCATGGGAGCAACTTGTACCCATCACCCCTTGTCTTTTCTGTGGGACTCCTTGGGATAAGGAAGTCTCCATCCCCTTGGCAGCCACCTTTTACGTCCTGGGACATGGCAATAAGGTCCCTGCTAAGCCTTCTGAAGGCTGAACAAACCCAGCTCTTCACCCTTTCCTCATGTGGCAGGGCTTCTAGTCCTTTAACCACCCTTATAGCCCTTCTCTGGACCTTCTCCAGTCTGTCCACATCTCCTTTGTATGGCGGGTACCAAACTTGAACCCAGGACTCACAGTGTGGTCTGACCAGCACATCTCTCTTGCTGTAGCAATTGTCTCTGATGTTGTGTCTGGCTGTGGCCAAGGACTAGCAGAACTCAGCTGTGGCAGGGTCTGGGAGTAGAGCAGTGCCAGCCCTAGAGCAGGGACAGGGACAGGGACAGGGCTGGGGGAGCCTCAAGCACCGCTGAGCTTGTCTCATCTCCCCGCATCGGCCGATCTGATTGCTTTGGAGACTGTTGATTACTGTACAGGAATTAAATTAGGTGAGTTAAAAACCCGTATCAATCATCGTCATGCATACTTGCATAGGAAACGTTGACTCAAAAGGTTTATGGTAATCAACATGGAGTGGCTGATTAAAGGCCATTAAAATTCACTCAAAAAGATTCTAATCCTCTCTCCACTTCCACCCTGGCTCTTTCCGGGGTGGAAGACAATCGCTGCTCACTTCACTTGGCATCCATGACAAAGTGCCCTGGGATTGGACACGTTGCTGCTGGTATCGGCAAAGCCCCAGTATGGGTTGCCTGTGCAGGTAGATGCAGATGAGGAGTGAAGGTAGGAACCATCTGATTATAACAGACAAGGCATGGAATCTGCAGGAAGAAACACACTGGAAGTGAGCTAGTGCAGTCAGGGACACAGAGGAAATAAAAACGATGCTCAAATTTTAATTGTGATGGCAACTGACAACCTCAGAAATCCTGTGGTGGGGCGTTTATTGCCTCTCAGAAACATCTAGTGACTGCGGTAGCCTCATTATTTTATATATCTCCTCCTTTGCAGAATGTGAAGCAAAAATCATCTCCATTGAGGAGGCTGATTCTGATTTTCCTCCTCTGAATGAATCTTTTCCACATGTGGAAACATCCCAGTTCTTATTCACACAAGGTCATCGTGGACCTTATTAAGAGGCAGCGTCAACGACTAAACCTCCATAGGATTCTTTGCGTGGTTATAGCCTGGCTCTGGCTGTTCTCAAACCTCCGGGCCTGCCTTGCATGTGCTGTTTGATAGACATCTAAATTGCTCCTGGAATTAAATCTCCATCCTGTTAATTTAGCACCTGCTAAATTAAATCCCGGGCTTAGAATTTTGTGCTGAATTCAGGTCACAATGGTTGGGCGCTGCCTTCGCGTAGACACTTGGGATCCAGTGGCTGAGAAGCTCTCACACCAAGGGCCCCAAGTCAGCTGAAGGCTGGGAGCATCATTGCCTTGTCTGTGGTGCCAGGACTTGCAGCAGATGCTCCTTCAGCTCTTGGCTGGATTTAATGCACCCTGGAGCAGCCATTAGAGAGCTGAATGGATAATAGGCTCCAAATTAAGCCTTTATGTGGCTTTTTGTCATTCCCCCTTTGTTATCCTTTCTGGTGTGTCAGCAGTTTGCCCTTCATGGCTCTGGTGTTGCTGTGCATGATGGTCCCCTCAGTGGCTGCTCACTGATGCCCCGCCACTGTGTCACCTCACACTCAAGCCTTCCCCATCACGATGTGGGTACCTCTGGTCACACCAAGGAAGCTGGGAAGCTCCTATGCCCTTCTAATCCCTTCACACATCGCAGCGTCTAGTGTGGCTCTAATGAGCTTTATCCCATCAGGGCAGTGGTTTGTGAGTTTTCTGTGCTGGTAGACTGATGGATATCACCAGCTCAGGAGTTGGACACTTCCTTATCTTAATTCTTTGAATAAACAGGGGGAGACTCATGTATGAGGTATCACATACCGCACCACAGGCAGCACATACGTGTGGAGAGGAGCTGTCTATTGCAGGCTGTAGTAATGGTGAAAAGCTGCTCACCTCCAAGAGCGGAGCAAAGGGAATTAGTGCGGTTCAGCTCCTCTGAGACAGTAACTCAGCATCCTTGTGTGCTAATAATGTGATTTACTCTTAAAGCATGTGCTTGCAGGAGGCTTTTACACAGGGTTTGGCCAGTGACTCCTGACCAGCCCCGTAGTGCATGACTGCTTTTGTTTTGCCCCTCTTACTGGTTTGTAGATGATTAATAGAAAGGTTAGTGGCCATGGTCAGTCCTACAAAACATTGCTAGTTTGTATGGCATCCCTGCTGACTTCAGCAAGACGTGCCCTGGGTTAGCGCTGTTCCCTCTCCTTGCTTTATAGGTGATTTTTAGAAATTATTGTGGTGTTGGAGATTGTCCTTGGAAGGGTTCAAGGGCTGAGTGGACACAGTCCTGGGCAACCTGCTAAGGCTTTGAGCTGGAGATGGGAAGTGAATGTAAAGGTTCTGCAGGAAAGCAGTGGGGGAGAAGTTGTGCCAGGCGACGTTTTGATTGGACATCAGGAAAAATTTCTTCCCTGACAGAGTGGTCGGAGGTTGGAACAGGCTGCCCTGGAGGGGGTAGGGTCACTGTCCCTGGAGGAGTTAAAAAATGTATAGAAGTGTGAGGCAGTGTTTAATGGGCATGATGGGGTCAGATTGAAGGTTGTACTGGATGATCTTATAGGTCTCTTCCAACCTTAATGATGTCATGATTCCATGATTCAGTGAAGTACTGGCAAGGCCAGCTTTGGGCACAGGTTTCCAGGTAACTGTATACGTTCCCATGTCTCTTCAAAGCTCTCCAGTGCCGAACAGGCAGTGAAGTAATCTGGAGAAGCTGCTGTTTGCATCAGTGTCCTCTACCTGTACAGAACCTCCTGTGATGCTCCGCATACCCAGAACCACAGGGGCTGCCATCCTTCTTCTCCGTAACAGATGTCTGATGCTCGCTCAGAAGTAAATTAGAGCTTTCCTGGCTCTCTGCAGTTACAGCAAGTTTGAAGGGGTGATGTGTGGACTCAGGGAGGCAGCTCTGGCAATAAATATCACCCATCCATGGGCAGTCAACAGCCTCCAGGCTTTTTGTCTTCTCATGGAGCACATGGCCAGTTCCCCTGGACTGGGATGCAGCAGCTGATTCGTGTTTGCATGGTTGGTGGGTAATGGTTGTAAGGCAGGCACAGTCCTTATGAAGGATCTGGGTTCTGGTTTGGACTTGCTGGCCTAAGGGTTATGTTTCCCACTTGAAATTAGGATGCAAATTTCTGACAGTAAAGTGGAAAGCACTGGAGGTGGTTTTATTTGTTGGATGCTGCATGCAGATATTTTCTCAAGTTTTGCAGAGCACATGGAAACCAAGAGCCTTTCTGGTGTCTCCTGACTCCATCCAGGGCTGCTGCTTCAGCCATATCCACTCTGAGTTAGTCACAATGCACCCCATCACTCCAAGGGCTGTGTTTTGGGGTGATGTGATTTATAACTGCCCTGGCAGTGGGGTGTTAAATGGTGCTGTGTTGCCACACATCTGGAAGCAGGACACAGCCCTGGAGAGTCCCTCTCGGTCAGCAGGACCCACTGTGGTCTCAGTGGATGTGCAGAAAGGTCCATTAACATAACTTGGTGTTCTGCTTAAGCACAACCCCCAAGCAATCATATCCAGAATGACTTGCAGAGAAAACAAGGTGTGGAAGCCAGCTGAGAAGATTCATCTGTAAATACTTTATTATGAGAACTTTGATTCTTGATATTTGAACCTGAAAAACCTTCAGGGGAGAGGTCAAGACCTCAACTTGCTGCGTTGGTGGAGATGTTCTTGTTAATGCCAAAGTAAGGAGCAGAAAGAAGTTACAGCAGATAGAAAACAAGATTAAGCACAGATCAATCCGTCAATTTGAAGCCGACTATTAATAAACTGGAAGCCAGAAGCGGAAAGGTTTAATATTGGAGACAGGCTCAAGTCTTACAGTCTAGAATCAGATTTCAGAACCTCTCATATTGCTGGATCACAGTGATAAAAGAAATGTTAATTTGGATGTTGATCGAAAGTGCTCCACAATTGCAAAGGACGGGCGGGGGGGCCTTTGCTGTCAAGGTGTTTTAAGCCAATTGCATTACATTTATTAAATTAGAGGATCCTTTGGGCATAATGACAATTCAATTGAATTTGAAGAGGCAGCAATATTCTCTCTCAATCTGCGGGTCATCGTGGGTGGCTGGATGATGAAGTCTCATTCGCTTTTAATACAAACAAGACATTTACAGACTTTCAGGTCTGACTTAAAATATCCCTGGCAATAAAAAGGTCACATTCTTCCAATCTGATAAACTCAGTGATTCAGAAGTCTCCCTTTTTTCTTCAAATGGGGTAAGGTACCTAAGCTGAAAGTGTTTCCTGAGTTCTGACATAGAACATCTGGTTTTCAGCATGTAGTGATGGGTTAACCATTGCTCAGAGTTAGGTGGAGTTTTTTGGGTGATGGGACCACATTTGGGAAGTAAAGCATCCCAATGGGACACTGCAAGGTGTCAAAAGGCTGTATCATGCTGCACATTCCTCCATCAGAAATCAGTCTGCTAGGCATCCATCATGTAAAGTAATCCCATGAGCAGATGCTGTCTAAGTAATGAGCTCTGATCCTAGATGAAAGGCCCATGCTGAATCGTGCTAGGATTCCTCCTTGTTTGCTGTAATTGCTAAAATACTGCAGTGCAAAAGCAGACTCTTGGGCTATTGCTTTGGAAAGTTATTTCCACTGGCTCAGGGGAAAAGTAAATCAGTTAATGGCTTTAATTAGCAATCTTTTCATGTCTTACCCTCATTGTCCATGAGGAGCTCTGCAGAGACTGTGCTTTTCTCTCTGCACAGCTTGCACAGGCACACAGCACCCGGCCACACTGCAGTGGGATTCAAACCTCACTTGTACTTTGAAGCATCATCCAGTGGACAGAAACCAACCTATTTCTGGTCAAAAGAGACTTGGGGGTCCATTTCAACCAGCATCTCCTGTCTGGTCCATAGGACCCCTGTGGCAGAGCCTTATAGTGACCTTGCAATACCTGTAAGGGTTCTGTCAGAAGGCTGAGGAAGATTGTTCACAAGGGCAGGAAATGGTGGGATGAGGGGTCATAGGATCATAGGGTGATTGCTTGAAGCTGGAAAAGGGCAGAGTGAGGCTGGACAGCAGGAAAAAGTCCTCGAATCTGAGGGTGGGGGATCCCTGGAACAGGCTGCCCAGAGAGGGGGTGGAGGCCCCATCCCCAGAGCCACTCAGAGTCAGGCTGGATGGGGCTCTGGGCAATCTGGTCTGGTGAGTGCTGGCCCTGCTTGTGGTAGGAGGGTTGGACTAGATGACCTTTGCAGGTCCCTTCCAATGCAGTACATTCTGTGATTTTACGATGTCTTGCACCTACACTAATTTCTCTTCTTGCCTTTTCTCCTCTGGCTGCTTGGGGAATAACCCCAAGTGCTGCGCATCTTATTTCCTGGGGTCTGCACAGCTCCGTAGGTCCTGGAGCACTGTTTCAGTGTCTAGTAAGGGAGCATGGCTTCTGAAATCCCAGGAACAATCACATAGGCAGAACTTGCAGTTCTTTTTAAGATCTGATCAATGAGATAAATTTTTAATTAAATTAAGAGTGATTCCCCGGGTTGATAGATGCTTCATTTTGCACAGTTCCTGAACACAGACCACATAAGATCTGAACAGGTTTGTAGTGCTGAGGGATGCAGGAATTATTGTCCTCAACCTCCCAATGCAGCCAGGATAGCAGAGAAGGGACAGGCTGCAGCCTCAGCAGGCGGTGGAAGTGTAAGTGATGGCCTTGGGATGGAAACAGCTAATGACTGAGGCCATCTGCTTGGTGATCGCTCAAAAACTCCGGTCACAACCTTGCTGAAATGCCACCTGCTAAAGACCCACGAATCCAGTGATTGTCAGCCTCTCTCCAAATTCCTGAGCTCTTTGGGGGGCATTGGGGGAAGATCTAGGGGAAGATTCACACAGGGGGCTACTTACACCAATTCATCACCTCTCAAACTTCCAGAGGTTGGGCAGATTTAACCCCAGGGAAAGATACAAGCAATGCAGGGCACATGTCTGGCATGTAACCTAAGTTGTCACTGCTTTGGCAGCATCACAAGCGAACTCCGTCCTGCCGAGAGGGCCATTTCCTAAAGCTCTGGACTAGTGTGTTGAGTCAAACCCAGTCCCTCACCCCTGCCTGTGTTTGCCAGCCTGTCTGCATTCCTTCCCACTGAGCCGCTTCTGTCCCAAAGTGTTCTTGTGCTTATCAAGAGCTTTTAGCACAGACAGGGTGGTTTTAATGCTGGCCATGTGCATCTTCCTTCCCCATCTGCTTCTTAATTGCATCTGAAATACTTGAGAGCAAAAATCTCCTCCTAATAAAATTAGACATGATAGTCCCTAGGAACAGAGACAAATGGGGCACCCGCTCCCCATGAATTGTTTCAAGTTGCCTGTGGAGTAATTGGAAATTATTTTAAGTATGTGTGTGTGTGTGTCTACATTTATTTTACTAATAACCTCTCCCAGCAGTGTTGCAGAGCATCGCCAGTTGCTTAGGCTGTGGATAGATGCTCTAGTCTTGTTTGCTGAAAAGCAGATTGTCCTCTGTCTATACCCTCTGGCTATACGTGCCAGCAGTACTGCATACACCCAAGGATGCTACAAGCCATCATTTGGAAGGCATTACAAGTGATAACAGAGAAAGGAACAAATGTCTAACAGTGCTGATATCACACACAAGACTAGAACCTTCTGCAACTCCCATGCTGTAGCATTTTTGGGCCAAACCTTTGCCATGACCAGAAGTTCCAATGCCAGCATCCATCCATTTTCTAGAAGGAGGGATTTGCCATCTTCCCTTTTTCCTAGTGAAACATGCAGGGAGTGTTTATTCTTTTCCAGTCTGTCATTTCACCGGCAGACATTGGCCACCAGGGAAAAATAAACAGTTTGTGGGTTGTGTTCTGCTCTGTCCTTGCTGTTGATGGCAAACTCGGTGCCTTGCATATAGCCAGTCCCGTGGAGATCAATATACTGCTGTAATGTGTGTAAAACCATTTCAGAGAAGCAAAGCAATGCCAACACATGGTTTTCCTGCTACTCAAATGCCTTGGCAATAACTTCTCACATGGACAGGCCATCTCCATCTTCCTCCAGCCCTCACTGAAAAGCATTTAACTTCTTTGCTTTGCTGTTTGGGTGCTTTTTCCTACTGCTTTGGCTGAGTTTTCCTCTCTCGTTGGTTTGTTTCTGTGTGAGTGTGGAGTTGTGTATGAAGTAAGTGGCTCTCTGAAGGGCTGCCAAGCAGGGAAGCAGTCTCAGATAATAACAAAAGTAATAAAAATAACCCCTCTCCCAAACCCGAGCCATCATTTTCTTGCTGGCATACTGAAAATGCAAAATCAACTGATTAGCTGAGCATTCAGTCCTGATTCCATGATTTTATGTTTGCCTTTGATATAGACAATATCCATTTTCCATTTTCATAACATCCAACATAAAAACTCATTCCACAATCCACAGCTATTTTGGTTTTTGTCTATTTCCACTCCAGTCAAACTCAGCAACGAAACAGCTGGCGATTCAGATGTAAATGTGATGTGGTATGTCTGGGGGATTTCAGACCTAGCACACGGAAGGAATCTGAGGTAGTAACTAAAGCTTGCGTCAAGATGTTGCCCCTGGCTGACCGAAGAGACGCACTGCCAAAACGAAAATTTCACATACAAGCTGTTTCCTTCTTTTAATTTTCCGTGGGGAATTTGATGTTTAGTAAAAAGTATGAAATCACGCTTTTTCAAAGTGGAAATGTTATGAAATCCTATCAACTTGAGCCAGCAGGGTGCCCAGGTGGCATGGAAGGCCAGTGGCATCCTGGCTTGGATCGGCAATAATGTGGCCAGCAGGACTAGGGATGTCATTCTCCTGTACTGGGCACTGGGGAGAATTCCCCTTGAGTACCGGGAGGCAGCATTAGGCTCCTCACTTCAAGAAAGAGATCGAGGGGCTGGAGTGGGTCCAGAGGAGCAAAAAGGCTGGGGAAGGGACTGGAGGGAAAGTCTTTTGAAGAGTCTGAGGGAGCTGGGGGTGTTTAGCTGGAGAAGAGGAGACTAAGAGGAGACTTTCTCCCTCTCTCCAACTACCTGAAGGGAGGTTGCAGTCAGGTGGAGGTTGGGCTCTTCTCCTAGGCAACTAGTGAAAGGACGAGAGGGCAGGGCCTGAAGCTGTCAGGCAAGGGTTAGGTTGGATGTTAGGAAGCCCTTCCTCCAGAAAGGGTGCTCAGAGCCTGGAATGGGCTGCCCAGGGTAGTGGTGGAGTCCCCATCCCTGCAGGTGCGTAGGGTCAGCCTGGCTGTGGCACTCTGTCCCCTGGTCTGGCCACTGTGATGATGTCAGGGCTGGACTGGATGAGCTCAGAGGTCTTTTCCAGTCTCAATCATTCTGCATTCTGTGACTTTGAGACTTTTGGACCAAAGTGACGGCTCAGGCTGAGTTCTTGTACAAAATAATGCGACATGACAAGCTGACACCTTCCCATCAATGCTCTGTATTACCCATTCACAGAAGGCAAATGATTCCAATTTCTATGAGTAATTGGACAAAAAGGAGCGGGTGATGTCAGGTTCTCCTGTTAGTTTTCAACAACATAAGCAGCTTCCACGAACCATTAAGATACTTTTCACTCCTCTCAGCAGGAAAAGGGCACAGTTTTCCTAAATGTACTCTTGGCTCAACAGCTACTGGAGTAAAATAAACTGTAAAATTTAGCTCAGAGTACAGCAAAGATCTCAATAAAATCCACGTGTGCTTTCAAAGCCAAGGCTTTGGCCTTTTGGCCTGTCAAAATGGCATGTTTCTTCAAAAGCACAGTGCCTGGCTGGCATCTGTTGGGGTTGAAGTGGTCTTCACAAGCGAAGTGCTGCCCAAAATGAGGGCTTTGCACAACGGCTGATACAGCGTGGGTCTTGTTATTTCTGTTGCAGCCTCCCCATGTGCTGCTTTGACCCCAAATCCTTGTCTGCAGGCTGGAGACTCGGTATTGTCCCTGTGGTGGGTGCCCAGTGGGGATGTCTCATGCCTCTATGAGACATCTACAAACATAGGGCTGCTTCTTCAGGATCAGATCTACCTTCTTTATGGCCAATGTGTGGCTTCTTGAAATGTCTTCCTGATGTCCCAACAGGCAAGATGAGATCCAAAAACAATGGTTAAGGCACTTGACAAGATTAGGTACAGCAGCTACTAAACTAGGCAAGCTGAGAGATCAGACAGTCATGTAAGAAATTAAAGTTAGAGCCACCCCTTCTCAAACCCAGCAGCAATCTGGGTGAAGAGATTCATTCATCCCTTGCACTGATGCACCAGAGAAGATGGGAATCCTGACTCCTAACTCATTGTATACGCTAGATTGTAGTTAAAATTGCTTCCTCGTGCCATACCAATTTCCATTTGGCTGCTGTACAGATTCTTTAGCTACAATTGGTACATCAGCTCTTCTTCAAGTGGTGAATCATGCTGACGCAGTGTTGAGGATTAATAAACACTCTCCTGGGTTGGGCACAAGAGGGGAGAGGACACCAATGTTTTTACAGCTCAAAAACCCCAGAGAATTAAAATTCCAGTCATTAAAGGCAAGTGTTGGAGGAAAGGAACTACGTGAATCAAACAAGGGAGCAGGACATGAACAGGGACACATTTCAGTGGGGTTTCAGGGAGGCATTTATGCTGCTGCTGGACACAGGTTGGACCAGTAGCTGGAATATGGTCCAGTTCACACCAGCTCAGAGTGTTTTTCTCCAGGTTTTCTCTCTGATGGAAGCTGTGAGTGCTGTCTCTAGGGTGATTGTGACCTGGTCCCCTGCTGATTTCTTTCTCTGCAGACACTTACTGGTAGCCAGGCTGGTTTGTGGAGTGAAAGAGAGTCTCTTTGTTTTCCTCACTCCTGGAAGATGGCTACTCTGTGCTCCTGTGCTACCTACAGGGGTTTAGTTTAAGAGTAAGAGAGCAGCACAATGGATGTCTGCATCACACTATCTGATTTACAGCTGTGGTTGGTGCTGGTCCAGGGTCTGCAGAGCAGTGGAGAGTCTGTTCTTCTGTACTTGGCATGGATCTCTCTTTTGTTGTGCTGAAGTAGCAGCAGTGAACCAGTGAGACTCCTGAGAGAGTACTTGGGCATTTGCCTATTTAATTGTGGCTTTGCAGTAAGTCCTGGCAGAGATTTCCTCTCCAGGGCCAGAACAAAGGTTTTGATGTGGTGGGCTTTTGCAGTCAACTGGGAGAGATTTTGGGAGTCAGAGAAGTACCATTATCAGCCACCACCTTTTTACCTCCCATGGGGCTGCTGGATCAGCCAAGATGACCAGGGACTCCTGAAGAGGGACACAGACCAATTTCAGTTTTACTCCACTGTTGAACTCTCACTTTATTTCACTGTGTCAAACTAGAAATAACTCTTAGCCCTACACACTGAGCAAGCACACTTCATGCTCTCAAGCATTTACCTGCTGTTTGAAAAGGATGGTGCTTAACCCCAAGTTATTCTTTTGATGTGTGCTGAGTGGTCCTTCATAGTAAAAAACAGCTAGAAGTTGAAATTGTTGACATTGGAGGCCACTCAAGGCAGCAGATGATGAGTTGTCTCTCTGAACACAGCTCAAACAGCCCCACTGTCATCATCAGCTTGGTTGTGATGTTGCTTAGATACAAATCCCAGAACCTGCTGACAAGAGCAGCATAGAAGCTGAGCCTGGATCTTTCCTTTGAAGGTGCTTCGCAGCCAGCAGAAGGGCAGCAGTCCCATTTCACATCTGCCTTGTTTCTAGGATTTGCCACCCTGATGAGTTCGCTGTCTTGTCCCAGATCCGTGGGAGCAACGTTAGGCAACACAAACATGAGAGAATCATAGAATCATCAAGGTTGGAAAAAGATCTTCAAGATCATCAGGTCCAACCTTCTGCCCTACAACCCCCAACCACTAAACCATTCATCTCCCATAGGCCGAATGACCATCACCATGCAGGTCTATGGCCATTCCAGCTGGAGCCTTTGCTATTACTAGAAGCCACATGCAGAAGCTGGCTGCACAGTGCAGGTCAGGATGTAGAAAACACTCTTGGGTGCTACAAGACCAGTAGAAGAGAGATGCTGTTCTTGTTGCTCATCATCTCGTACCCACCTTCCGTGACAAAAATAAGCAAATGCTGAATGACACCCAACCTTCTCCATATTGGGCATCTTTGGAGCTGTTAGCTGGCTGTTACCACTTGGGAACAAGATCTTCAAGTTATTTATAACAGAGATGCGTGCGAATGTCATCACAACCCTCAGCAGCAGTCAAAACAGCAAAGAGAAAGCTAGGAAAGTTTCAGAAAGGAACGGGGAAAGAAAGAGCTCGTGGTTACACCCATGTGTTCTTGGGTTGTTACTGGATCTTCGAAGGGAGATGGTGGGATGGGAGAAGTTACAGAGGAGGACAAGGGAAAAACTTGTGAATGTCAAGTGGTGCCTTCTCAACTGGGAAACTTCAGGTGTGGAAAAGGATAACTGAGGAGTGATACGTTCAGAGCCTATAAAATGACAATTGGATCTGAGAAGGGTACGAATGAAGTGACAAGAGACAGTTTCGGAACAAGTGACAGGAGCAGAGCTGCTCCACAAGGTGTGATGTTCCACTGGAGCAAAATGTTGTGTCATAAGAGTTTACGGAAGTTCAAAAAATAACTTGGCAAATTATTCAGTCGCTCTTCTAGCAGTTTTCAACCATAAACCAAACAGCAGAGCTCCTGGACTGGTATCCGGATTCCAGTCTGGCATTTCTACTGTGTGTAACCTCTACCAGAGCCTGTAATACCTCTTTTTCCTTTTTGCAAACTGCTTTGTGATAAGAAAATCACAGCTGTGATATACCAGCAGCCTGGATTTCAGCAGTGCAAGCCCTAGAGTTCCCATCATCAGTGAAGAAACTGATAACTTATGTTCTCTGAAAGCCAACACTTCACCTACTTTACCTTTTAGTATTCAGCATTTCCTGTTTCATCATTTAATATTTCATAAGGAATTTACTTCTTAAACCCCACTACTGACTGGAATGGCACTGGAGTAATGGATTGCACCATTAGCATTTAAATATGGCCTAAAAAACTTAATTAATTGTCCCAAAGTCAATGGAAAACTCCAATTTAGGCAGTCACTTTTGATTTTTATTCCATACTTTGCAAACAAGATCAGTGATGTCCAGGAATTCCTCATGCCTTTCCCTTTCTTCTGTAGTTTAGCAAAGTCTACATCTTCCAGCCTAATTGCCCCAAACCAACAACCTGGAACAAGGCTGAAGTGAAGAAATGGGGCGTCATTAAGGGTGGGAGGGATTTACTGCCCATTGTGATTGCTGTGACTGCTGCTGTCACAGTGTCCTAAGGAACCATGTGCTGTTACCGCTTGGACACATGGACCACATCCATGTTCTGAGCCAGACACAGCCCATGGAGATGACCCTGCAATCACCTGTTGCATATTAGTTGGTATTTATCAGATGTGCAGGAACCCGGGAAGCTTTGGTAACCAGTCACTGGTTCCTCACTGGGATCACCATCAGCACTGGGATCTCATGCCTCTGGCAATCAGACAGGCACAGTCCTGATTCCTCCTGTGCTGTACGTTCAGCATAACACCCAGCTCCTGCACTTTATGCCATGTGCAGCAGTGTGTAGCTCTGCCCAGTAAGTCAGAGGAAAGGCTGTGGAGCTGAATTTCATCTGCAGGCTGAAAGCCACATGTTGTAGAGCCAACAGCCATTTTTCCAGCCAAACAGATTGGTGATGGCTCCTACCACTGACAGTGAAGATAACAGGAAATCTTGTGCCAAGAGGTGATTGTAGAACAGGGGCTACACTTCAGTGCTCAGATCTGTACATGACCCTGAACTTCTTAAAACCTTTGGGGTTTTGTTCTCCTTGAGCCTGCACTGAGGACTCTATTAGTTTAAACTAAAGCTCCCAACCCTTGAGAAGACTAACGAGAAAACAAGCACCAGCCTCATCTGATGATGACTGCAGCAACCTCACACTTCTTTCTTGTTCCTCTGAACACGGAGGCCATGAGAGCTTCCTCAAAAAGGTCTGTCTTTGCCAAGAAATCTCAGTCTAGTCTAACCCACTGCTGAATGCTTCTCTACTTATTGCAATGAGCTAGGGGTTAGCAGGCACAATGAGAACCCTCCAGCTGCAAGTTTCAGATGGCAGGAGACTAGGCCCCCCCAGCGCAGATAAGGTTACTCAGCACTACTCAACCAGTTGACAACCAATTGTAACTTGGAAGGAGCTTCCTCAAAACTGGTTGCTTTGTTACTGCAAGTGGAGCCATGTGAAGAGTCTGAAACAATTCTAGTGCAACTCCACAAGACTAAGTTTTTAGTCATCAAGACTCTTTTCCTTCTCTTTCTTAACTTCTTCTTGAACTGGCAGCTCATAAAAGGAACTGGAAATGTATTGTAGACCAGTTGTGTGCCATGAGAAAATGCTCTTCTTCCAGCAGCTCTTTAGGAGAGAAGCTGTGATGTGGGTAACAACCACCACAGAAGCATGTACCTGTGTAGAATGGAACAAAGACCATTACCTGGCTCATTGAAAAGCTTTCAGCAGCCTTGCTGTGAGCTGAGTCACCAGCAGCTCAGCAGTGTGAATATCATTCTAACAACATCAAAGTGGGAGTTGCTTGAAGTTCTATTGAAAACATCTGCTAGATGTCACCCATTTGACTCATATCAGGTCCAGGGAGAAGCAGTTCACATCCAGTGCATCTGCAGTAAATGCCAAAGTTTGGGAAGAGAGATGGCAGCAAAGGACTGCACCAGGTGGAGCCAGGTCTCAAAGCACCCATGTTGCCAGGCCACTCTCAGCTGTCTGTGTTATTCTGGCAGTGAAGGCAGTGGGTTCTCCCGGAGCTCTGCGTACTCTTCAGAGCTCCTGGAAGCTGAGATTCTGTGCATCTGAGGGGAAGGGAAGCAAAGAGAATTTCCAGGCAATGTAATTTTGAGCCTCAGCCAGAGAAAGGGGCTCCATGAAAGGCTTGAATAAAGCTTCTAATCATAGAATCCTTAGGGATCAGAAGGGACCTTAAAAGATTATCTAGTCCAATCCCCCTGCCACAGCAGGACCACCTAGGCAAAGTTACACAGGAACACATCCAGGAGAGTCTTGAATGTCTCCAGAGAAGAAGACTCCACAACCTCCCCAGGCAGCCTGTTCCAGTGCTCTGTTACCCTCTCTGGGAAGAAGTTCCTGCTGATCCTGATATTGAACCTCCTCTGTTCCAGCTGGCACCCACTGCCTCTTGTCCTATCCCCAAATGACCTTGAGAAGAACCTGGCTCCATCCTCCTGACACCCACCCCTCACATATTTACAGACATTAATGTGGTCTCCCCTCAGTCTCCTCTTCTCCAAGCTAGTGAGACCCATGTGGGTTTGTTACTTCTATGTCCATGTTTTGGTGAGCACGGGAAGGGACTCCTGACTCAGTCAGTGAGACCTGAAGCTGGTCTGACTGTAGTAATTTTGAAAGCAGCTTTACACATCTGTTTGCACTTCTAGTCCCAATTTGCTTTTCCTCTTGTTCCCCATCTCTGTGGGGATAGTCCAGTCTGGGATCATGACCGCTTCCAACTCCTCCAACAGGCCCAAATAAAAGGAATTAAGAAATGAAGAAAATCCCCACAAACAGTTGGGTTGCTTTTAAATCAAAACACAGCCACCAGCAGAAAATCCCGAGCTACCTGGATGACTAATGCACAATGAATTATTTCTTCATGCCTAATGACAACACAGTGGTCTGTTTCTACCATGGTGCTTCAAGTGGGCTTTTAGATCACTACAAAACTCAGAAAACCACTCTGCTAAAAAGCCCTTTCCTCCTAAAAACTATTTATCTATCACCTGTAGGATTGTTTCAGGTATTTTATCAGCAATCCACGTGACTTATAATTAGCCAGCATGCAACAGACTATTAAAAAGCAATTAGCTCAAGGGAATTTATCTAAGCTGTTTGCAGGGCTGATGTGAGCAGTGACAATGTTTTCTTGATGGAGTCATGTCACATTTATGGAGCCTGACATTACAGTCCCTGCATTTTCAGAACATTTTTATAAACTCCTTTCTTGCCCCTGTTAAGTTTAGGAGCCTTCATTAGTGCTCAGAAAGGCCAGGTATAGGAACGCCTCTTCCTGGGGATGTTCCTTCATACCTTTTCCAGAGTGCTTTGGCTGTTGGTCAGCTCTGAATGAAGCAAATTCCTCCTTGCTCTCCTATATCCTGAGCATCTCATTTATCCCCTTTCCTTTATGAATTGGCATCAAATATAAATTATAAATGGGGCTTTATTCCTTCTTACTGCACATGATGTTGACTTGTCAACTCTAATAACTTTTCCTTACATAATTTGAGTATTATACACGAGTACTGCAAACAAAATTATACTTTACAATGCCTTCCTTTTAATTGCATTCTGAGGTATATGCGTGTGTGTGTGCACAGAGAGACACACAGAGCAAGAGCCGAGCTGTTGCCGTCGGGCTCAGCTCGTCTCTGAGCTCAGTGACTCGGCAACAGTGAGCTCACAGGGAATCGGCTTTGGCTGAACTCACTTCCCTGCAGCTCTTATCAGCTTCTCCCTTGGAGAATGAACAACAACATCAAACTTCTCCAAACAGAGTGTGCAGAGGGGAAAGAAAATGTTTAATATGGAAGGCGGCAGAAGCTGTTCTGAACTTGTGCTGCTTTTATGTAAATTTTATTCAATCAAGCACCAGGGCAAGAAAAGAAGAGGGAAAACAGCAATGATATAAAAAAGAGGATAAAAAAGAAGAGGATAGGTGCTGTTGACAAATATGCAGCTTACTGCTGAAATCATCTCCTTGAGCTACAATCTCTTGTGTGGTCTTGGGAAACAGCTGTGTACTCACTCAGGAAGACCAAGTGCAATACTTCAGTTAATAAAACAAAGTCATTTTAAAACATTGACTTTGTTTAAAAAAATTTATTACAATAATTTGTCTCTCAAATAGTTGATTAAAAAATAAAAAATAACTGTTTCCCCTGGCCAGGGCAAATGCTGTTATTTTGCAGCCTGTTTTCATGGGGTGAAGAGTCCCAACCACTCTGCTGCTGCTCTTCTTTGTGTTAAAAGCTTTACAAGAAGAGTATCTCCCCCAGCAGCTGTGCCTGTAGCAGCAGCAGCATCTGTGGTCCAGGAAGGACTGGTCTTTTGGGCATTTTGACCTTAGTCTAACGCATGAGGGGCTTGTTCTTACAACCTGAGCAGCACCAGTGAGATGTAAACTTTGGGTACCTTTTCTTTTAGTGGGAAAAAACACAACCATCAGTGCAAACCAGAACTATTTGGATGCCTGAGCAACAGACAGACATGACAGGGTCTTCTGATCTCATCTAGTTGATAAAATCCCTGTACATTTGACACACTCAGGTAGAGAGCAAATATTTCAGCATGGCTACACCAGCGACAGCAAGATGAATTACAAAATCACAGAGTTAGGGACTGGAAGGGGCCTCGAAAGATCATCCAGTCCAATCACTCTGCCAGAGCAGAATCCCCTAGATCCAGTCACACAGGAAGAGTCCAGGCAGGTTTTAAACGTCTTATGAGAAGGAGACTCCACAACCTCCCTTGGCAGCCAATGAATCACTAGTAAACAGCTACCAGTGGGGTTTTGCACTGCTATAGGGGACCAAGTTAGCAAAGAGCAGCAGTACTTGGTACCTTTTCACAGAATCATAGAATCATTAGGGATCAGAAGGGACCTCAAAAAATCATCCAGTCCAATCCCCCTGCCACAGCAGGATCACCCAGACCAAGTTGCACAGGAACACATCCAGGCAGGTCTTGAATGTCTCCACAGAAGGAGACTCCACAACCCCCCTAGACAGTCTGTTCCAGTGCTCTGTTACCCATCCTGGGAAGAAGTTCCTTCTGATACTGATATGGAATCTCCTCTGTTCCAGCTTGCACCCATTGCCCTTTGTCCTATCACCAGATGACCTTGAGAAGAGCTTGTTCCTTTGCTTTTGTCTTTCTTTACACACTGTTTTTGAAGTTAATGCTTCAGGGCAGCAAAGAATGAGGTAGCCCAAGAAATTACTGCAGGACCATGAGGCGTCTATTGCAGGAACACCCCAAGGACAGTGAGGCAGGGCTCTGCTTGCCCCTTGTATGGCTGTGCCAAAGAGCGAAAAACGAGGTCAGAAATAAGCTAGTAAAAATGTAGCCAGATATGGATTTCTCTCTCCTGAGGTCTTTCAAAGCAATATCACATGGATGAAGCGCTCCAAGAGAAGCAGCTGAGATGACAAGCTGACAGGAGTCAATCGTCTGGAACTGCTGGCCAGGGACCATGGTGTTCCTGCAGTGAAATCCAGGTCTTTGCAGCTTTTTAAATCTTGAAATGTGACAGAAAGAAGATGTTCTGCAAACACTGTGTAGCTGGCACTGGCACACCTGTCCCCTGCTCGCACTTACTGTGGAGCAGCCTGTGGGTGATGCTGGTATCCTGCAGCACAACTGGAGCTAGTTTAGTGGTTCAGAGTTGTAGGACAGATGGTTGGACTTGATGATCTTGAAGGTCTTTTCCAACCTTGATGTTTCTGTGATTCTATTAAAACCTCTGTGAAAAGTCATCTAGCCCCATTGTACTGATTCATTAACTCCACTAGTTCCTCCGATGCAGAGCCTTGTGCATCCCTCTTCCACCGGGAACACACAGGGATTGAGGTTTAACAGGGCCAAGTGCCAGGTCCTACACTTTGGCTACAACAACCCCCTGCAGCTACAGACTGGGGGATAAGTGACTTGGTGTGAGGAGGAAGTTCTTCACTGTGAGAGTGGGGAGAGTCTGGAATGGGTTGNGGGAGGGTGACAGGGCACTAGAGGGGGCTGCCCGGAGGGTTTGTGGAGTCTCCTTCCCTGGAGACATTTGAAACCCACCTGGACTTGGTCTACATGATCCTGCTGTGGCAGGGGGATTGGACTAGATGATCTTTCCAGGTCCCTTTTGATCCCTGATGATTCTATGATTCTATGACTGGAGAGCAGCCTGGCAGAGAGGGACCTTGGCAGTACCGGTCGACAACGAGCTAAATATGAGCCAGCACTGTGCCCAGGTGGCACGGAAGGCCAATGGCATCCTGGCTTGGATCAGCAATAGCATGGACAGCAGGACTAGGGATGCCATATTCTCCTGCACTGGGCACTGGTGAGGCCTCCCCTGAAATACTGCGGGCAGTTCTGGGCCCCTCATTTCAAGAAAGAGAACGAGGGGCTGAAGTGGGTACAGAGGAGCAACAAGGCTGGGGAAGGGACTGGTGGGAATGTCTGATGAGGAGAGGCTGATGGAGCTGGAGGGTATTTAGCCTAGAGGAGACTTAGAGGGGACCTTTTCCCTCTCTGCAACTTCCTGAAAAGAGGTTGTAGTCAGGTGGGGGTCAGGCTCTTCTCCCAGGCAACCAGTGAAAGCATGAGAGGGCAGGGCCTGAAGCTGCCAGGAAGGGTTGAAAGCCCTTCCTCACAGGAAGGTTGATCAGAGCCTGGAATGAACTGCCCAGGGCAGTGGTGGAGTCCCCGTGTCTGGAGGTGTTGAAGGACAGCCTGGCTGTGGCCCTCAGTGCCCTGGTCTGACTGATGTGGCGATGTCAGGTCATGGACTGGGTTGGATGAGCTCAGAGGTCTTTGTGATCTGTGATTCTGTGGTTCTGTGATTCTCTGGCTCTTTTAATTCCAGTAGCTCTGTAAGGCTCATGAGGAACCATCTCTCTTGGTTGTTGCTGTTCCTGATTGCTGTCTGTGGGAGCTACTGCAGCGCAAATAAACAGGAGCAATGACAGGGCAATGCCTGGCATTGATTTGCAGCGAGGTTAACTCACAGCAGCCAGGCAGTGGGTCAGCACATACATCATAACCCCAGACATGGCCCTGCAGTGTTGAGCAGTGGGAGATACAGCACACAGGGATGGAAAGTGACCAAGGGCTTGTGAACTTCCTCATCCCAAAGCACTGGCCTGCTGAGCTCTTCCCCCCCGCTGGATATTTTCTGTCTGGTTCATAGTGCAGCAGGATTACTTGAGTTTGAGTTTCTTACTTGCTTTCCTGGAAGAAAACAGTAGGATAACCTTCAAAATTGACAACATAACTGCTCTGCGTTGCTCTAGCAAAGTGGGAAGAAGTCACAGGAGAGAAAAGAGGGGAGTCAGGGATCGCTCAGATAAGGATACCAGCCTCCATGTGTTTGAAAGCTTAAAAACAAGACCTGTTGGGAGCCCCCTGGGTGAGTGGTGGCAAGAGCATGACCCCCCCTGAGTGAGCTGGTCTCAGCGTTGTGTCAGGGAAGGAAAATAAAATGTGGCTTTCAAGACTTCTGTGTCACTCTGGCATCGTTGAGAAATGAGTGGCTTCCACTCTGCTTCAGCTCCTTGTTAGCTCAGGTCTTGCAAGTCTGCACATCTGGTACCAGAACACAAATGTCACAGTCCTGCTTCTCCAGATGAACTTGGCTATGCAGACCGTCAGTTGGGTTTGTCAGGCAGGGGTTAATCCAACAACAACAAAAATCCCCACAATTTTACTTCTGGGACACTGATTGAGGTGGGATAAGTGCTTGCTCCTAAAATTTAATCAGTGTGAAAGAGCTTTGCTGAACTCTGGCTGTGTGAGGTTACTGAGTGCTGTTGATGCTACATGTGCCAGACCAAGCACGTGCAGCAAACCTGCAGGCAAAGACTCCGTAAATCTGCAAGGGTCAGTACAGCCTCAATGTGCTGGAAGAACAGGTGCCTGGGGAGCTGCCAGCAAATATTTTTGGTATCAGTTGGACTCTAGCTGTTAAGAGCTTGCTGTAGTCAGATTGATCCCAGCCACAAGCAGAGCCGGTATGGAGGTATGAAAGACCTGACATGCACAGAGCTGCTTTGGGTGATGCTGCACTTGCAGAGCTGCCTTTGTGGGATGGACTGTCTTTCGTTGCTTTGTTTGCTCTTCTAAAGGGGTACAGTTTGCAGATTCTGTGATTCTGCGATGCAGTTAACTGAGAGCAAACAGTGTTTGCACACAAAGGGCAGCTTTTAACCTGGAAATGTGCTTCTCTCATAAAATAAGCCCATTCCTCATTCAGCATAAGTCTGGAAATACCAGAGTATCAGCACCTTACACATTGCAGAGGGATATAGCACCTTCTCTCCTGTTTTCATCTCTCCATGAATGGGAATGGGGTACAGTCAAAATCTCTCCTGCTTTTAGCTGTTACACCCAGGGGCACAATGAAACCTGAGCACTGCAATATTAATTGAATGTCTCAGCTGACTGTAGCTACCCCAGTTCTGGGTGGTACAGAAGTCTGTTGGCATGGTGGAACAGCCTCCAAGAGGTGCAACCATGAGCCGCAATATCTGCATTTCACTCCCTCTGCACAGGGACCTCTCCTGCAAAAGGGGTCCCATGTTCCTTCTCAAGCAGGTGACAGCTTCCTCCCCACCCAAAAACCTCTTTATACAGTCTTGGGTCTCCACTGGATATCATTTTTCAGAGCTACCAATGTTCAGGCAGCTGCTGCTAGTGAGCTCTCCTGAGGAAAAAGGGAAGAAAGGACTTTCTGAAGCCAGCAGCAGAGCTGGACACTGGGTAAGGAAGAGAGTGGGACCTGTATGGCCATTCCAAAAGTCATTGACATCAAGCTGAGAGGGTGTCTCATCCCTAAGAGTTGCAAGACTTTCATTAGAGCTGAACACGTGACTCCAAAAGGGTTTTGTGCCAGGACACATAAATGCAGCAATTTTTGCATTCGTTAAGACAAAGGAGAAGAGGTCAAGACCAATCATAGGACACCTTACAGTTTGTATTGTATGTTAAGATCCTAAACATCCCAGAACACATCAGCATTTGACTAGAGGGCTGGATCAGACTTTTTTGTTCCATACAAACTGAGCTGTCAAAATGTTCATAGGTCAGGACTGAGTGAAAGGCTGAAGGTCACCCTCGCTTTACCAGCCACAGCCTTGTCCCTCCTGCCACTGAAATCAGCCTCACTAGTCTATTATCCTTTTCTTTTGCAAGAGCAAGAGAAGACCCCTCTCCAGCAGCCAGGAGACAGGCTGGGCTGATAATGGTGCTGTTGAGTCAAAGCTCTTGGGCAAATAATGAACATTAACATTTGCAAATAGATTCAAGGATTAATTAAACGAAGATCCCTTACAGGCAAGATCCCCAAAGCTTATGATATCACTGGTGTCCCTCACAACAGACTCTTTCTCACAGGGATGAAATCAGTCACATCAGTAGATGCTATTTTCCTGCTCCCTGCCCAGGATGGGTGTCTGCAGCCAGCCCATGGTTCAGCCTACAGAGTCTGTGTTGGAAACAAAGACCAGCTGCATCTTTCCCTCTCACTGTTAGACCTCCAATTACTGAGCTTTTATTGAAATCTGGGTTTAGAAAGGAGACCAAGTTCTCATGGCTCATGACTCTTTCTAGCAGAAAAAGCACTGATCAAGCTGCTAAAGTTCATGCCCTTCTTCAGAGATGGAATGGAAGCTGAGGTTTCCCAAGATTGGAAACAGCTTTAGTACATTTCATTTTTTGGTAATAAAACAGGGATTGGCCCCTGTAGAGCAGAGGAGGCTTCAGTGAGGCTACAGGTGAGGTCCTTGTTCTGGTGGGATAGAGAGCAGTGGGGAGGTATTGCCAGGGAATGATCAGTTTTCAGGTGAAAGCAGTGGGTGATGAAAATTTTAATGTCATAAAGTTTATTTTCCATATCCAAACAAGTGATGAATATTAATTCCAAAGCCTGTTTCTCTCAGAAATGAAGCATCTTGGAGTTGGGGAGCTGCTCTGTAACCAGAAAATCAACAATCATGGGGTGGGAAATGGCCTTAAGCTGCGTCAGTGGAGATTCAGGTTGGATGTTAGGAAGAATTTCTTTACTGAAAGGGTTGTCAGGCATTGGAACAACCTGCCCAGAGAGGGGTTGAGTCACCATCTCTGGAGGTGTTTAGAATATAGAATCATTAGGGACCAGAAGGGACCTTAAAAGACCATCAAGTCCAATCCCCCTGCCACAGCAGGATCGCCTAGACCAAGTTGCACAGGAACAGATCCAGGAGGGTCTTGAACATCTCCAGAGAAGGAGACTCCACAACCCCCTGGGCAGCCCGTGCCAATGCTCTGTTACCCTCCCTGGGGAGAAGTTCCTTCTGATATTGATAAGGAATCTCCTCTGTTCCAGCTTGCATCCATTGTCCCTTGTCCTGTCACCAGCTGACCTTGAGAAGAGCCTGGCTCCATCCTCCTGACACCCATCCCTCACATATTTGTAGACATTCATGAGGTCACCCCTCAGCCTCCTCTTCCCCAAGCTAAAGAGACCCAGCTCCCTCAGCCTTTGCTCATAAGGGAGGTGCTCTACTTCCTTCATCATCTTTGTTGCTCTGTGCTGGACACCCTCCAGCAGCTCTGTGTCCTTCTTGAACTGAGGGGCCCAGAACTGGATACAAAACTCCAGATGTGGTCTCACCAGTAGTAGCGGGAGAGAAGAACCTCCCTAGATCTGCTAACCACCCCCACTCTGATTCCCCCCCAGGATGCTGTTGGCCCTCTTGGCCACAGGAGCATATTGCTGGCGCAAATTCATCTTGCAGAAGTGTAGATACTGTGTTGAGGGACAGGGTTTAGTGGTGCTTGCAGGGCTAGGAAAAGGTTGGACTCCATGATCTTGAATGTCTCTTCCAGCCAAAACTGTTATTCTATGATTCTCCTGTTGTTCCTGCTCAGCCGCTGGATGAGTTATCTTCAGATGAAGACTTCACTGAGATTGAGCAGTTCTTGAGAGCTGTGTGGCAAGAAGCCCAGAGAACATCTTTTTTTTTTCTCTTTTCCCAGTACACTGCTGTATCTGCTCAGTGATTTTCCTTGTGGATTCTGATTGGAAATGTGGCCATGATTTGCCACCCAGGCCCCGTCCCTGGGCTTACTGGGTCACAGGGGGCATCAAGCAGAGCTCCAGTAGCTAGAGCAGCACAGCACTGTTGGCAGAATTAGAGAGCTGAGCTATCATGTGAGTTTATTTTAGTGTGAGGAGAGTCCTTAAGCTTCATTGAGCTAAATATTTCTCTAATTCATGCATAACTTAAGTTCAATTAGCAGCCTGATCTCACACACCTAGGTCAGAGCTCTCTCCCATAGTGTGACTGTGTGGTGTGAGATAGGGAGCTCAGGGCTGGGATTCGGCTGCACTTCCTGCATCACTCACTGCTGTTTCTGGAAGGACATCCCTGAGGCCCAATTTTACTTTCCATCCCAGTGCAGGCACAAAGTGAATGCCCCAGAGGGTTCACACAAGCCCAAGTTTTAGAGAAAATCTGTGTTAGCCAACCAATTCTCCTGTTTAACTCCCCTTTGTTTCACTCTCTGCTGAGACACTCATGGTCAGGTCTGCCACAAATCACAGAACCCCAAAAGAGTAGGGGTTGGAAGGCACCTCTGGCCATCATTGAATCCAACCCCTCTGCGAGAGCAGGTTCACCCAGAGCAGTTTGCACAGGATGGCATCCAGTTGGGTTTTGAATGTCTCTGGAAATAGAGACTCTACAACCTCTCTGGGCAGCTTGAAACATCCAAAGGAAAATCTAACGAGCAGTTCAGATAAGCTAATAAATGAACCAGCTACATCTGTTGTCTTTCCAAGAGCATGTCCTCTGTACCACTTGAGTAAAGACCTGTCCCTGGGACCTGGCGTAGTGCTCATGAGATGAAGAAGCTGGTGGCTGGAAGGGTTTCCTTTGCATTCACAGTGGACTCCAAACAAGTAATTCTTAAAGCTGCCAGCAAATCACCAAGTCTGCCCCAAATCTGAGAGCTGGGGTTGTTTAGCCTGAAGAGGAGAAGACTCCAGGAGGACCTTACAGGAGCATTTCTATAGGAGCCTGTCATGGAGGCAGGGAATGATAGGACATGGGGTCATTGTTTGAAGCTGGAAAGGGGCTGCCTGGTGAGGGGGTGGAGACCCCATCCCTGGAGCCATTCAAGATCAGGCTGGATGGGCAATCTGTTCTATTTAGAGGTGGCCCTGTTTGTTGTAGGGAGGTTGGACTGGATGCCCTTTGAGATCCCTCCCAACCCAACACATTGTATGATTCCATGTGCTGCCTTTCCTTCGTTTCACCCACAGAGTGTTGTGCAGCCTGTAGCACTAGAGCCCAGAGCTGAGCTGCTCGCTCACTGCTGTTCCCATAGCCTCACGAGCCGTCCTGCAGCCTGGCAGCAGGTACTGACAGAGATGCTCATTTTCCCCAGTTTTGAGATGTGAGCGCTCTGTGCTCGCTCCTTGTCGCAGACCCGCTGCTCTGAGTCACGCAGGAAAATTACTCTCCTGAATTTTATTTTTTTGCAGTGACAGCTGATTTGTATTTTCTTCTCTCTCTGCTGTGGCTCATTGGTAGCTGGCAAGAGCTAGCAAATGCCAAGTGAATTGCTGGAGGGGACTTCAGAATTGATCACCTTGTTTTTACTGTGGAAAGGGAAAAAAAATCATGTACTCCTAGCAACGGAGTAACTTAGCGGTTACTCCAGGCTTTAAGTGAACTTTGTACCTCACAGTTTTCAGCTGAATTAATCTGGTTTTCAAACAATGGTCATTATGTGGAGAGCAAAGTGTTATATAAAAATAATTACAAAATGCAAATACAATAAAAAAATGATCCACACCCCAGCACAGCACACCAGGGAGAAACACGTATGAAAGCACTGGAGGTTTAGATTGGACAGCAGGAAAGATTTCTTCCCTGACAGAGTGATCAGAGGTTGGAACAGGCTGCCCAGGGAGGTGGGGAAGTTGTCATCCCTGCAGGGGATCAAAAGACAAGTAGATGTGGCCCTGGAGGATAGAGTTTAGTGGGCAGGATAGGGTTGGGTTGATGGTTGAATTGGATGATCTTGTAGGTCTTCATGATTCTATGAATCATTAATATTCTTCCTCCAGATCTTCTGAGCCTTGATGTACAAAGTCTGCTTTTTTATGTGCTCTGCCCTCAAGTGCTAAACACAAGTACAGAAGTGGAGGGGTTAGCTCTGTGTTTCTGTCTCTAGCTGAATTAGATACTCACACACTTCCTTCAGGGCTGTAGACTTGTCAGGAAAGATCCATGACAGACACAATCCAAGTGGGGAGATTCCTCATCATCAGTGCTCTGAGCTAATGTGAGCCATGGGCTTTGCAGGGCAGATGGGATGGGCCTTGGAGCTCCAATTTCTACACATTGTGGGGGAAGTAATCAAAATTGCAAAATCCAGGTTTCTCACCCCCTGACTGGGATGCTGCTGGAGGTCCCCAAGCAACTAATGCAGGCAGTTCCATCTTCAGCTGCAGCCAGTCAGCTCCTGGGCCCTATTAATAATGGCAGTGACTTCTGGCATTTTAAATATTTCAGTCTTTACTTCTCAGGAAGTGCTGGTTTGATAAATCATAGCTTTTACCTGTGCAGATGGATTTCTCATGCCTTGTGTGACTTTCTCCCAGTGAGGACAAAAAGAAAAGCTTTTTTTAATATTACATGTCTTCCAAATGAGAAGGTCACAGTCCTGAGGTCAAGAGCACTTTCAGTTTCTAAAACAGGCTAGAAGTTAACAACAAACCCGGTGTGAATTAATAGAGGTCAAAATGGAACCCCGAGGATTTTTCCATAATTACCACAAGGAGATGGTTTTACTGACTGCATTTTGCTTTTTTCTCCTCCCTTCTACATCTCCTCAGACCCAGTAGCCCTTTGCAGACATTCTCATTTTGGGTTGATTCACGCAGTGTTGCACAGTGCAGGGTGGGAAAGATCCTCTCTGCTCTCATTTCATTATGCACCAAGGGAAGAGAGGTCCCCAAATGTACCATTATGTTCCCAAACAGGCTCCTATATTTCACTTGCTATACTCTGCTGCGTCTAAATCCACAGTGTAGCTCCAGGATAAAGGTAGCAATGGCACAAAGGACGAACAGACCAAATTACACTGAAGCAATTAAAGCAATCAAGCAGGATAAAGCCACACACACCCCTGAGCACTGTGCCAGTTTCTGGCAGTGATGGAGCTATTGGTGCTTCCAAAATGCTTGTGATGGGTGCTGAGAGATGCTGGGCACCAAGCACTGCCAGGCAGAGTCCCAGCACCATGCCCTATCCATCCTCCTGATGATGGTCTTGTGTCTTTATCCTGTGACCTGCTGAGGGTAGTTTCCCTTTTCCAAGTTTGTTTTTGTCGTGTGCTGCTTGTCTTCATCCCAGGAGCTGAAGCCGTGCAGTGCTGGGCTAAGAGCTTGTGTTCTCTGTGCAATCTTCAGAGGACTCTTCGCAGGACATGTTACAGCTGTAAGAGGGCAATGATTGGGGCTGAACTGACCATCATGAGCTCTGAAACAAGGACACCAGCCTGAAAAAAATAACCAAGCACATCAGCGTGAGAAGCTGCTCTCCATCTATCTTAGCTCTGCCTGGTGCCAGACAGCTAATACAGCAGGGCTGCGCTGCCTCGTCGTTGGTATTTTTTGTCACCCATCATCTGCAGTGTCAAGGATACCTTGAGTTTTCCCCAGCAGCTCTTGATCTCCCTGCTAAAGCTTTTATTAATTATTAGTGTCCTTCATGGATTTCAGGAACATGTCTCACCTTCTAATCCACTTCTCCCGGCATTCTCCAAAAACATTTGTAATTCTTAAGTAAGAAATTGGTTTCCTTTGGCTAAAGGCTGCCAGGAGACAATCAGCAGCAGGGCTGCACAGCCACTTCATTGACTTCTCTCAGGTTTCTGCTGCCTGATCTAATTCAAAAGCAGCTTAAAGATCTCCTCTCCAAGCAGTGATACTGCCTGCAGCTGCGTGCGAGAAATGGGGAGAGGAGCGGTAGGTCAGATTCAATCTGTTGTGCGGAGCAGACAGCGCAGGTTATTTTTGCTAGACATTGGCTCTCCATCACTTCATAATCTGGAGCTTGCTGGCTGTCAGGTTTATTGTTACTGTCCAAAAGCAATAGTCCAGGCTCCGGGGCTGCGAGGCAGTTTTGCTGCCACTTCACATGGCACCAGCTTCAGCTCTAAAGGAGCTGGTGTGGATCAAAGTGCTCTCACACCCTTTCTCAGTGCTTACCTGGATCAAGACATGAATACGTGTTACCTGGAGCAGCTAGACCCACAGTTGTTGTCCCGTGAGGGTCCAAGCGCATCTCTCCAGGTACAGACCCCTCAGCCCACCCCCAGTAGTGGAGTATCTTCTGGGGCAATGAGTGAAGGTCCTTTTTTATTGCAAGATGTGAGGGTTTGGCTCATCCCCCAGAGTGACCAGCCCCCAAACCACTTTGTTGATTGAATGGGGGAAAAGGAAAAGAACTGCCTAATATCCACTGCCTGCAGTGGGAGGGCAAATAAGCATCACCAGCCCAGAGCAGGTTTCACCTCATCCCGCTGATGTGTTTACACCAGGAACATGAATCCATTACAAATTCCATCTCTGGGAAGGGAGTTGAAGCTGCTCACTCCCAACCAGAAATTTCTAACTTTATCCCTAATTAAATCTTGTGAGTTTCCTCCTCTGAGAGGCTCCCACAGGCTTCACATCAAAGGTCAAGATGTTGCAGCCCTGTTTGTGTACGCGCTTTGATTGGGATCAGGCTGGGAGCCTTAAAACTAGGCAAAAGAAATCATTAGCGCCTGTTAATTTGTACTTCAGCATGAGAGCATTCACTAATTAAAAAAAAAAAAAGCCCAAACCATACCCACCACTACTTCATGCTTTAGTTAAACTATTTAAAGTTAATTGAATGGGCCCAGGATTCATATTCCTGCCGAGTGTTCTGTGAAGGTGTTGCTGTGATTTACCTGTCAGGGGGCCCATTTCTCTTAGCCCAGTTTAATAACCATTATATCCCAGCTGCAAAGTGAGGAGGTCCGTGCGGAGGCAAAGCAAATGACCCACTCCTCTGCTGAAAACATCCTCCCAGAGAGTTTCAGGCTGTGTCTGATAAAGGATGGCACCAACCTCATCATGGTGGTGAGATCTAGCAGCAGGAGTGATGTTCTCATACAACCAGATGATTTGTTTGCAGACCAGCTCTCAGCAGCATTTTCCATCGCCAAACCCAAGTGACAGTGCTTTCATGGATTTGTTTGAGAACATACAGGGTGCACCAGCTCATGGCCCAGGAATCCTGTGCTGTGTAGCTAGGAGGTTGGATGGGTGCTCTGAGCCCACATTGGCTACAGGTAGGGACACGGCAAGCAAAGCCAGTGCCACAGGGAACTGGTGACCATGGTAGTAGATAGGACTCATCAGGGTTACCCATCCCACCTGATCTGTGGCCATGCCCTTCGGTAACACCTGGGTATAAGGTGGAACAACCCTATTGTTGTAGAATATTTGCTCAGTGAGATCCAGAGGGGCATTTGGCAGTAGCTACAGTCAGATAGGAGGGTGCAGGGTGCGTGACAGCATGTGGGAAAAGAGCAAATCGTCATCCTTACCAGCAAGACACTCAGCTCTCTCTCTGAAAGAACAACAGCAGCAACAGAGGAGAGGAATCTACACAGAAATAAAAAGTAGGAACAGCAGTGCTGAGAAAACGGTATTTGAAGCATCCTGTCCTTTGGGACAAAGCATCAAGTGTGACTTTCCCAGACAGAGCAGGAGGAGCTTAGGGCACTCAGTCGGGCTGTGAGCTCCTGACCCTGGGCTGAGTGGCTCTGCAGGAGATTTTAAATTGAATTTCAGTCTTGCTTGTTTCCACATTCCAGTGGTACTGGTGCAAGTGCCCAGCATAAGGGCTGACTACGCCAGTGCACTAGATGGTGCTGAGCCAGAGCTCAGAGCTACTGGTGCAGCCTGTAGGCAGCAGGATGGGGTGAAGAACCCATCACCATTCCTGCTGTGCAGACCAAAGGGGATTTGTTTCATTATATTTCACATCAGACTGAGTCGTGGTGGTTTTTAAGATTAAACATTGTTTTCCACATGGGAAAATGCCAGGTGTCACAAACTGAACTGGTCCCTGGTTTTGCATCAGTTCTGGCTGAGGAGATGGGGATGGGGATGGTATGGATGGGGATGTCTGCAGGCAGGGAGATCAGCCTGCAGTTCATCACTGTGGGACTGGAGAGAGGAATATCCATGGGCCAGGTTAGTAGATTTTAAAGAGAGAGAGAGAGAGACAGATAGATAGATAGATGACAAGGAAATGATAGGTGACAGATACATAAATAATAGATTATAAATAAATTATAAATATTGATAGATAAATACATAATAGATAGACACACAAGTGTATTTTATGCTTTACACTTTACATACATAAAATGTAAAGAAAAGAACAGCTCCCACTCCCTCTTAGGAACAAGTAGTGAGTCCTTCAGCCTTCACAGCTCTGCAGATCCCATCAGCAAACAGCATCACTGGCAGGAGCTCACTCCCTTTCTGCGTGGTCCTCCTGCCCCTCCAGCCTTCTGGCTGATCCAGCTTAGGCCGTTTTCCTCTTATTATAAAATTCCTGTGGCTGGGCTTATCTGGGAGGTGCAGTCAGCCCACAATGGCCATTCATTCAGCCATTCCCCTCCTCTGGGAAGCTGACTGGGACTGTGCACTTTCGTATATGGCCAACACGGACTGTCAATCCTGTGGAAAAGTCCCAGATCAGTACTTTATGAACTCAAAGCCCATCTGTCTCACAGAACAGCTGCAGCATCAGCTGTGAGCACTCACAGAGCTGCCTGTGCTTAGAGCCACCCAGTGACAACGTGACTGTGGTTAGCCCAGCTCAGCATCCAGCCCTGCTGCAGAGTTTCAGTATTTTGAGGGTCATGTCCCCTGTTGTGGCTGTTGTCTGTGGATTTGAGTAGAGCCAGCCTGCATTTGCCTTGCAGGTATTGCAAACAGCACTGGCCTGACACCCGATGCGGCTGAGAGCAAAACAAACGCATTATCATGGAATCCTAGAATGTGTTGGGCTAGAAGGGAACTTTAAAGGTCATCTAGTCCAACCCCTCTACAGCAAGCAGGGACATCTTTAACTAGAACAGATTACCCAGAGCCCCATCCAGCCTGACCTTGAATGCCCCCAGGAATGGACNCCCTCTCCAGCTTTCCTGTAGCCATTCAGGTACTGGAAAGCTCCTATAAGTTCTTCTCAGAGCCTTCTCTTCTCCAGGCTGAACAATTCCAACTCTCTCAGCCTGTCCCCATAGCACAGGAGCTCTAGCCCTCTAGGCATTTTTGTGGCCCCTTCTAGAGTCACTCCAAAAGCTCCACATCCTTCTTGTGTTGGGGGCTCCACAGCTGGGTGCAGGACTCCAGATGAAGTCTCACCAGAGCAGAGTAGAGGGACAGAATTTCCTCTCTTGATCTGCTGACCATGCTTCTCATCTTAGTATTCAGATATTATGAAGCGCTGATCCAGACATGAGATCTGTGAAACATAGCTGTGGTGCTTAGGGACATGGTTCAGTGGTGAAATAGGCAGTGTTAGGTCAACGGTTGGAAGGAGCAGAGTGTTAGGTCAACTCACTGCATCATTTGTTCCTCAGCAGTAGGCACAGTCTGTTTCTGTTATCACTGCTTGCAGTGTATTCCAAGAACACTGCTTCAGAAGCAGCACCATTGATTTCTTCTAATTCTAAATCCTATAGAAAGTTTTCAGCTTGCAACAGGCACGGTTCTCCTCTCAGTGGAGCCAATAAAAGTTAAGAGTTGCTCCCTGGTTACTGTCATTACAACAATAAAAAGCCGCAGTAATTGAAAAGTGAATCAGGGAAACTGCCGGATTGGAGAGCAATGATAATTGAAGAAATTACTTGGGAGACCAAGCTCAGTGTCTCTGTCTGCATCAAGCTAGAGCCCATTCTGGGCAAACGGCTGTGCTGATGCCTATCTAAGGGAGGACGTGCCTCCTGCTTGAAAGGATCTGAGCACAGAGCAAAGCAGCAGTCGTGACTGTATGCTTGCCAACTGGCCAAACACTCAGCCATGTGCCAACAAGGGTGATTTTGAACCTCATCTGAGGTGGTTCCTCTTCCTAAAAGGCAAAACAATGATGGAACAATAAAACAAGAATTTCTCCCTATATTGGCATAAAGCTTAAACCAAGAGCTGGATGTGGAACAGCAGGTGCCTGTTGGTATAGAGAACAATTATTTCCCACTAGTACTTTAACAGGTACAGGAAGACCCAACCCCCCAGGTCATTCCTGTTGAGTAGACTGCACAAGCTTATGAGGGACAATGCTGGGGAGGGAGCAGACACCAGCAGAGACTCCTAAGAGTGATAGAAAAGGAGCAGTCTGCATCAACACAGGCAATGGGGTGTCCTGAGGTGGGTTTTCACTGCTGTAGCTCTGCAGATGTGAAGGAGCAGGATGCTGATCAGGAGATCATGTTCTTCCACCACAGCCATCCTGGGACATAGTGAAGCAGAACCTGAGACAGTCGATTGTATTTTATACTCCCCATGGACCATATAGGAGAGGAAGTCCCTCATCCTCAGCTACCCTGCCTGTGCGAAGTCTGTGAGCACTTTCAGGAAGTCTTAAGGAAGTTCCAATATCCCAGCAGATGTCCTAAAAAAAAAAGAGGGATGCAAGTTTCAGAGATACTGCTCTGGGCTGTGCAGCACTCACCAGAGTGACCTTCTAGCCAGTGATGGGTGAGTCCAGGTTTTGGGACAGCTTCTAGAAAAACTCTTCCCTGTCCTGGAAAAAACTAGCCCATAAACTACAGCCAAAAAAACCCCTGCCTATTTGCCCCAGAGAATGTTTTCAGAGCCGAGAACAGAGAGAAAACCCCAAGAAAGGGGTTGAGTATCATACCCTGATGAGATGGGATGGGCTAAGCACGTGCAGCTGGCTGCCTCTGTTGCATCGCCAGTAGGATGACAGTATGGTTTCGGCATATGGGTGGGCTCAAGCTCAGGGTTGGGTTTTTCCAAAATACAGACTCCGAAGGATGCAGGACTGGGTGCTAGGCAGGTTTTTACCTCCGTGATGCTGGTGTGCAATCAATGCTGCAGGAAGGCTGCGAACCCTGGGCAGCCTGCAGGCACTTTGCAAGCCACCACTAACAGCACCTCCCGACCACAGGACTTAACCTCCATTTCCACACCTCGAGTTGCCAGGAGAAACGCTTTTTGTAGTCATGCTGGTTGTGAAGGACACAGCTGCTCCATTTTTCCTTGCTGGTCTGACATTAAAGGGAGTGGGCTATGGGTGCTGAGATTTCCTCGCACATGACAAAGCCGCCTGGAAATTTGTGACTAAATACCAGGGGGATTTGCAAACCAGCTTTGAACCGTGCGACAAGGAGCTGCTGTTTTAATCTAGGCAGCATGAACAATGAGCCCCTGAGGAACAAGGAGAGCAGCAAACACACCAGACCCACCGGACTTGCTTTTCAGAGAACCCTTCTGGGACAAAACCATGGACTTTGGCTTTTGCCTCTGCTGTCCACGTCTCTGCAGGCTTTCAGCACCAGGTTCTGACTGCTGCAGGGGAGAAATGAATCAATAAAAGTGGTCAGCACTTCTAAGGAGAGATGGATAAATATATAAGAAAATATGCAGATCTGCCCATACACACATAAATATTCCAGGGTCCGCTGTGAACTAGAACACGCTGCTGTTTATTAGTTAACTGCTTAATGGGTTGGTATGTGTGCAGTGAGGTGTGCAGCAGAGGTCAGAGAAGCCCTCAGATAACGCACTGAGCAGCTCAGAATTGATAAATGTTGGTCCGGACCTCACTGGATGGGGGGAAGGGAATAGGAACAACTCGATGGGCTGTTTCCAGAATGCTGGCACCACACACTGTTGGCTCACACACTATCATCACAGGCTCAGTTGCAAAACTGGGTACAAGTTTGTGTTGTCTTTCCCCCACTGCAGTGGTAAGCCGGCGGTGTTTGGCCTTTCAGAGGTGCTGTTTGCCATAGACAACTCTGCGTGAGAAAATGTAACACCTGAGAGCTCAAGGTGCTGTTCAGACGATGAGCATCACACAGAGTGAGACTCGGGGTGACTCAGAGGAAGCTGAGGCACTGGCATAGGTTGCCCAGGTTGCTCAGAGTGGCTGCTTTATCCTTGAAAGTGTTCAAGGCCAGCTTGGATAGGGCTCTGGACAGCCTGGACTGATGAGAGGTTGTCCCTGCCCATGGCTAGGGGTTTGGAATTGGATGATCTTTGAAGTCCCTTCCAATCCATACCACTCTGTGCTTCTGTGATTTCCACCCTGCTTCACGCACTGCACTGATAGCTCAGGAAGACTCATCTCACTGTGGGCCAGCCAGTGTGAATGTCCTCTTTTCTGTACCATTAGCAGATGTTAACACCACAGACCTTACACATGTGCAATGTTTCTCTGCTGCACAGTGTTCCTGTCTATGTGTTCTGTGGGAATGGCCTGATTTTACTATCCGGGGTAAGAAAAACTACTGCATACTGGAGCTAGAGCAGAAGTCAGCTGAGAGGGAAGCAAGTCTCTGCTTGTGCTCATCATGCTGGCACAACCAGAGAGTTAAAAGGAAATAAAAGGGGCATACAAAGTTTAAGAGCTTCTAGGAGTCTCTGTTGGGAGGACTGATACTGGATTGCTTCATCTCCAGCCTAGAAAACCTGTTTCAGACCTGTTTCTCTGAGACAGAGTTCACAGAATGTCACGGATTGAAAGGAACCTCAAAAGATCATCCAGTCCAAACTTCCTGCCAGAGCAGGATCCCCTAGATCCAGTCACATAGGAACAGTCCAGGTGAGTTTTAAACATCTTCAGAGAAGGAGACTCTACAACCTCCCCAGGCAGCCCTTTCCAGTGCTCTGTCACCCTCACTGGGAAGTTTCTTCTCATCTTGATGTGGAACCTCCTCTGTTCCAGCTGATACCCATTGCCCCTTGTCTTATCACTGGATGCCCCTGAGCAGAGCCTGGCTCCATCCTCCTGACACCTGCCCTTTCCATATTGATAACAGTAACGGGGTCACCCCTCAGTCTCCTTTTTTCCAAGCTAAAGAGACTCAGCTCCCTCAGCGTTTGCTCATCAGGAAGATGCTCCACTCCCTTCCTCATGCTTGTGGCTCTGCTCTGGACTCTCTCAAGCAGTTCTGTGTCCTTCTGGAACCAAGGGGCCCAGAGCTGGACACACTATTCCAGATGGGGTCTCACCAGGGCAGAGTAGAGGAGCAGGAGAACCTCTCTCGATCTACTAACTATCTCCCTTCTAATCCACCCCAGGATGCCATTGGTCTTCTTGGCCACAAGAGCCTATTGCTGGCTCATGGTCATCCTGCTGGCCACCAATGTCTGTGCACCAGACCCATGCCTGTTACTGGTGTCTGAGTCTTAACTCTGTCCTCTTCCCACAGTTTGACATGCAGAGGATAACACTGGAAGAGCTGAAACACATCCTCTACCACGCCTTCCGGGACCACTTAACGATGAAGGACATCGAGAACATCATTATCAATGAAGAGGAGAGTTTAAATGAAAACTCTGGCAACTGCCAAACAGAGTTTGAAGGTGAGAAAGCATTTCTGTGTTTCTGTACAACTCTTCTGTTTCTGCTTTGTCCATAGAACTCACTCTGATCCTTGACATGTGATGGACAAGGAGTTAACATGGAGTTATTTGGCATTTAGTGAGCTCAGGAGAGGCTGTTGGTCTTCCCTGTGGTCTGAGTGAAGCTGGTGCTGTTTCAGGCAGGAGAATGAGCTAGTGGATGCTTTGCCTTATGGCTCTCCTCTCTCTGATGGGACTCAGGCAGAGGCATGTGCAGCCCACATCGAGGTCAGTGTCCAGGACAGGCTGAATTTCCCTACAAAATATTCATTTCCCTCCCAGCCTATCTTGGAAGGGCTTTATTAGCACAGGTCCTGCTCTGGTGAGGCTTCACCAGTTTTTTGCTGTCTTTCCATAGGGAACAGTTGAGGAGAGCCCTCTCCTGCACTGTGCCAGCAGCAGTGGGTAGAGATGGGGCGTCTGCACCCAACCGCCCTGGGCACCACTTGTTCAGCTCTGTGGGGACAACTGGGGTGGAGCTGGCCCACCAAAACACCCCAGGACAGCTCATCTCAGATGTGTCAATGTGTCTGCAAGATCAAGGTTTGAACAATCCTCAGAGGGAGCCAGAGAAAGGGAAACTTTAGCTTTGGCAGCTATTGCCTGACACTGTCCTCTCAGTAGTGCCACAAGACGACTGGGCAATCAGCAACCAGGATCAGACACAGCCTCAGCTTTGACAGTGGATTTTGCACTGTGCCAGTAGTGGCAGGTACCTGAAAGGGGCTGTCGGAAGGCTGGGAAAGAAGTGTTTGATAGGGCATGTAATGATAGGACCAGGGGTCATGGTTTGCTGCTGGAAAAGGTCAGAGTGAGGCTGGACAGGAGGAAAAAGTTCTTGAATCTGAGGATGGAGGATCCCTGGAACAGGCTGCCCAGAGAGGGGGTGGAGACCCCATCCCTGGAGCCATTCAAGCTCAGGCTGGATGGGGCTCTGGGCAATCTGCTTTGGTTAGAAATAACTATTTGTTTGGGGGGGGGTGTTGGACTAGATGACCTTTGGAGATCCCCTCCTCTAAGTACATTCCCCATATTAAGCCATGTTCTGCATTAAGCCATCCTGGCACTGTTGGCTGGAACAACTGAACAGATACCAACCATCTCACGACCAGAGCAGTCAAGGGTGATGCCTACAGAGAACTTCAGACATTGTGCTTTCTCACCCACTGCAGTACCACTTGATAGAGGTCATTTGTGGGGGGCATATCTGAGGGGTCAAACAGGCTCTGGAAGGGCACCAGGCCCTGAAGACACCGGAGCATCTTTAAAACAAAACTAAGGATAAACATCTGAGTGCAGCATTTAGCCTGGCTAATGAATGGGAGTCAGCAGCCACATCCAGCACACTCTCCCTCTGCTAAATACTGCAGGAAAGATGCAGAGGAGCACAGCTGAATTTTAAGAAGTCTGCAGGAGGGAGACAAGCAGCGACACTCTTTGAATCAAGCCAAGCAACTTCTTTTTTTTAATATTCCTCCTGAAGAGCAGTGGGAAGGAAGAGCTGCTTACTGCCATGAATGGAGCTGCTAGTCCCCACTGCCCTGCTGAGTCAGTGGAGACATGCACCAGCTGTCAGCGCGGCGAGAGGCTCCTTTCAGCTTCAGTGCTTGGGTTGAAATAGCCAAGTCACCAGAAAAAAGACCAAAAAAAGAAAAGAAAGCTGGGTCCGAAAACCCTAAGTGCTCAGCATCTCATTTTGGAAGTCCCCGCTTCCAAAAGTACAGCAAGAACAGCTTTTCTCGTGGGATGTTGGCATTGCTGGTGCTAGGCAGAACCTAGAAGCTAAACAGACCCTTTTTTAGCTGTTGTTAGAAATACACCCCCCCCACACCCCGTGCAGCACAAATGCACAAGAGAGATCAGTTGAACACTGTCAACAAAGATGCAAAGTTTTGCTTAAGGTCCCAGAAGAAGGACATGGTTCTGGTTCATGGCAGCCCTGACAGCAGCATCTCTCCCAGGAAGGACAAGCTGAGAGCAGGCTGCCTCCCAGCAGCTCTCCAGGCTGGACATACCACTACTTGGATGACCCACTGGTGCACTCAGTGCTCCCATTTCCCAAATCCCCATTTTCCCTACAGGGTTCTACAGCAGAAATTACAGTGCCTCATAGCACGGATCAATGGCACTAGGACAGATCTGTCATGACAGTTGGACAGCATCTCAGTTTAGCTTTAAAGGGCTCTACAGAAAAGTCTCTGTGTGAGTCAATCACCCTTTACTCACTTCTTAATTAGGGGAGTGAAGGAGATTCTTTTTGTTATAATTCCATGAACTTATTTTAGGTGCTACCTTGGGATGAGATGAATCACATCCTAAAAAGCACCTCTTTCTTTTAACTGTAAAAGTTGCCTAAAGGGACCAGCTTAGAGGCTCACATCTATGTTTAATGTACTTTTCATCCACCCCATTGAAGTACCATTAATTATGGGTAGGAAAGGAGCCAGGGTGAAACCAAATGGTTTTCACTGAGACTTGAGAATGGCCTCTGAGGGAAGCGACATAGCAGATACTTGATGAAATGGGGGATCTCCACTCAGTATCACCTCTGGGTATGCTCTTGCCATCAGAGAAACCCCAGAACCCTTCTCTTTCTTGTGGACAAGTACTTTCAACTTCTCCATCCTGTGGACAAGGACTTTTCCCTTCTCCACATCTGGAGCTAGCTGGCTCCATCACACCACATATTAAAGATAGCACTGCCACAACTATGGGCAAATTCCTGTCTCTCCCAGAATTCTGCCATCTTGGCTTCTTGTCATAATAAATGTATGTTCTTCCCACATCAACATGGGTGATGCACAATACCCGTCTCTCATACAGGCACATAACCACACACAATTTCACCCAAAAATTCACGTTCAAATACTATTACAGAATCACAGAATTATTACTTTTGGAAAGGACCTCTAAGATCATCCAGTCCAACCTTCAACCCAGCACCTCCATGACTCCTAGACCATGTCCCAAAGTGCCGCATCCACTCAGCTTTTGAACCCCTCCAGGGATGGGGAGTCCACCACTGCCCTGGGCAGCCTGTTCCAGTGTTTCCCTGCTCTTTCACTGAAGACATTTTTCCTGATTTCCAACCTGAACTGGCACAACCTATGGCCATTTCCTCTGGTCCTGTCAGCAGTGATTTGGGAGGAGGTCAGCACCAGCCTCCCTACAACCTCCCTTCAGGAAGCTGTAAAGGGCAATAAGGCCTCCTCTCAGCCTCCTCTACTTCAGGCTGAATGTGCTCATGATCAGCCACAAGTCCAGGATTTTGCTCAGTTAGAGACATCATTTGGAGGACGTCAGATCTACAGTTACATTAAAGATTTCCCTCTCACACATTTCTAAGGGTTTTCATTTGCCACCGTCTTGATGGCAATGAAAGCACCCAAGTGCTCAGTAGATGCAGCCCTCACCAGCCCTGCAGCCCACTGCCAGAAGAGAGACACAATTACCTCTTTGGTCTTTCTCTCAGTTTTTATTAATGCTTAGGGCATTAATAAGACAGGAGAAGGAAATGGAGAGCCAGGAAGAGTGGTTTTGTGAGAAAGGACATGAGAAAAGGGCAACTGTTTGCCGCGACATTGCACTACCAGGAATTTATAGTGTAAAAATCGTTTGTCTGGCCGTTCTCGGAATCCAAACATGACGTTAAGCTCGTGGCAAACAAGAGTGATGGCTGGTTACAGTGACCTGAGCTTTCTGCCATGGGTATGTCATCCCTGACACTGAAATTAACTGGATGTATAAGAGCTGCCACAGCTCCCCTCCCTCTTCCCCCAGACAAGCACTAGGAGCATCTGCTCCTCAGCTAAGGGCTTGGGAATGAAAAACTGACCTCTTAAAATGAAAATAACTGCAGCCAGCCAGAGAAAGCAAATATCAGTCACCTTTGGCAAGGCTGTGACAGCAGCCACTATAAATACACCATGTTAGCAAGCTGTTTCCTGCAGGCAAGAAGGCTCTCATGCCATCATGGGCATCATGACCAGGCCAGCAGCCACAGCCAGTGGACTAATAAACCCTGAAATGAGCTGGAACCATTTACTGGCAGAGAAGTTACAGTGATGATAGCTCTGTTCATGCCACGAGTGACACCATCGTGAATACTCCTTGCCAGCCTGTTGTCTGCATGTTGAGATGAAGAACAATCCAGGCATCATGCCGTTGTTTCTGGAGATCACTGGGCAGCCTGTGACTTGCTCTTCCTGCTAAGAAGGGGACATTTCATCTCCAGAGGAACTTCATGCTGTGACTGCGTCCAGGGAACCAGCTCATGTCCAAACTCTGGCGTTTCTTATGGCTACTAAAGCCTCCTGCTGGAATCAGACCGAGCATCCAGTCCCATGACAATGCCAGCTGCGGATACCAGCAGATGCCGTTCCCAAAACAGCTATGGATTCGGAGAAAGGAGAGAAGTGAAGGCAAAATCTCACCAGTTAGCAGTGGAGGTAAATGGGTCTCCATATTTAGGAAAGCAATTCACAGGGCAGCACACAGTTCTGTGTAGAGTCAGTTCCTGGAACTTCTGTGCCTCCCTGTAGATTGCAAGGGGGCAGAGAGACTGCAGTGCTTGCCTTGCTGGAGTGACTCCTGCTGAGCCACAACCAACAGCAAGAGGGTCTCTCTGGGTTTGCAGCACAAACCTTTCCCCCTTTCTTCCGGATTCTTTTAGCAGGTTATTGGGCAATTTGTTGAATCTTCAGTTGCTAAAGAACAGTAACAACAACTTAACTGGATCCTGCTGCCTTCATGTTCTATTTTTACCTAATGGTTTGAAGAAATTGTTCAAGTCTGCGAGAAGCACTGAAAATGCTTTTCACTTTCCTGTTGAATAGGAGACTTGCCATCACAAAACACCTTGCCCAGTCTTCAGCTGCTGCTCCCCGTCACCACAGCCAGCCCAAGCCCCACACAAAACAGCAGAGCTGACTATGATGGCTTGTGTCACTGTTTTCTCCGCTGGCTGGCAGTGTTTTTAAAAGTACAGAAATCATAATAAATAACATACACTAATACCTAGTAATGTCTTCATTATATATGTATTTAATGTATTTTAAATGATTCTCATTTTTATATGAATTACTTATATACTTTTATATGCATAACAAATGTATATGCCTTTAAACTATATGTAGAAATATATACCAATAAATATATATATTGTTTTAATTTATATAAATAATAAATGTCTATAATAGAGAACACATAAAGAAAGGAATAATTAAATAAAGAAAAGGGTAACTAAATAAAGAAAGGAATAGCTAAATAAAGGAATAACTAAATAATTAATGAGATAAGTCAAGCCATGATTTCACAAGCTTTCCAAATGCCAGGGCATCAAGCGCAGAAACCCAAGGGACTGGAGTATTGATTGTGTGTTCATTACCAAAGTGCAGAACCCAGGAGTAGGGCAGTGCAAGAAGAAAGCGAGTAATTTAGGAGAAGATGCTGCAGGGGGGATTTCAGTATCTGCGCTGAATAGAATGAGTCCCTTGGAGCACTGGCAGTGCCCTGGGCAGTCTGACTCAAAGTGCTGCCTAACAAGGGCTTCTTGAGCCTCCGGCACTGAGCTGTTGCTGGGGTACTGCGTGGGAGCTGGGATTAGGACATGGGCATCACTAAATCCTGGCCAGAGGGGGTGAGGGGGAATGAAATGAGTCTTCAAAAAAGCAGCATCCAGTGCTCTCTGTGCCATGAGGGTCAAGACTGGACTAGAAAAAGGTTTTTCCATGTATTTTGACAAAGTCTCCAGGACTTTTCCAAACATGGACACTTGGAGCCATTCTCTGGTTGCATATTATGTCTGTGGTAATTCTGAGCTAGTCAACCATCTGAAAAATCTCCTGTCTTTACAAATCCAACCATGAGGAAAACATGATGGGTCCAGCCCTTCTCAGGTCAAAAGAAGACCTTGTGATACCACCCTTGGCAGCAAGGCAGAACCATCAGTCCTAGGCATTAGGACTTCTGGCTTCCTGGGATTGTCTCAGGGGTCCTTCAGGGATGTTTAAACAGATTCATCTTTGCAATACTCCAACACCACATGTCATCCTGATAGTCATAGGTAGGAGGTTAAGAGAAAGACAAGAACTGGCTTTAGCAAGTCATAGCATGAATCCCTGTTGAGGCACTTAAAGAAATCGAAGTTAAATGCTAAAAATCCCAACTCTCTCTGCATTTAGCTGCCACAACTTCCTCTCACCAATTTTGACAAGTATTCTGCAAGCCTTCACTTGACAAAGTCCTTACAAAGTCTTGAAAAGAAAACCTAGACAGCTTGGGAAAATGACTGATATTGGTGCATTCCCATGGGAACTGTCACAGTGGGCTTTTAAGTGTAGGAGAGCACTGCTTGAGTCTGTGCTCCTTCCCAGTTGACCTAAGAATGAGCCTGAAACCACTACTTCTGGTTAAAGAACTTTAGAGAGACCTTCAGAAAGAGCTTTAAAGAAACAAGAGCTGAAAAGGCTTCAGGCAGTGTGAGGGTGGTCTGTTAGGAAAGCAAACTGGTGGTCTGTTTGGAAGCAGAGAAAGGAGAGGTGGATTACGTTGAAGTGTGAGGTCCTGCACCTGGGTTGGGGCAATCCTCATTGCCAACACAGACTGGGGGATGATGTGCACGAAAGCAGACCTGCAGACAGTGGCTTGGGGGTGTTGGTGGGTGAAAAGCTGGCCAGCTATGGGCCACTGATGTGCAATTGCAGCCTAGAAGGCCAACTGCATCCTGGGCTGCATCAGAAGAAACATGACCAGCAGATGGAGAGAGATGATTCTGCCTCTCTACTCTGCCCTGGTGAGACCTCACCTGAAGTGCTGTGTTCAACCCTTAATACAAGAAGGATGTGGACTTGTTGGAAAGGATCCAGTCATGGCTACTAATATGATCAGAGGGCTGAAGTACCTCTCCTGTGAGGACAGGCTAAGAGTTGAGGTTGTTCAGCCTGAAGTAGAGAAGGCTCCAGGGAGCCCTTATAGCAGCTTCCAGTACACTAAGGAGTGGAAATACCTACAGGAAAGCTGCAGAGGGACTCTTCACATGGGTGTGCAGCAACCAGATGAGGGGCAATGGTTATAAACCAGAGCAGGATAGATTTAGATTGGATATTAGAGAAAAGCTCTTTACAATGGGGGTGGTGNAGCCCTTATAGCAGCTTCCAGTACACTAAGGAGTGGAAATACCTACAGGAAAGCTGCAGAGGGACTCTTCACATGGGTGTGCAGCAACCAGATGAGGGGCAATGGTTATAAACCAGAGCAGGATAGATTTAGATTGGATATTAGAGAAAAGCTCTTTACAATGGGGGTGGTGAAACACCAGAACAGGCTGCCCAGAGAGGTGGTGGAAGCCCTATCCCTGGAGCAATTCAAGGTCAGGCTGGATGGGGCTCTGGACAGTCTGTTCTAGTTTGAGATGGCCCAGCTTGTTGTAGTGGGGTTGGACTAGATGACCTTTAAAGGTCCCTTCCAGCCCAACACATTCTATGATTCTATGAACTGTCACAGGGGGAAAGGTAAGACATTGCTGGTGTGGGGTCTGAGAGCTGTGGATTAGAGGGTTATACCAAGGTACTAATTAGGAGTAAAGGAGGATATCTGAGCTCAACCGAGTGGAAAGCAGTAACACTCCTTTGTCTGAGCATCTCACCTTTGCCGTATCTCCCCTGCAGTGCACGCCCAGAAGCAGAACAGGCAGACCTGCGTACGGAAGAGCCTTATCTGCGCCTTCGCCATGGCCTTTATTATCAGCGTGATGCTGATTGCGGCCAACCAGATCCTGCGGAGCGGCATGGAGTAGCCTCTCACCATGACACTGTGACCCAAACTGACCATGCATGCGCATGCCACCGGGTGGGTGAGCTTCCCCCGAACCGACTCTCACACGGCAAAGAGACAGAGGCAGGCAGATAAAGCACCATTCGACAAGGAGCCTGAGGCCAGCAGCAACAGCAGCAGCAGCAGCAGCAGCGTAACGTGTCTTGTGAATTCAACTACATCCTTTTTGGCAGGGACATAAAAGGGCTGTCTTAATGCTTTAAAGGTTTTGTTTCCTAATGCAATAAATAAATATACAGGAGTCCCGAATTATTGCTTCAAAACAGCAATGGTACCTTGGATGAAACTTTCAGCCAGCAGCCTGTGCTGCACTTTTAAAGAGGCACAGCCTCATGACTTCTAGCAGCGGGGCTGTCTTTTAACCTAGAGGCCAACTGACTATTCCGTGTAGCTCTCCGCTGGGCCGACATTCCCAGGAAGTTGACCGTAGCATTGCCACAAGCAAGTTCCGTTCATTTCGTGTTCTCCAGCTTCACCTTGTTTTTCCCTGATGACCATGCCTTTGAGCTGACGGCATTAGAGGGGAGCTAGAGCCTTCTTGTACAGTATTTTCAGAGTCGAAAAGAGGAGCATTTGCCAGCACCATCCACCATTTCTACGATCACCACCTGCCACACAAGACTGTGGGTAGCACCAGTCCATTTGCCATTGGACCCGACTGCAAATCAGGGTTTGAGAAGTTCCCCCCATCTTCATCCATGGGCATTTATTCCTGAGATTTGTGCACAGTCTTCCAACCGACTCTGCAACCACCAGCGCCAGTTAAAACTCCCTGTATTTGGTCCTGTCTGCATAGTTGACATTTGCTTTTCAGCTTCTATCTTCCTTGCGGTCTTCAACAACCTTCTCTGAGATGAAGATCGTCTCCCCTCTGCTGCCCGCGCAGCTTCTGTTTCATTCCCTATGCCCTGGTTGTACTCTGCAGTGACACCTCTGATCCAGCTCCTTCTCCTAGGAGAAGTTATAATTTCACCTACATGGTAGTGTGCAGTTTTGACCAGCCACCTGCTCTGGTCCCTTCCAGGAGCCGTCCCACCACTGTCACCACCACAACCCCATGGGGCAGGTTCCACAGAGGATGAAAAGGAGTCAGACTGGAGCCTACCACCATATGTTACGTAGAGTGTCAGACTTTCAGATCCTGCTAGTGTTGGTTATTTTTCCTGGAAGATATTTTAATGATGGCGTGATGCAGGCTAGAGACACAACATGCCCCGCAGAAAGCACAAGGACTGGATGAGACTGGAGCCAGGATTACATCAGGAAACATTTGTTCCTTTTCAATGTGACGCAAATGTTTGCATTTACCTTTGGATGAACTGTGCACCTGTGTGTCACCATCCCAGGAGAGATTTCGTTTCATGGGAGAAGTTTCCTGGCTGGTGCTCATGGGGAGCATGCCAGGGAGGTCCATGGAAGCAACTGGGTGTTAGAGTTGTGGCTTCATGGCACCAGCTGGGTGAGCTCCAGAAACAACAAGGAACAGCGAGATCTTCCTCCTGTCAACGTCGATGACTGGTTCTCATGTCATTTGAGGGGCAGGATGCTTCCTAGAGGCATTGAAAATGAGCTTCTCAAAACAGCCACCAGTTTAGGCCTGGATCCACCTCAAAGACTCACTTAATGTCTTTCTTTGATTACAGGGTCAGTCAGTAATGTTTAACGTGGGTTTTTTCAGTAGCCTGAAGATTTGCTTCTCATTGTTGTATCTCCCACCACCCTCTTTAAACTCGTGCCACCACTCTGGATTTTGCCTTGAGGTGAATGTCTTTGTCAGCCACCTCCACCCTGCTGCCCCACTCCATCATGAGGACAAGCGATGCCTTTTCCAGAGCAGCCGAGTTCTTTTCTTTCCTCCGTTCACAACCACACTTCTGTGTTTCTGCTCTGCTGTGCCTCATAGAGGTCAACTGCGAAACACCCTGCAGAAATGTTACATCTCCCAGAAGATGGAGAGATTTCTGTTTGCTGTAGGGCAGCAGCAGCCCTCAATCCAGCAGTGGAAAATCTCGGGTGAGCCCTGAGTGTGGGGTTCGCACCGCTGGGCAGCCAAGGCACTGGCTGCACTGGGCACTGCAGGTAACTAGCTGTGAGCAAATTTTAAAAGAACTGTCATCCACAATTTCAGGTCTCAGAGGCATGTGAAAAGCAGCAGACAAGAAGAGTTTAAATGTCACTTGACCCTGAGTAATACTCAGTAATTTTATTTTCTATCCCCACCCTCAACTGTGCTGGAGTGAATGTGGGTAGCAAGGGCAGATGGAGGTAAAGCAGAGAGGTGGGCACCGACCCACCAGCCCTGCTCAGTGATGACAGATGCACAATACAGAGTGGTGCCTCTTCACTGAGCCCAGAAATACAAGCTAAGCCCATACAGACACTTCTCCATGTTCTTCTCACTCATCTGACAGTGAATACCAGGCAGACTCTTAACAGCTACCTTATGGATGAGATGATGTTTTGCATTAATTCAAGCTTTCTGGAAGCTCCATAATTTCTACAGGCGTGCTCCATAAAACCACTGTAAATACAGTCATCCTTCAGCATAATTCTTAATCTTGAAGGTCCATTTGTAAAACTAAACCTGTAATTAATCTGTTGGTAAAAGCCATAGCCCGGTGTCAGTAGAGTTCATTGCAAAACTCTCCACTGATTATACTGGGTACAAGATTTGGGTGGGGAGGAGTTGGGTTTGCTTTTTCTGTAGGGACCCCAATTTATCCATTATGAATCAGTGTCATGTCTCGCCAGATGTCTTCTCTTTGCAGCCTTTCTCCGTCTAATGGTGTCTTGAAGAGCTCCCTTCTTTAATCAGTCAGGCTCTTCAGGTAGCTACAGGCGATGCAGGATGGATCAGGTCAAGCCATTTCATCCTTTCCAATTCCTGACACCTTCCCATCCTTCCTAGCCAGCAGCGTTGGCTGTTCTTCTCTTACCTGTCTTACCTACCTCCCTGGCTCCATTTATATCACATCCCTTCTTCTTTCTTTCTTTTTATTCTTTTTTTTTTTTTTGGTCTTCTACGCAAGAAGGGGGTAAAAAAGAGCTTTTCTGTTGCTTTTACAGACCGTGGGTATAAATAGAGCAGGAAATTTTGATTGGAACCTGATGGCAAAAGCTTAGGGGGAGGAAAGGAGAAAAATCAAAGACATAAAAAAATGTTAACCCCCCCAAACCCTACACCCCATACTTTAAGAAAAAATAAAATATTTAAGTGCTAATTAACACACTTTAAAAAATACCCAGACTGCAGCAGCGCTGGGTAGAGCTGTCAGAAAAAGCACTAAACTTATGCTCTTGCTGGTTACATGAGAATTTAAGTGTCTTTTCAGCACTGCAATTCTGTACGAAAAGGAGATTGCTATGGCAACCCCGGCTGTTCATGACACGTGTGCCACTGTGTCGGAGCGACTCGCTGCGCTCGCAGACACGCTCCCAGCCAAACCACGGATGGACAAACAGCTCCCAGCAGCCCGGGACAGAGGTTCAGCTTGCAAAATAGCAAATTACTCGCTAATTGTGAGCAACCCAAAGACAACTCAGCCAGCTTAGGGACAAGAAATTAAATAACTGTGTGCAATTAAAAAACGCTGGGCGTGCAGAGAACGCTGCGAGAGAAACAGGGTTATTTTAGCTAGAGAGAGGCTTTGGTTTGCTTTGGGAGCAGGTGAAATCGATGCAGCATAAGCACTGCTCCACAGTCGGTCCTGTGCTTCTTGGACACTTTGCGCAGCTCCCTCATGGAGGGATTGATCCCTGAGGAAGAATTTGGGTTCCTGCTCCTCCAAGGTGCTGGGCTGCATCACTGATAGTGACTGACTTTGACTTTAAACACTGGCACTGCTCTGCAGGCACATCCTGATCCTGTGCTCCTGGAGAGGCCAAGAAGGGCACAGCCATGCATGACACACTCAAATAGGGGCCACGAGGAAGCAAGTTCCATCCAAAGCTGCTGCAGGATTGCTTACCTGTGGGCCCAAATCCATAAAGCCAGCCATGAGAAAAACAACTGAAGAGTCACCAGACAGTACAAGAGCATCACGACAGGCTGTGGCACCGAAGGGTTTCATTAGGGCCTGACTCTCTTTATAAGCCCACTGCTGAGAAGTAATTTCTGATCAGAAGCAATATCAACAGTAAAGAATTAAATGGTAGGCAACTGGCAGAACTTGGTTTTGCCAGGGAGAATTTGGTCCTTATGCTGTTCTGAGTTCATAAAGGATAAAAGAGCATTGACAAAGTAGTTCATTTTCATGTTTGACGGAACCCACAAACTTGCCAGTTACCATTTGTAGACCTCCCTGTCCTGGTGAGAACAACAGTCACCTGTGAGCAAAAGGTTAGGAGTCAGAAGAAGCCCTAGCTACCTGTCCCTGCTCCAGGGGAGCTCTTTGGTATCATCTAGTGAGGCAGACATTTCATACAGTGGCTTTGGGAGCTCATGTGTTATGTGTGGTGCACTGGTAAGTCTGGACATTGGGAGATTTCCAGTAACTTCCAGTAACTTCCAGTAAGAAAAGGTATGTGCATGCATTCCCAAGCTAGGACAAGTAAATGGAGGTGGTTTGGTCCTTCTCCCGTAAGAAATAGGACAGCAAGCAGGCAGAACAGTAAAGCAATCCCAAGGATGCTACTCTGGGTGGCTGAAGTCTGTTTGACAGACTTGGATGAACAAGGTACCTACTGGCAAGCACTTTTTTCATAGGAATATGGTCCAGGCCTTGGAACAGGCAGCCCAAGGAGGGGGTGGAGGCACTGTCCCTGAAGGAATTAAAAAAACACAGGCAGACGGGGTGTTTCAGGAGATGGTTTAGTAGTTGGGGGTTGTAGGGTGGATGGTGGACTTGATGACCTTGGAGGTCCTTTCCAACCTGATGATTCTATGATTCTTGCATAAAAACACCCCATACTGCATCCTTCCTCCTGCTTTAGAAGACCAAACATCTGGGACATGCAGCAGAGTGTGCTGGCTGTCCAAAGTCCAGTGCTGCCTCTGCTTGAGATGCCAGCTGTATGTGCAAGGTGTCTGGTATAAAGGGAATCTCATTTTTTTTTCCCCAAAAAGACTCCCTCCCCCAGCACCATGCGCATGTGCACGGAGCAAGCAGGGCAGCACAGGGCTGTCATTGCACTAAAGCCCCAGTCAGACTTAGATCTGCGAGGAGAGAAGCAGTAGGAGGAATACATTAAGCTCCCTAAGAATGAAGTTCCCTATTTTATCCACCCGTGTAATAAATTATTTAGTTTCTGCGTTACGGATGACTATTTGAAAGAATTAAAACCAACTCTTCTAAAATGAGAAGCCGATGAAGTATCGTTTTTTTTCTTGGCTCTGAATCATGCTTACATTCCACAGATGAAGATGTACCCAGCTTGCTGGTTTCCAATCTATTATTTTGCTGCACTGTGCTCTGGCAGCCCAATTACATTGCCCTGGCATCACTTAAAACCCATTACTTTCCCAAGGAATCTAATAGGGAAAAAAGGCTCGCGACATTTTCATCTGTATACGTTGTCAGTTGTTAGCAGGACTGGATCTTGTTTACCACCACTTCACGTAAGACATTTTAGGCAGTTCTAGCAACTGCAGAAGCTTCTCAAAGAGCTAGATGGGCAGAAAATCTGACAACATTTTAATTGGAAGCATATTCCACTCCTACCTCTCCGGTGGCAGAAGTCTGAAAAACTGCCTCAATTTAGCATCTTCACTAGGGAAAAAAAAGGAGGAGAAAGGGAGAAAAGGAAATCCTTTGGATCTAAAGATCAGTACTTGACAATCTGATGAAGAAAATAGTGCATAGTTGGTAGGCTGGGTTTTTTACTGTGAAGACAGACCAAAATACCTTGTAGCCTTGCAGAGCATTATTGAAGGAAATTGCCATTTTTCGACCAGTTATTTTCTGCAGCTGTTCATGGCCAGATTTGCCAGCATCTTAGAGAAATAAACAGCTACAACTGCTATTTGTACAACACTTTAGGTGAGATCCCTCATATGAATTTCTGTCTTCATCAGCCACCGCTACACATTTGATCCTCCCATCTGAAACCACCAGGCTTGGTGTAGTAGTACCCCCTGGTCTCGCCAGCACTCAAGCATATCTTGTCTCTCTTGGGAGTGGTCCCTCTAAATCCAACCCACAGAGCCCATGTGTTGGCAGCACCAGACCCCTGGGGTTGCCACTAGACGGCAATCTTCAGATAAACGCCTCCATCATCATTCTGCACCAACCCCTTACATGTCCCGTCAGCTCTTTTAAAGGAGCCAAAGTTATTTCAGCTTCGTGCAGCAGCTCTTGTTTTCTCAGATTTTAATTGGGATGGGGGACTGAAGAGAGATGAAGTTCCTCTCAGACTCAAGGGTTAATCACAAGTAACTCATTAGAGTTAATTGGCTTAAATTGTACTAAGCCCAGACTCCATCCTGTTGCCATTTAATCCATAGTAGAATCTAAGTAATCGATGCCTCCTGATTCACCAAGAAGTTCTTTACTACCCCATGCATCTCCTTTTGTCATCATTTCATCCCTCACTCACTGTTTTTAAGCCATTGTTAAAAACTGACCATTTTCTGCTTGTCAACAAGAGACATGGCATCTTCATTAAAGACAATTCAAAATCAGCAGCATAATGGTGAAAACAAAATAAAACCAACTTTGTACAAAACACTGTAAATAAGACTATAAATTACCCCGGCATGCAACGCAAACCAACCCTATGTTACTGCAAGTTACCCGAGTGTATAGAGACGTGTATAAAGGACAACCGAATGCCATATGTATCGGCTGTTTCCTCTAACCAAACACTACTGTAAATATATAATCTGTATAAAAAGATTTTAATTTTACCATTATTTATGCAATAGAAATAAAGGTTGGGGTTTTTTTCTTTTGATGAGGGATGATGTCTCTTTGTTTCTCTCATTTTGAAGCAGTTCTTTATTCAAACCCGAGCACAAGGGCAAAAGCTTGATTTGCATAAAGTATTCGGACAGAGAGCCTTTCTTCCTTAGTTCTGAGGGGTACGTGAACATTCAGGGGGTTATTTTGCTTTGAAAATAGATTTACATATTTTAAAGCTGGTAGCTACAGGAGGAGCTCCTGGCTGAATAGATGCCCCGGCTGCTCAGAGCTGGGACCGCTGCAGCAAGAGCAGCACAGATGCGCAGGACTTGTCAGTGAGCCAATGGCTGGGACTGAGCTGCTCCTCCGCAAGTGGAAGTCAAAGCCTCAACTAGTGTGGTTAGTCGACATCACATGCAGATCTCAAAGAGAAAGGTCAGACCTTTGGCATTTGCTTAACAGCTCAACCCCCTTTCTTTTATCTACCAGAGAGTCAGAGCTTGTTTTCCTGAGCTCAGATGGGCTTGGGTCCAGTGTGGTGCTGCTGATCACAGGTTTTAATCATCTCTCCTCTGCTGGCAAGGCTCCATCCATACCACGAGAGCTGCTCTGTGAGGCTAAACCACACTGGCATGTCACAAAGAGCAGCTGCTCCCTTAGCAAATCTGGATCTCTTCACTTTCTGATTCATAGGATATCTGGCTGGAAGGGACCTCAAGGATCATCTAGTCCAATCTATCAAGCTAAAAATCCAGTTTAAATGAGATGTCCCAGCTGGGTCTGAAAGCTGCCCAGTGCAGGGCAACAGACCCCTTTCCTTAGGAGATGATTCCAGTGGATAATAGTTCTAACAGAGAAGAGTTTTCTTCTGGACATCAATGGGAAACTCCCCAGGAATACCTTACACCCACCATCCTTTGTCTTTTCTAGTTGTCTCCTTGTGAAAAGGGAGTCAGTCTTCCTGGCAACCACTGTTTAGGTACTGGGACAGCATGGTAAGACTGTTCTCCCCCCTTACCAGTCCACAGTGCCCTGCAAGCCATTTGGCTGGAGAAGCTGATGCTGAGTCTAGTGGTTGCTCCCAAAACTGCTTGTAGCAGTGCCTCAATGAAAGCACAAAAAGTGACTTCACAAGGCACTGCAATGCTTTTTTCACAAGGAGCTGCAATGTTTTCCCTAAAAAACCTGACCGTTTTTGCAAAAGTAGCAGTTCTGACTCCTTCATTTAAACTCTGAATAACCGAGCGGTTCTCCCAGCCAGTGACATCTCTCACACTCCATTTCCTGGGCTCACATTATTTATTAATTGCAACCATTTGGACACCAGCCCGGTGGCTCAGATACTGCTCCTTATTCCTGGAACCATCACAACTTTCACTGTGAGCAATTGTCTGTGTGTGGGTTACCACCAAAAAAGCAAGCCGTGCAGGAAACTTGTGTCTACAAAATGTGTGACCTAGCAGTTTAAAAGAGCTACTGTACGCTCCAGCTGACCTCCGGCATTAGGTAACTGGAGAGGGTTTTAATGAATGGCTTCAGAATGGTCCTGAATTCATTGCGGGAATCAAATATCTTGTAGGAATTCTTGTGTACTTATCACGGGAGCAAATGAGTAATCAAAGACATTCTCTGCTGGAAGGAGAAGCCCACACCAAGCCAGCTCGCCTCGAAGTGTTCTCTCTCAGATCATTGTGTTCAATGTCCTCAATGAAACCACAGGTTTCCATGCTGTGTTTCAGCCACCACGGCCATTCAGAAAATCACATTTGCTGCTGAGGATCATAGCTAGCAGACAACCCCTGTGCCCATCAGCCTGAAGGATGAGCATCATGCTGGGCAGGTTAGTGGGATTCTGTTGGGAAATCTTCAGTGACTGCAGGGAGAAAGCAAACGCTGATAAAAAACACACCACGTTTGGACTGAGCCCAGACCACTTTACCCTACCATGAAGGGTACAGGAACATGACAACAGCTGCAGCTCTGCCAAAGCCTGCTTAGCTCTCCTTATATTAATGCTTTCCATTCTGGAGAAAAGGAGGCTGAGGGGAGGGGGAGTGTCAGGCTCTTCTCCCAAGTCACTAGCAATAGGATGAGAGGAAACTGCTTCATGTTGTGCCAAGGAGGTTTAGATTGGACATGAGGAAAAATGTCTTCACTGATGGAGCAGTCAGGGGTTGGAACAGGCTGCCCAGGGAAGGGGTGGAATCACCATCTCTGGAGGGGTTCAAAAAACAAATAAACCTGGCATTTGGAAACAGAATTTAGTGGACAGGGTGGCAGGGTGACCGTTGAGCTTGACCATCTTGGAGGTTTCTTCTAACCTTAATAATTTGATAAAGTGAAAGATACCACCCAAAAGCTCCAAGCACTACCAAATGGGAGGTTCTGGGTGCCTGCTGCTGCAGGAGCAGGCACTGGCAATAAGCAGGAATGACCACACAGGTCTAACTCAGCTCCCAGGGAGTCAGTGGAAACATTCCCAGACTTAGTGGGATTTGGATTAGGTCATCATTTCACACCCTGGCTCTTTGCTTTGTTTAAATGGAGTCTGGCCAAGGCCTCACATTTAATTACTGAAATATAAACACTGAAGAAAGCAAGCATTTCTTACTCTGAAATTTCAGGCATGATCTCCTCTAAAACCTCTTACCACCCCTAGGCTCTCCAAGCTCCAAACTCTCAGCAAACAGTGCCTTTGGTCAGACAATGCTCTCCTCCAGGAACGTGCCTTCTGCCCATAACCCTGCAAGGCTGGTTCTGTTCCTACAATCTCACCCAGTAAACTCACACTCCTTCCCCATTCACATCCACAGAACATATTTGCTGACACAAATCCAGAGGCAGTAATTTCTGTGGTACCAGCTAGTTAATCATGGCAAGGCTTTCCCATGTAAGCGTAGAAGATCATCATCTTGGTTTAATTGCTTGAAGAGTGTCTCAAAAAAGTCAAAACCATTTTAATTAAAAATTTTCCCCCACAGTATCTCCCACATCTTTTCCCATTTGTTCTTCTTTCCTCCAAAATTATCAACGCGTTCAGAAACTTCTAAAGGAAGTAATTGCAGCAGATGTTGATCGCTGCTGCTAGTGTTGAGTTGCTGAACACTACACATCAGTCTCCCAGCTCCCACTGCCCTGCAGCTCTCTGAAACAGGACTTACAGTTCTGGGTCTTCATTCAGGAAGGAGGTTGTCTGCACAGGAGCTGGGATGTTTTCTTGCCAGTGGCTAAGGCTAAGGGGAATCTGGGTTGGAGAAGGAAGAAGACAGGAGGATGTGCAGTTAAGGAACTGCTAGGGATGTAGATGATTGGGTTAGAAACAGTAAGGAATGGCTACAGGTCATTTCCATTCTACCTATAATAGCATGTGTAATAAAAACAAGGTTCTGCTCCACCATCACCTCCCCAAAAAGCAAGGTGATACATACACGAGAAGTGCCCCCAGCACACACAGTATTCCAACAGTGTACAAGTACCAGGCTGAGGATGCCGAGAGCCTGCTGTGCTATAATAGATGTCTTCTAACCCCAGTTTCTACCAAGATCTCTGCTTGCCCATAACAAGCTGGCTTTAGAATAAGCTGTAAAAAACATGTTCACCATTTAATGAAAGATGAGATAATCACAGGATGACCACACATGCTCATACAGATAAAATCAAATAGCATGAGCACAGGGTCAGCAACCTGTTGCATGATGCTGATGGCACAGTGAGTATTAGTGTCCTGTGACTTCTCAGAGACTGGGCTGAGAAACTAACTGCAGAGCAGCATCTCCTACCTCTGATTCAGGCAAGAAAACTAACAGCTAGCAGTGCTCCCTAAAATGCTTGCTGATTGTGGGGCACTTCCAGGTCTGATCTAAAATTACAAACACAGATGACTAAATAAAGTCTGGAAGAGAACAACCTGAAATTGTGCTAAAGCCCCAGCTCTCCTTTCTCTGCATCTTTCTCTCAGTCTCACAAAAACGTTCAGGTCTCTGCCTTCAGCTCATCAGTTTTAAGCCTGTCATTCTAAAGCTATCAAGTTGGATCTGCCACACAGGCCCTGGTCCACTGGAGATGCCTCTGCAGATGTGTGAGCAGACATGTTCACAGATGTGTTCATTTTGACACTAAGTTAATCGCAAGAACAGAGCAGAAGCTGTTCTCTACAGCGCTGGATTTCACACACACACACAAATCCCAGGGGTAAACCTATGACTACTGCAAATACCTGATGTTCTGGGTCACCTACCTGTAGTCAGTGATGGGGCAGGTAAGGCTCAGCAAGTATTTACCCTCCTAGTGCAGCTGTGGGGACAAAGCAGGGCTCTCAGAGACATTTCAGTCCCAAGAAGTACATGACTGTGAGCACGGCTGCTACTGAGCCATGTCGACTCAAGTTCCAGCCTGCAGAGTGTTTTACAGAAAATATTAAAACCTCATGAAGTGAAGGGTTTTGAACAGAGGGGCTGAGCGACCCCAGCACTGGCACTACAAGCAATGCCGCTATAATAAGGGTAATCACTGCATGTTACACAGAAAAACCTCTCAAGTGATTGCTGTTTGCAAAGGCTGATTAAATATAAATTAAACTCATCTGCATGTTCAGCAAGATATGTGCATCGAATAGCAAGAGCACCCTTCCTATTGGCTGTACAGAGCACTTGGGGAGCTCATCCTGTGGACTGGCACGTCCGCACACATGTGGGCTGCTCCAGCCCTTCTGGACCAGCACCTTGGCATCCACGCATGACTGGAATTAAAAGTACATTCACTTAGACAGGCATGGTTTCAGCTACAGGAAGAACAAGTTGTTCAACAGCCTCATGTTGTTTGTGGGGGAAGAATGCAGTTACCCGTATGGCCATGGCCCTCCTCATTTCATTCAACTTAAAACCATAGAAACACAGACTGTGATGGGCTGAAAGGGACTTCCAAAGGCCATCCAGTCCAGCCCCCCTACAACAGGCAGAGCCATCTCTAACCAGAACAGATTGCCCAGAGCCCCATCCAGCCTGAGCTTGAATGGCTCCAGGGATGGGGCCTCATCCCACCTCTCTGGGCAGCCTGTTCCAGGGATCCCCCACCCTCAGATTCAAGAAGTTTTTCCTCCTGTCCAGCCTGAATCTCCTCTTTTCCAGCCTAAAACCATTGCCCCTGGTCCTGTCACTATATACTCTTGTGAACAGCCTCTCATCAGCTTTCCTGTAGCCCCCTTTAGATACTGGAAGGCTGCAATAAGGTTTCGTCCAAGTGTTCTCTTCTCCAGGCTGAACAACCCCAACTGGACCCTCTCCAATAAGTCCATATCATCCTGCACTCATTGGAGGACATCTCTAAAAGCCTCTCCATCTTGTTGTGCCTAGGATGTAACAGAACAGAGTATTTCAGCGGGACAGGGCCAATTTCACATCACCAAGCATTCTGGCTGTGACTAAAGAGAGAGATTTCTTAATCTTCTCCCGCACGGTACCAGGGGGAAAGCCCCATCTCTAAATCAGGGAAACACAGAATCATTAAGGTTGGAAATAACCTCTAAGATCATCAAGTCCAACCATCAACTCAACACCTCCGTGACCACTAGACTATGTCCCATAGTGCTACCTCCACTCACCTTTCCAGGGTGAACCCCTCCAGGGTGACCCCTTTCCAGGGTGAACCCCTCCAGGGGTGGTAACTCTACCACTTCCCTAGGCAGCCTGCTCCACTGTTTAACTACTGAGTATGCATATTGAGACCCCAGGACTGGTGCTATTTCCCAAGTACAGTCTGGGTCTAGGAAGGGATGGGACTAACTCTGAGCATTCTGCACAAGGGGTGCGTTTGGAAAACTTGCGGATTTCTCCTGCCTCCATTCTGATGGGTCTGTTGATGCTGGGCTGAAGCTAAGACTAAGTGAAACCAAGGGATAACAGAAATCAAGGATCCTCGAGCTCCGTGGTCAGAAATGGCAATCACACACACCAAGATACATAGTCGTTCCCCATTATTTGTGAGGACTCTGTGTTCAAGAAGAATTGTGAACAGACAGATGAATGAAGACAGGTGAAGAAGCCAGCGACCAAAGCTGCACGTTACACGAGCTCCTACTGAGCTTGTGCCCATTTTAGAGACTTTTAGAGTCTTCTCTCACTTCAAACCAGAGACAATCTAAAAGCTTGGAAAATACCAAGAATGGGAACTGCTGCTTACAGTGAAAGCAAGCTCCAAGTACCAGCAACACGCTCCTGATTAGGACCTGTCATCACAGTCCTGCTAGAATTATATGTATCTGCAAGTGTGTAACCCACATTTTAATCATTAAGACCTTCAGCCACCTGCTTTGAATATTTATTACATCTCAAACTCAATTTCAGAGAGCTTCTTTGAAATCAATTAGCTACTGTCCTATTCACTTGGAAACTGATAGCGACATTCGCCGCCTCTTGGCCAAATTAAACTAGCAATTATTGTGAAAATGTTTGTCCCCTGTAAAGGGAAAAAACAAGCATCGGTTCAGAGGACAGAAAGGAGGAAACAACTCGGGAGGGATCAGACTGTGCCAAAACCAAAGACAGGTTGGGGATATGGATTGGCTTGTGCTGGTCTTGGTAATAGGCTCAAAGAAAAGGACCGTTGGCACATTAGGGGCTACCACGAATTGCTGTTATTTCTTAGGAAAGCAGTTTCAGCACTGCCATGATAAATTGCTTCTAAGAATTCAGGGTACAGACTGCTGATATCTGTCAGGCAGGAGGAAGCTGCAGTTGGGATCACAATCACAATTACTGCAGTATTTTTAACCAAACCAGAGTGTGAACTTGCATGAATAAAAAGACTCCTTTATGTAGAAGTTGGCAAAATTAAACCTGCCTCTGGCTTCTAAGCAGTTCAAAGCAACCTCCAGCAGCCTGAGTAAACACAGTGTCTCTTTAACAGACTTGCTGAACTACTAACCCGGTCTAGCAGAAAGCCTGATGCTAGCACAAAGATTGTTATTGCTGCAATTATGCCAACACCACTCTCCCAGAGAAGGATTAACAGCTAATTCTTTCTTAATTTGGTTTATGAAATATTGACGTGCTAGTGCCTTCGCAACAAGCTATAAAGACATCCTCACCACGGCATGCAGCAGGAGCTCACTGATGTTTATTTACTTATCCCTTCCCTGGGTTTGGCTCAGATCGCTCACACTGGAATTGTCGGAGAACGCCCCAGGCTGAGCTAAGCAGACACCAGCAGGTAGAGCTAACAACCAGCGTTAATAAAAATCAATGGTGCATTCTTACAAGGCAAACTGTTATCACTTTATAGCTCTGCCTCCTTGCTCTGACAGAAGATGATGATCAACAGATGTAGAAGCATCAGCTGGGGGCAGCTCCAAAAAGCTGCCTCTTAAACACGTCCTTTTGCAGTCCCAACCATCTGATTTATATATTCACAGACATTTTTCAATGCTTCAGGGACACCTTATCTCGTTGGCTAAACAAATCCACTTCTGTCTGCAACATTTCCAAGCGTGAAATAATGTGTTATTAAAGATATTGCTACCCTGGTGATTTCAGAGCCCTTCCAGTCACAGTGACCTCATCAATGAAAATCCTTTGTATTGAAACTGTCCAGCTTTGTAGAGGTTCTACTGCATCACCAAGAAGGTTTGGGAAAACAGCATCCTCACAGCCTTCCAAACACACTCCGGTCCAAGACATGACCTCACCACAAGGCCTTATTGCCTCCTGCAGAAACAATACTGCCTTCTGTAACACGGGGAAGTCATTCACCTCTCTGGTATGTGAAGGTAGGGTTCAGGCACAGAGCTCCCAGCTCACACCTCTGCACTAATCCAAACCAGAAGCAATCATCTGCATTAACTGAGCAACTGCAAAAACACTGCAAAAGTAGTCATCTGCCTTCCTGCTGTCTCTGAAAAATGGGCTAAGGAGGCTGCACTGCAGGCACAAGCAGCCTCCAGCCAGGAACAACTCAGAGGTTGCTGTAAGCCCCACGTTCTACAGCCACAGAGGTGGGATAGTCAAAGAATGGAGGTGGCTGGCATGGGAGACAACTTTCCTGATTTAGTCCAACAGCAGGACAACCCAAGATGCAGATGTTTTTAGACCTTAAACCCCTGACAGCCAGGTGATGCTGCAGTAGTCCACTGGCTAACAGAGGAAGCTAGAGTGGCAATGGAGATAGGCACTTTTAATGAGCTGAATGTGATCGAGTCACAGCTGCTCTACAGCAGACAAGCTTCAGTGGAGGCATCTGAACTGCAGCCCTTCACATTGCACCACCCCCAGCCTCTCCCTATTTTTGTTTTGGAAAAAATGGCAGTCAATCTCCTAGTGGTTGTCCCCAGCCTGTACGGATCTGTGAGCATTGCAAGAACCAAGAGGAATTTTCCTGTTTAACAAACCTGGAGTTTCTTCTCATCACTTGCCTTCATCCCTCCAGTTAGAGCTGACTACAATACTAGATGAGTCCAGATGAGACAGAGCCCAGCCTAAGAGTAAGCCTAAATATTTCTCTATTTGAGATTGTCCCTATTTATCTTCCATTTTACCCAAACATTGTTTTTCAGAAGCGGATCAATAACCCAGTAAGACATCGATGACCCAAGTTCTTATTTTCACAAATCTTCCACTGAAGTCAAAGGCAGAGCTCACCAAAGAAGCAAATAAAGGATTGATGATCACCGAGTTACACAAATACCCAGTGGCTTTTTTTCCTGCCAGAGTAAATGAGTGTAAATGGCACCTCTAGCTCTGCTCTGGAGACGGAGAAGAGCACGTTCATGTTGTTTGGTTTGGGTTCCCTATTACTCTCTGCACACACAAGAGCTACCTTAATTAATGTAAGCTTATTATGAAATTAGAGCACCAATATAATTAAAGCATTGATTAAAAAGCCAATAAAACAACCAGCAAAGGCTCTTTTGAAAGAGGAGCAATATGAATGCTACTTGATTAAATATTACAATTCAGTCAATATTTAACCATTCGATTGTATTGACTTAATTTCTACATCGAGCTGGGAATAAGCATCCCCCGGGACCTAATTACAGCGGAGTTGCTTCCCTTGTTGTTCACTAGTTTTTGTGCTTGTTTTGCTGTTTCCTAAACTTCTGACAGAGCAGAACTTCCATCCTGGGGAATCATTCTCCGTGAAGCTGATTTATGGGTAATGAGGAGTTGTGGTAATTGTGTTTATCACTGGAAATTAACTTGAAAATTATCCATCTTAGCTATTAAAAAGAAGTCACCTTTCTGTTAGTCAGCCCCAAAAATGAGCTTGCTAATGGATCTGGTAGCCAGGTCAACTCAATAGTCTTGTGTCAAGTTTACTGAAGGTCCCTTAGGTGCTTAATGAAGGAATTTGCCTCCCTCCTTTTCACATCTGTCTAGAAAAGCACTTCTGCAACAGCCAAGGCAACCTCAGTTCCTCAGTGAGGCATGGGGAGGCCACACGGTAGGAGTCACCTCTAGCACTGGATAGATCTGTGGCACAACAGGTTCCCATTCTAGGAAGCCTGACTCTCAAAGGGTTTAGCCCAAGGCAGAAAGCCTAAGATAAAGCTGAATGAGTTGCCTTCATTTAACAGACCCAATTCAAACTTCTCTGTACTTGCCCAAAACGAGAGAAGTTCTTCCTCAAGGGAAGGACAGTAGGGAAGAGGTGTTAAAGGTAAAGAAGGAAACCCAGATATCAACCTGGATCAGCCACCCTCATTTCCTTCTCAGAAATGAGCAAGAACCTCCATCATCATCGCAAATGCAGTTTTGAAGGTCCTCATCCTTATGAGGATATAGAAGGGCCTGAGTTGGAAGGGACCTCTAATTGAGGATGTCTAGATGACCTTTAGATCAGGTTGCCCATTTGTTGAGCCTCACTCTGAATATCCCCAAAGATGGGGCCTCAACTCCCACCCTAGGCAACCTGTTCCAGTGTTCAACCCTCCTCCTGCTACATAATTCTTCCTGATAGCCCATTTCAATCTCCCCTTCTTATTTGAAGGCATTGACCCTCATCCTCTCACTACAGGCCTTCATAAACAGTCCCTCTCCAGCCTTCTTGTAGCCTCTTCAGGTACTGGAAGCTGCTATAAAGGTCTTCTTGAGGAGTCTCTTCTCTAGGCTGAAGAATCTCAGCTCCCTTAGCCTATCCTCATAGCAGAGGTGCTCCAGCACCTCCAGTAATTTTTGTGACCTCCTCTGGACCCTCTCCATCAGATCCACATTCTTCCCATATTGAGGGCTCCAGAGCTGGACAAAGGACTCCAAGTGAGGTCTCACCAGAGCACAGGGAAAGAACTCCGTCTCTCAGTCTGCTGGCTATGCTGCCTTCGATGCAGCTGTTGGCCTTCTGAGCTGCTAGTGCACACTGTCTGCTGATGTCCAGCTTCTCATCCACCACCACCTCCAAGTGCTTTTCATCAGGACATGCTCATCCGCTTCTCTCCGCTACTCTCCATCTTCACACCTGGGGCTTCCTGATCAGGCCCAGCTCCTCCTGCCACCCTCACCCCCAGAGCACACTACAGAGGATTATTTCCATCTGCCTCCCTTCCACACCTCAACTAATGTTTGGAACCACCAGAAAGCCCAGGAGGCCACATGCCCAGCCTCTCCCCATCATTGTGTAGACTGAACAAAGCAAGCCCATTCTCAAGGCTGTCAAGATATCTCTAGGTGCTTTCCAACACTCGACGAGCAGTTGGTTGCAGGACAGATGGAAGAAACAAGATAGCATTTGAGATTCTTGCAGCCTATTCTCTGAAGGAGCCCACAGCCTTGTTGGCCTTCTTCCTCCTGTTAATATTTCCCAGTTACTCAGGGAAGCAAAACAGCTATGAGGGCAGTGCCAGAGAGTATGATTCTATGAAACCAAGATGAAAGCAAAGAGAAGGAGCAGGTTTTCTAGCAGCTTTTTTTTGCTCAGCATTTGCACTGGATCCTTAGTTGGGTCTGCAGGATTATCTGCTCTCTCCCAAGTCTGGTCTGTCCTCTGTGCCTGACAGGGCTGCACAGTTCAGAACTGAGATTTTTTTTTCTGTGTCTGTTCAAAACAGAGCTGGGGTAAAGAAGGAAAAGTCACTGGATTGATCTACTCAGGAGCCAGACATGATGGGACACTTCCCAGTTCCCCTGTGAGGAGGGACCACCTCTTGGCAAACACATTAACTTGAGAGTTCAACTTGAATCTCCCAGCCTCACTAGAGGATGGACTCATGAGCAGCTCTGAGCTGGACCTAGACAAAGAAAGAAAAAAGAGCTAAAATGATCACAGAATCCAGAATCACTAAAACTGGAAAAGACTTCCAAGCTCATCCAGTCCAACCATCAACCCAATGCCACCCGCCCACTAAACCCTGTTCCCTAGGGCCACCTCTACTCATTTTTGAGCCCTTCCAGGGATGGTGACCCTACCATCTCCCTCTGTCCATCACATAGGAGCATATTAACACCATCAGTGCTTCCAGGAAGGGCACCAAACCAGCTTGAAGTTATATAAAGCAAATCAAAGCCCAAACAATCCTTGAGATGGCAGCAAACTACTTTTTGCTGTTTGTTTAAGCAACAGAGTGGCGCAGTAGAAGCATGCTGGACCCATAACCTAGAGGATGATGAATCAAAACCATCCCCTGCTAGCAGATATTTCTTTCTTGCATCTGGGCAAAAACAACCTCAGGTACCAGGATAGGTTGGGGACTGACTGTTGGAGAGCAGCGTAGGAGAAAGGGGGTCTTAGTGGCCAGCAGGATGACTATGAGCCAGCAATGTGCTCTTGTGGCCAAGAGGGCCAACAGCATCC